>CM060967.1:144336250-144936250 GCA_030765045.1 Tenodera sinensis
TTGTGCTTTAAAGTTGCAAAATACCACCTTAATATGCAATGCACAGGGTGTTGTTTACTTTTGCTTCATCTCACATCTGATGGCTTAGACTTGAGGGTTATGTATTGACATTGATCTGAAGCTGTCAATTGGTTATAGTTGTCCATTTCAATTTGAGCAATTTTGAACCTAACAGTTAACTGCTACAAACAATTCACAAAATGTTTAACCATGCAATAGCACAGGATACTACGACTTCCCAAAAGAAGCGCTGAGTACTGTATGCCCACGACAAGAAGGCTAGAGGGGAATGAAGGGCAGAGGGGGCTTGAGCTGTGTATCTACTCCGGTAGCGGACCTGTTTACTAGGAAATGAGTGTATGAGAGTGCATATTTCTAGCTATCGGTGTGTTATGTGACAACATTGTGTATTTTAAACGAGCCTAGCATCCTTGTCATACTCGGAAACTAGGCATAAACACTGTGCGGGAAGCACAAAATGATTACGCTACACATTCCTAAGACTTGCCTTCTTGTCGTGAGCATACAGTACCCATGTGTTAACATGACAAATGTCTAATACTGCCAGTAGGTGACCTTAATAAGCCTGGACGACACTAACACCACCATGTGGTGACTGTTTCCTACTCAAGTCACCGACGTCTTATTTGCCTTCAACAAATAAACTGAAGCATGTTGATGCAGTTAAATAGGTACTGCAACATGGAGCAAAATTACACTTTTGCCGAATCACCTTACATGCATCTAGTGCATGGCGAAGCAGCAGGTTGTTCAACAACAGCTGAACGGATTTACAGCGAAAGGTACCCCAACAGATAGCAGCTGCATCAGACTACTTTTGAATATGTAGATCAGCATTTGCGAGAACATGGTTAATGATGCAAATTGCAGTGCAACACGTACCCATCACACTCAGGAGTTTGAAGAAAACATACTGCGTTTACTGGAAGAGGAACTGTCAACCAGCACTCATGCTATTGCAAGTACAATGGGTATCAACCACACAAGTGTATGGCAAGTTTTGCATGGGGAGCTGCTCTACCCCTTCCATTTACAAAAAATGCAAGCCCTAACTCTGGAGGATTGTGATTTATGCTTGCAGTTTTGTGAATGAGTCTTAAGGCAGCCACTGGAACTGTTTTCAGCAGTGTTGTTCACTGATGAAGCCACGTTTACCAGGGATGGGCTGATTCTAAACAACAAGAATAGTCACATATGAGCATATAAAACCCCCATCCCACTATTCAGAAGAGCCAGCAACAGCAGTTTATGGTGAACATATAGGCTGACATTGTTTCTGACCACATCACTGGGCTATACCTTCTTCCCCCTCAACTGTGTGGTAACACATATAAAACATTTCTGAAGGACGTACTGCCAGCCCTTTTGGAAGAAATGCTGCTTGATTTTCGTGCTCAGCTGCATTTCCAACATGACAGAGCTCCTGTGCATTATGCTATATACATACGGGAGCATCTAAATCGAGTGTCCCCCAACCGTTGGATCAGAAGAGGCAGTTCTACCATGCCCTGGCCACACCGCTCGCTGAATCTCAATCCCATGGATTTCTTCTTCTGGGGTCATCTTCAGACTATAGTGTACTCATCATTAATTGAATCTGAAGGGACAATGGTTGCCAGCATTACTGTAGCCAGTGATGAGATTCACAATGCACCAGAAATGCTCAACAGGGTTTGCGAATCATTTCTGCATTGATGTCACTTGCATTGTTAGAGGTCACCATTTTGAACAGTTCTTTTGAAATCTGCAGCAACTCATAATTTGCTTCCTTACCTTTGTTCTGCTTGTATCTTCCTTTTGTATTGTAATTTTAATATCAATTCAACTTATATTTATAATAATTAAGTCACCTGTAGCTCTTTCAAGTACTTATCAATTATTTACTTGTTTGTAAGCTGTTAGTTAAGCTTGAACCATCTGTTTAAGTACATATGAAGTTTTCAGTGTGTATCTCTTATTTAGGTCATGAAAAGGTAAATAACAGTTAAATGAATTTGAAATAAAAAGCTTAAACATGGGTTAAATGAAAAATTACAATACACTGTAAATGAAATTAAATTCAGCATATACTTAAGAAAGAAAAAGGAACAAAAAATATGCTGCTACCAGGATTTGAACCTATGCTTTTAATCCATGGTACCTTTGTCGTCCTGGCAACATATCCATTACGCTAAATACTCTATGCTATGAGAGCTGTCCACTTGTTTCCTCATCATACGTTAGAGTTGCAGTAGATATGATCAGTGGCGTACATAACCCCGAACAATTTTAAGGTACAGTTCTGCAATTTGTAATCCTAGACCATAGGTTTCCTATCTCAAATTGATTGTCTATGAACTGCTTATTACCAGTAAAATTTGTGTGCTGTTATTCATTTACACTGTATAATGGATTCTCAGTTATGTCTGTTAAATTTTCCCAACAGTTATTTTCTGAGATGCCACACGTTAACTTGTGATAATAGCTGGAAGCTTCTTTTCATAATTACCCTTACTCGTAAGTGTCTATCAAATAGATAAATAGCTTTTGAGATATTTTCTGAAGTAGCGTTTCACAAGTGTACCTTTCCAGGTTTCCTTGTATCATGTCTCTCTGAATGGAGTCCAATAGTTTAGGTTCATGATATATGTGACACATATTTAAGATGTTCTCGGGCTTCTAGCCAGGTGTAGTGATGCATAGCATCATATTTTCCAATGTGAAAGTAACAGATTTTCTTTCACTGCTATAATAATGCAATATAAAATGAAATGCTTTAAATAAAAGTCAGTTTCAATTCAAGAAATCAGTTCTTTATAGCCCTTTTTCTTCACTCTTAAGGACAAGTGATTCAGACCACATCTGCTTACAAGAACAGTAATTTGTGATTTCAATGGATATTTAGCACTTGCTGTGAGATTTTAATTTATTTTGGAAGACAAATTTTCAAATGCTGTTATACATTTATCATCTTATTTGATGAATGTGTTCCTTTCAGAAAAAAATAATCTTAAACACTTGGTTTGTAACTCCCAATTTTTTTCTTATATGATTTAATTTGTCCTTTATTAGCATTCAAGCATTTGAAAGAAACAAATCTTTTTACAGCTAATAGCAAAAGTTTACTCACATAGCAATGGCAGTTAGCACAACCTTCCCTGAGGCTCCAAGAAGTCCTGATTCGTCAGTCTTCTTTCCTTGTCCTCGCCTGTATTCTCTCAGCCTCCTCTTTACGGAGAATATGTCTACTTGAGAATAACAAAACGGCAAAGCTATCATAATACTCAAATTTATCACTTTAAAAAAAACCCATTCCAGATTGAACTATTAACTGTCATCACAGCATAACAGATACAGCCACTTAGCCTCCTTAGCCATAAAGTTGTTCCTTTAAAGGTAAGGCAATGCTCTTTCTAGCCACGGGTAACAGCTTAAAACTAGATGTACTTTTGGAGCTATTTGTATTATTTTATTTAAACCTTTATATTAAAGTCTGATTTCCAAGTTTCTTCAGACTAAAGGAACACCAGAGAAACATAAAACTAAAAAAACAGAAAAGTCTGGTGGTCACACCATTTTTGGATACAAAACCACAATATTTGCCAAAATATAAAATGTTATAAATCACTAGTGATAATATAATAAATTTCGCTATCCTAGCATTGAACTAGTGCCCTTAACACCTGATGGCAACAGCACCGTCACACCAGAGGGAGTTTCAGTTACACAACAGCCAAAGATGAGGTCGAATGATCTCGAAAACGTTCCAACACTAAAGTGAAGGTGATTGTAAAAAAGTGACTCAAAAATCGAACTCAACTCTGTCGTTTGTCCATGATTCATTTTCTATTGATTGTGGGCCCCATTATGGAAAGTTTGGCAACACCTGGTATAATACATAAACTGGTATACACCCCTTTGAAGAAATAAGAATATCAACTGGAATATGAATATGTAACAAACACAGCTGAAAATAATGGGTTCAACAACATAAGAAAATTAGAAAATTCAAAGGACAGAAACATATCAAAGACACCATATAACTCATCCAGCAAGATAAACAGTTGAGGTTCAAAAAGTTCATGTATCAGGCAGGAAGATTTTCGGAAAACTCATTAGCCTAGCCCTGCAAAATAAATTTAGCTTTGAGAAGCTACTTTGCAACATGTATACCAGGAAGAAGGCTGAATTTATAAAATCAATTGTACAGATTACAATAAAATTGTATGATAAAAAGAAATTTGGAAACCACGTTAAAAGAATACACGAGATGCTTACAAACAAATGGAAAAATCAATAGTTTCATACCATTTTTGGACCAAATACAACATCAAAACTACCACATCACAGTTATTAAAACAATTAAAAACTGTAGCAGAATTGGGCATATTTGAGATCTTTATTTTGAAACACAGCTTGCAGTTAATGAACTCTGATTTACTGCTACCAAACCTATTCTAGAAGCATATTTCAGTTCTACAAGACCAGCCATGATCAACAATAACACAATAGAAACACCAACACCTGGAGCCAATTGGAAACCTTCTGATAATGGGAATAAACAGTTTCCCCAAACTTATCAAGTGAGTAAAAGTAAATTTTTAGCATTACTAGTTCTGACTCATTTTAAAAGTAAATTTATAAAATATTCTGCTTACACTGCAAGGTGTAACGGGAATATTGGAATACAGTAGGTTTTAAGCAAGTGTCCAATCTTTAAAGAGCGCAGTTGCTCACTATGTGATACTTTTGAAATTCCATTCTCTTTGGATGCCCAAGAGATACAAAGATAATGACTTCCCATTTGAGAAATGTATAAGAATTCAAAAATTCAGATCACAACAAAGAATATCTTGAAAATGGTTTACTCAAAAATAAAATAAATAAAAAAATAAATTGTGAGTTTTAACGAGATCTAAATTTTTTGTGAAGTAAGATTTTGTCTATGTCTTCCAGTTAACCAGTTATGCAAAAGCCATTCAAAATGAAGAGAACATCTACAGATATTTCCAGAAAATTCAAGTTTTACATTTTGTTTGTCATGAAAATACCTTAAAAGTATGGTATTTTAATCAAAATCATTACAGCCACTTTTGAGAAAATCAAAATGTTTGAAAAACGTTTTCTGTAAAGCATAGTATGGGTTCAATCTTGAAAGATGCTGAACTTTTAAGTTATGCTGTTCTCACACATACGTTGACATTCGCACACAGATCTTTTTCTAGATATACTTTTTTGGATTCAGGATCCACTAAAATCTTGGTATTGAATTTTTGGGTGAAATACAATACTTTCTCTACCTACTATATACATGGTACAGAAAATAAAAATTAGTATTATCATGGCGGCCCAGTCTGCTACAGAGGAATTAGGTGTTAAGTCGCCTGACTCCATGCTTTCGTAATTGCAACCTGCAAAAGACAACAATGGTTCAATTCCAGAAAAGTTGGTTTCCAGAACTTTCTGCCTTGATGTGGATTATATAAGCAGGTTGGTATGGGCTAACAAGTTGAGTTCTGAGTTATGTGAAAGAACAGCTGTTGAGTTGCAAGTTTATGGTGTGAATTGTGATTAGTATGGCAGAAAAGTTGTAAGTTATTTTGAGAAGAAATAAATTGACTGAAAAATAACTGAACTTGTCATTTGTCACAGTATCTTAAGAATGATTTAACATAGCTTGTTAAAATGTTGTGTGCGTTATGCTTTATTGCCGAGTATACAGGATGGAAGGCACTGCTTCGGCCATACGTTAACCAGGGATTCTACATGACAAGTGTAACGAATATGTCCAATACAATTATTGTCAATAAACAGCTGCTTTGCCACAAAAAGAATTGTGTGAAATATTTGGAGCCATTTAGCTTCTTGACTGGGTATAAACAAGTTTATTATTTCACTAATTATTGTGTAAACACTGTGTGAACAATGCTGTAATGCATTTCTATCTTAATTTGAATGACTTTAGTCACAGTTTAATGTTAAAATGTCATGCAAAGTTTAATTTCTAAGAGAGAATTGGTAACATAATGTTAGCATTAAACTGTGGCTAAATTCATTTGAATTGAACATTACAGCATTGTTCATACAATATCTACATGACAGTTAGTGAAATAATAAATCATTTATACCCATTCATCAAAAAGCTAGATGGCTCTCCAAATATTCCAAACATTTGAGAAAAATTATTTTTTTGCAGCGAAACGGTTCTTTATGAACAATAATTGTATTGACATATTTGTTACACTCATCATGTAGAATCCCTAGTTAACAATGGCCAAAGCAGTACCTTCCACCCGGTATAGTAAAGAAGTCAAAGCAATGAGAAGAAACCTAGTATTTTGGACTTCTACAGATGCATTGCCTTAAGCACCATAAATCGAGCCTTTTCTCTTTCTGAATGCTATATTTTACATCTTATTGCTCATTTTAAAAATGTAATGGCCATGAAATAATACAGAGAGAGCCAAAAACATCCGAACCACTGCATGGTGTTTTTCCACTGTGCACGCCAAAACCTGAAAACGCAGCTGCTGTACACAATGTCACGTGGTTGACTTGTTTTTCTCTACTCTGCAAGTGCAGTATTGAGCTGACGCACTATTGTGTGATTGAGTTATTACCAATGTGCTTTATTTTGTCCTGTACTTAGTCACAAAGTGTATTATGGTTCATCTACTGCACAGCGAGTATGTATTTATTTATTTATTTATTTATTTATTTATTTATTTATTTATGATTCGTATCTGTTAACTCCAGTTAGCTTGGCAAGTGAAAGTGTGGTTTGCAGAAAGATTTTCAGGTGATTTGCAATTTCTAACCTTGGGGATAACCTAAAGCATAAAGTGTACAAGACAAACCCACGCACCTCGGAAGAATGAAAACAAAATATCTGCCAGGAAATTGCCAGCATTTCTCAACGTGAACTATGGCAAGTGTTGGATAGTTTCCTAAAGAGGTACCAAAAATATATGGACAATGACGGTGGTCAGTTTCAGCATTCCCTTTAATAACATTGGTAAATAAAGCCTTTAAAAGTAGTTTTAAAAGTGTTTAATGGTTTCATCTGCACTGTTTATGACAGCAGCAGGCAGCCAAAAGGGCCGAGGATGCGTACAGACAAGACAAAATGCAACCAGTTCAGAGTCTTTTGTTGTGTATCAATAATAATACATATTATTTTATAAAGAAATAGCTGGGAGCTTCATGGCTGTATGTCTTAAACTGTGTTTCCCACCAAAGTAAAGGTGTTCAAACCACACCCATTCACTTCCATGCATAAATACCAAAACATACATTCTCAAAGCTTCCCAAAACTTATAAATACCAGCTCTGTGCTAAAAAAGAATGTGCATTCACTGCTGCATAAAAATCATGAAATAATCAAGGCAACTTAAGATTATTAACACTTAGCAAATGCAAAGTCATCAACAAAAATCTCGTTTGACCATAAATAATGTCTAGTGATGAACACAGAATTACACACAGGGATTGTGTTGAAAAAACAAAATTGAATTCAAGGAGTCAGATTCTCAAGAACTAAGCAGATTCATAAAAAGATATACCTATGTATGGCAGGAATTAAACTGCTAAAAGTGGAACTTCAGCAAGATTGTGTGTTTCACTTTCTAACTTAGTGGCACTCCAAAATATAATTTTAAAAGGGGCTTTTTTATTTTACACAAAATCTCTTATTACACAATTAATGGTAAATTTTCATTGTTCCCTTGTTTTTCTTTCTTCTTCAAAAGTTGTGCACATGTTCTTGATGTAGTAATATCCGCATAGGAAAGAAAATAAAAAAGTAAATTAACGTACAAAGTCAAGAAATATGAATAATTCATATACGTACATTGCAAGAATATATGAAACGTTGATGTAACAAAATGCAGACAAATTTAACATTTTTGTACAAAGTAATGTAAGACAGGAAGTCAAAACACTTCAAGCATTTTATGATCAAAGATGCAGGTACTTTATTATTTTGCCTCCAAATGAAGTACAACAAAAGTACATGTGCCATCCAAAATTCACAAACTTGCTCGTGTGAACACGAGACTGCTATTTTTGCTTGACCGCACAAGCCAATAGCAACATATCAGAGAAGATACCATCTAATTAATAAAATCAATATGATGATCACTCCAAAGTTTTTAGCATCAACCATAAATATTTTTCAACTGAACTGTAATTTTTACACCTTCTCAAAGTATTGTTTATGATGAATACACTTCACTTTCGTTCAAATCACTTTGAAAATGCATTTGATCAGCAGTCATTCACAGCCTTAATGTAAGCTACAATAGCCTCTTCATGTGATGAGAAATGATAACCATGCAGCTTTTCTTTTGTTTTGGGACAAAAGCCAAATCTGGAGAATGAGGGAATAAGGAAGGAATTCCATCACATTGACCAGCCAAGAAATCTAGTGTTCTGACCACTGTGTGTGCACAAGCATTGTCATGGTGAATCAGTAGGTAAAAGGTCTTCAATCTTGGATGCTTGGTTTTCCATGCTACAATAGCTACGGCACACTTATATTCACATACCACTCTGCAATAACTGTTTCTTGAGTATCCAGGGTGACTGATGTTAAATGACTGGTTTTTCAGAAAAAGGAAGTCACCATCTTCTTTCCTGCAACTTCCCATTTTTGTTGGTGTGTTCTCTTCTGGAAAGTACCATACTGCAGATTGCCATTTTGTTTCCAGATCACTGTGGAATATTTATATGATTCATCCTCTGTGACAAGTGTCTTTACTTTACCCAATGTTCAATTTTTCTAGCATGAAATATGAGGTGTGGCAATTAAATAATGAGAATGGTGTTGTAAATATGATTTATTGCACAGTTACAGATAACTTTATCCCCTTCAACATACTCCTCTACGCTATCTATACGTTGCTGCATACGTATCTTCCATTGTTGAAAGCAATGCTGTAGGTAATCCATTGTCAACTTCAACAACTCTGCCATTTTTTATTTTACCTCTTCAACACCCAGAAAATGTGTTCCCTTCAATGCACTTTTCACTTTTGGGAACAGATAAAAGTCACAGGGAGCCAGATCTGGTGAATATGGAGGATGTTTGAGCACAGGAATGTGATTTTCTGCTAAAAACTGTTTCACAGAAATGGCATTGTGGGCTGGTGTGTTGTCCTGATGCAGAATCCATGCATTGTTCTTCCACAAATCTGGTCTTTTATACCTTACTCTACCCCTCAGCTTGATTAGGAGCCCCCCTTGCACACTCTTTCAATATTGTTTCATCTTTTTCACTCATTTTCCTTCCATCTTCCTTTGTAATTATTCATGCAAAGCGTAATTTGCAATGTGGGAGGGGGCGGGGGATTTTCTTGAAAATCGTTTTGCAGCCTTGGAAGATATGAAATTAAATACCAAGTTTGATTTTTAGCAGACTTTTCGTTTTTCAGTTATCCTGTTTGTAGACAGGTGTGTGTGTGTGTGTGTGTGTGTGTGTGTGTGTGTGTGTGTGTGTGTGTGTGTGTGTGTGTGTGTGTGTGTGTGTGCGCGCGCGTGCGCACATATACATATACACGCACACTCTCTCTATATTTATCTTTCTATCTCGGCATTTTCTAAAAATGCTTTCTTTTTGGATTCACAGAGTCTTAAAACATGTACTTCTGGTGAAATCTCAGTATGAATCTTTTGTGTGAAATATATTACTTCCTCTACTTATATTTATAGTAGAGAAAGTAAAAAATGAATCCCCAAGGAAAAAGAAATTTTAGCAAGTTTATAGTGAGAGAGGAATTGCCTTATGCTTGAAACACAACTTCAACAACTTAATGAAAAATTACCCTCACGATGACATACCTCTATGTAAGCTATGTATATCTGGTGGTTTGATGACAAGTTTATTGGTAGCAGACTCATGATAGTGTGTTAACTAGCTCAAATTAAGTGGCTTGAGAGAGCTTATGCAGCAATATTGATCAGATTCACAGATACTTCTGCAAATTGATATCAGGATTGCCTAGAGCAACTACAAACAGAACTGCTTTACTGAAATGGGAAGGACTGACAGAAAAGTTGAGTGGTAAAAACACTTTAAAATTCTAAGTTAGAATTCTATCACTGAAAGAGGGAAAAGTTATCAAAGTCTCTCTGCAAGCACAAGAGAAAGCAAGATGGGAATGGAACTGGCTTGTCCATACAAAAAAGCTAATAGAATTGGAATGAATGAGCACTTAATCATTAGAAAAGGAACAGGAAGTTAAATTAACAATTGAAGACAGAAAAACAGGAACTACTTGGGAGCTTAAGGGATGAAAGTATTCTAAAATAACTATAAAAATTTCAAGGAGGAATGGAAAGAGAAAAGTATGCTTATATCTGTAATAAAACTGAAATGGAAGGCTTAGCACGGCAAAAACAGGGACCTGAGGCCAAATGAACTAAAAACAAACAAGGAATTGTGCCCTTTATGCAGAAACAAAGATAGTAACTCACACTGTATAATGGTATATCAGGAAACTAAAGTATGGGTGGAAGAAGTATGGAACAAGAAGTGGAATAAGTAGGGCTAGAAATGATAGTTTACAAAATCTTTGAAAATAGTACGGAGATGTTCTTGAAAAGTTTTGGCAACAAGTAGTGAATATAAGAGAAAGACATGGTGGAACAAACCCACTAAGGTAAAGGAGAATTGAGCAATACAATGGAGAAGTATAGAATAAATATACGTGAATGAGGGGGAAAAGAGGAAAGGTGGAAAGAATTACCTACCATAGAAAAATTATAGATAGAGAACAAAGATAAGAGTAGCATCTATATACACAAATTCCTGCCTTGGTAGCGTGATGGTTAGTGTGTCTGCCTCACGTTCAAGAGGTCGCGAGTTCGAATCTCGCTTAGGGTAAGTTATCCGGGTAAGGTTTTTTCCGAGGTTTTCCCTTATCCTGAAAAGGCGAATGACGGGTAACTTAAACCTCCATGGACCTCGGGCTCATTTGAGCGTCATTTCACCCATTTCATTCATTCACCGTCCGATATGACATCGTGTTGGAGGACGTTAATTTAAAAAAAAAATATATATATATACACACACACACACAAATAACCAAGGTGTTAAAGTGTAATCAAGCATCTCCATGTAGAGCAGTATCCATTATAATGCAATGTTGATGTAATAATTGTGAAATAAACCATTAATATCATAACATAACTAGCACAAAGTATCTTCACCATCACTTCAGTTTTTCTGTTGAGATATCTATTCTTACACTTTTACCAGCTATGTTACTGTTCTATAGCTTTGAAAGAATCTTTCCTTTATTTGTCATAATAAAATATGAATTCTGACCCATACTACTAAGGTCATTCAAATATAAATGGTAATTTTTTATATATAAAAACACATAACACCATATTTCTCTACATAACTTCCTTCATGCTCTACACACTTTTGCCAATGATTTGGAAGTTTGAATGTTCCTTATTCAAAAAATGTTTGAGGGCATGTCATCAACCAATTTGCACATATGTTCCTCAAAGTCTTTGTTGTTTTTGAATCATTTCCCTCCAAGTGATTCTTTCATGGGCATAAACAAAAAATATTCTGAGAGGACAGGAGGGGAGGGGGGGGGGAGGGGAGAACAATTTTGGACTGTAGGGAGGGTGGTCAAGGATCTCCCAGTGCGTGTCCTCCAATGTGTCCCTTGTCAAATTCACGATCTGAGGATTAGCGGAAGAGAGATGACATCTCTGATGGGCATATGATGTCTTTTGTTTCGGTAGGTGGCTTTTGCTGACCTTAACAACTGGTAATAGTATGCCACATTGACTGTATGTCAAAGAAAATCATTAGTAAAACTCCTGTGCAGTCAAAAAAACACAGTTGCAACTATAGGGTTGGGTGGATAGGTTCCAAGCTTTCAGAGAAGCAACATCTATTCCTGTCATCAACAAGTAGGTGTTTGTAACACCATGTCTCAACTCTTTCTCCACTTTTAGAAATTGCTGTATGTATAATAGTTTATCCTAAAATAGATAAAAATACAAATACATAAAACCTAAGGTGTTCTTACACAATTACAAGCAGTAATAAAAAGAGGAAGTTGACTATACTAAGTAAACACATTCATTATGACAAAGTATGAAAAGAACAAAGAAACATTATTTGTTGAAAAAAGATCTACTAACAAGAAAACTATCATGAGCTCATACTGCAGATTATTTAGTGTTTTACTGAACGTTTTTCATGCTTTAGACAGTTAATAAATAATGTTCAGCTGCTCTTTTTAAATGCAATCTGATGCAAAGCAGAGTGTAAATCGCATATGGAATAGAATAAATAAATGTGATGGCATTCTTATACCTGAAACATCGTAGTCTTTTGAGTAACATATGTCAATATATAGAGTAGATGCCTGGTCATATTGTAGCATCTCAGGCATGGGAATGAAATCCAGTGTTGCAGTGAGTCAACACTTATGGAAACATTGAAATCAGGGTACCTTGTGAATAAGCTATTTAAGCTGACCAATCTGAGAACTCAAGATCAATATGGGACATTTCTGTGCTTGTCAAATTCAGAACGAATGTACGTAATAGGTGCAAAAGAAATAACTCCATCACCTGTTGGCTATGTAACAAGCTGAGGTACTTACAGACTGGGTCACAGGCACTTAGATTAGAACAAAAGGGTCCAAGGTATCTGGAGTATACTTTGCACACTTCCCGAGAGCTGCACATCCCCATAGGCAGGTACTCTACTCTGAAGCCACGTCACTTATAGCAGTGACATTTCAGTATTTTTCAGGTTGTTGCAATATTATTTTGTTTCCTGAATATATCTTTATCACTTGCAAGGAGTTCTTCTTATTGGCCAATGCTTGTTCTCTTGCACGGCTGCTGTTTGGTGCATGCTTCATACCATTTTATATGAACAGACAGTAAATGGAGGTACCAAAATAATATTCTCAAACAATTTTTTAATCAGATGATGGAAGAAGAAAAATACTATGAGTTGTTTCAAAAAGATTCCACCACTTCTCCTACAGTAGAGGAATTCATTAGTAAAATTAGGGAACTATTAGAATGATTAGTGTTGATGTGTGATCCTCTCGCTATCAAGTTCTAATGGTCTGTGATAGTTTTACTGGTTTTTAAATAATTGTCCATATAATTTCTTCCACAGATTTAGTGATACGCAATTACAATTTGAAGGAACATTCATGTAAATTAGGATAAAAAAAATTATGAACAAGAGAAATTGATGTCCGCTCATTATCTCATGTTTTAACAAGTCTACAGTGAATACAATACTAGGATACGATGGATCTTTATAACTTATGGTAACCTGTTCCGCAGCTTCTCTCCACTATGTGAGAGAACTGAGAGTCGACAAGAAAACTGTGTCATTAGAGGTACTCTAACATCCTTACCTCCTACTCTTAGCAGACGCTGGAAATGTTGACCTTCTGCTCTCAAAAAGAGTATACCTTGTAAAAATGTTCTTGCTCACTCACCTAAGTTCCTTTTTCATTTTTTCTTTACCTGATTACCATCCCCCCCTAAAACTTACAAACCCTAGATAACATTACTGCTGGTTAAGTTGCCAAGTTCCATAAGTTCCATCCAATGTTATTTCCACTATATTTGCTCGCTAATATGCCAATATCTCTTAACTTTAGTTAAAAATTGGACGAGTCAGTAGCGTTATCTTGGAATTAGAGAAAACATCAGCGTAGAAATAGATAAACCCCGCATAGGAGTTGAAATCTGCTGATGTGGTTGTAGAACAAAGGCTTTCAGAGTTCTATGTGTAAAACAAATCTTTATAGGATGGTTGAAACAAACCTAAAAAGGTTTCTAAAATGGACACATTTTGGGTTTCATTGGACCACACTGTCGTTTGTTTGCCCCCATGCATGTGTGATACAATGGCGGCTCGTGACTTGTCACAGTGGGTGTGCAGTGTATTACATCCTCTCCACATTTACTCTGTCTTTCTCTGACACTCACCACACCACACAATTCTGATTCACAATTCATATGGGCAATTGAGCTATCATATTTAGCTATTTTTTTGTTTTAAATGACCAATATCACAACCGTCTTTTGTCCAGATACAGTTTCTCTCACTCGCAAACAATAAACACAGAAAATAACTTCTCTTCTAAGGATAAATCCGAAAGATTATTTCCTTCAATTTTGCTATATTATTCATTTCCACACTTTCATAGATTCAAATTACCCGCTGTGTGCAGACACAACTGTATACAATTTGCTGCTAGAAACACAAACACAACAAACAGTAATAAACACTATAACAGAATAACTATTCCAAACTGAAGGATTGGCTTTAGTAAATTACGACAGGAAAAGTAATTATATGCACTTATAATCGTTTAACAAAACTAGATGTAATTGTGTTTATAACAGTAACATAAATGTCATTTTAATATAGAAAATGGCTACAATATATTTAGAACTGTCATGTTGGCTACTGCCTAGTAGGTTCTGCTCAAGAGCGAGGGGAAATGCTCGTAGCAAGAAAAACAGGCAAAACTTGTACGAGAACATAGTGCACATAAATGCTAAGGCTTTTGCGGCCAGCGTTGCTAATTCCATTATGAATTCTTTCCGGGCTTGTAGGCCATGGTCCAGTAGTTTTATTTTCCAACTTTTCACCGAAAACTTTGCCTGGCATCTTCAGGGACGTCAAAGTTGTGAAAAACAGACAAAACGTTGGAAAATAAAACTACTGGACCATGGCCTACAAGCCCGGAAAGAATGCATAATGGAATTAGAACATAGTGTACTTGCGAGGTAAGAACCACATGTGTTGGCCTTGTCGGTTATGGTGCCTTAACTTATTGTACTTTTAAATGCAAGCTTTGCACTGCTCCCCGTGTACCTCTCACCTAAAAGCTACCTTTGCCAGTCCCAAAATCGGGTTCATGTGTCTCTACAGCTTGTTGACTGAATTTGGTAAAGAGGGTGGGGGAAAATTAAACAAGTTCGTATAGAAAAATATTGGACATTCGACTTTCTTATATGCATGTCTATAGAGGTAAATACACATTCACATACAAGAAAAAAGTTAGTGGGTGTGCAGTTGTGAGTATGTGATCGTCCAGGAACCACCATTGGTGTGATCTCAATCCCATATAGAACTAGCTTGGGCCAAGGTAAAACAGTGAGAGAAATGCAAGAGGTGACTTATAATTACAGGAATTGCACAATATAATGCTCGAGGATATATCACTTGTGACCGAAACAGACTGGCAGGGCTTTTGAAAAAACATAGAAAACGATCAGTGGGAGAAAGACAGAGTAGTTGAAAATATTGTTTAGTTTTATAAGCTAAATGTACTGCATGAACTAAAAATAACATTTAAGTTCTGCTACTTTGAGTGACTTCTTTGCTTGATCTAGCATGATTACATATTCTTAGGATAGTACTACTATCACAAGAGCTACCAGAAGCTTGAGATATCTCTGTTTATCTGGAATTATTTACTGATGTACTGGCTCGCTGGATTTCTGCCAGGGACTGTGAGCTGATGAACAAACTGTATGGTCAGATGCCTTGTCAGACTGCAGAGGAACCTATGGGCCAGACAGAGTGAAGACCTGGAAGCAGGTGGTCAGCCAAGCACCAGGTGTGATGATAGTGAGGAAGAGGATGATATGAAATGCAGATGAAATCAATTATTGGAAGAGGGATAATGGAGCAATTGATGGAATGAGCGGTGGGGGAAACCGGAGAACAGCCGTCCTGACGCTGCTTCATCCAACATGAATACCATATGCAGTTCTCTGGGATCTAGGTGGTAGGTAAATGAACTAAGCACTTGGCTATGGCACACTTCACCTAAGCTCGGCAGCAGGAATCCTTTTGATTTTTTTGCATGATATAATTGCTATGTCCTATAGTGCATGAGGGTTAGAGCAAAGATTACTGCTGCTGACCTTAGGGGAGTAAGCAAGCAAGAACACAGAGCAGAAGGTCAACATTTCCAGCATCTCCTATAAAGTAAGAATTTTAGTGTGCCTCTTGATTCCCTTGCACAGTGGACAGGGACTGCAGAATGGTCACCATATGTTTAAAATACTCCATACTTGCATATTAGTAGCACTTACGCAAGAATCAGGATGTTACCTGCTACCTTATGGAATTATTGAGCACTAATGCCAATTGCAACAAAGCAGTTTTTTCCCATAAACAATGCACTAAGATCATGTATTTAATTATATTTGTGTTGCTTCCACCAAGCTGCATTTACAGTTACAAATTCTAAGTTACAGGTGCCTTGATTTGGAATTCTCATTATCTTCAAGCCTTACATATGGGTTTCCAAAAGGTAATGCGTGTCAATGCCAACACCAGGAATTTAAAAGCACCAAGAATAAATCGGAAGGGTACAATTACTTGTATGAAGTGCTTAAGTCTCACCAAATTTTATGATATTCCTTAATCTTTTACTTTCCAATATGTGATCCAGCACGCACTGAGGATTCATTAGTTTGAACTTGTGGCCCAACAATGTAAAAGTCCACCATCGCCAGGTGAACTTTGGTCCTGAAAACACCAATGATCCTATCCAAAACTGCATACTTGAAAATGAATGTGTAAAAAATGGTGTAAACAGCAAACAGTTACACAAGGAGACACATTTAACATTTAAACAGAGAACGATCGACTCACATAAAAATTGCATTCCCATATGCCATTATCAACATGCTCTATTTTAAATTCAACAGATTCTAGAATCTAGACTGACTTCAAAAAATTAAAGTCTTGTTATTTTTTACCTTCAGTTTTTTCTTCAAAGAGATCAGAAAAGCTAACTGTAATGAGAACATTTTTGGTTTTCATTTTGAGAATACCTAGATTAAAATCCTAAGTATGCATAATGGTAAAATTAACTTAAATTACAAAACATACTGTTCTCATTTATGTCTTATACTCAGAGTTGCAATGAGGGGTAGTTAAAATTTCCATTCTACCAACATCTCATGTCCAGGGTTAATGTGTTATTTCTGTCACCCAGAAATCTATGCCTTGACCTCCAAATCTCTCCTTTTAGAGAAATTAAGGTTCCAGAAAAGACACTAACATATTCCATTAATCACATGGGTAGGTTATATGGGTATTGGTCCTTTTCAAATAAATACTAAACCATTATTACTAAGCTCATGCATCAATCACAAGATTTTAGTTCAGAGTTAAAAGATACTCAATTTTAATTAATACAAGAGTTTACATGCCTTGTAAGGTGGAGAACAATTGTTTTTTCTTGTAGTGTGTAACACCCACTTTTACTACATATGGCATCGCAGGCAGTGACACTGATGATACATGGAATGGAGATGGAGCACCAGTGAAATGAGATGGCGGAGGAAACTGGAGGAAACCCGTCCCAGCGCCTCTTCGTCCACCACAAATCCCACATGTGGTTGCCTGGGATCAAACCTGGGCCCACAAAAACAACTTCCCAAGGGTAGAAGATGCACGGTATAACTATAAATGCTGCTTTGTGTCACATTCCAGTCCCTCATTAACATAAGGCCTAATGCCAGATTGACTTCTAAACAAGCAATGCTTCCAACAGCTTTGTCAAAATTCAGTAATCATGAGACCACGCTCATTCACATAAGTTCTGCTAGCAGGCTTATAGGTTAGTCCTCTGGTCCCTGGTTTTTTACTCACAACTCAATTTCCTAGTTGCAAAGAACACATGCATTGGCTAGTAGGGACTAAGGACACTAAACATGTCCTGCCCTTCAATACTGCATCCCAATCATGATGCTCATTGTGGATAGAGGTGGGGGAATGGTAGGCCTTGGCTCTACATGGGCTCTTGTGCTGCAGAGTTTAGAGTTTTTATTAATATTTGTACATTCATCAATAAAAATCCTGTAATTACATCATATCGCAGTCAGATCAAGTGAAGGCGCCCAATAACAATTTCAAGCCCAAAGACAAAAGCAAATAGCTAAAAATGTACCAATGTTGATTTACTATTTATTACTAATAATCACCTACCCTAGTGATTAGAGGGATATGTTACAATATTAGAGTGTCATTTAACTTGTGTAGGCGTGGGATGGTGCTATATGGCAGCTGACCAATACTTATTCAATCCTTTCAATTCACTACATTACGAAAATCTTATTTATTTATCTTTTTCTTCATATAGCAGCAACAGTAAATAGTAACTGTGTTTGTAATATTTCAATGACAAGATTGCTTGGGATTTGTATTCTATAATTTGTATACATTCAAATATACATTGTTGTACTTATTGTTAATAGTTCATTGTGCATTTTATTTACTACTTGGTTAACAGTTCTATGTATATATTGTATATATTTTATCTATTACTTATACTGGATCCAATGGTGTATTACACCATATTGAGTTACAATAAAGTTGTTGAATTTAACCCATTTACATATATACTCCAGGGACTGCAGACTAAATGCATAATAAACAAATAATCCTTATACATGAGAAATCAGTATTGATAAGAAAATAAGGACCCCATTTTAACAGAACTTGCAATAGCACAAAATGACAAAGTTAGCTCATTCTATTTTACTTAAGGAGACTGGAAGAACTTTTTATTTATGTTTGAGATTTTTGAATTATCATTTTGCATCATCAAAACTATTAAATTAAAATTTGTAGGCAGTTCAAAAAGCTGAAACACAAACTTGTAAGCACTGAATTGCTTTCATGAAGAGTCATTACAACATTTAAGTACAAATTCTCTTAATAATGGGGTTGAATGGCCAGATGAATAACTGGCTTCAGGGCTGTGGTAAGTAGATATGTTACCAACCCTGGGAAAGTAAATGTTAAAATAGAATATGAAAAAGCAGTAAACAGGAGATTTACGAAATTTGGAAGCATTACAAAGATGAGTTTCTACTGCCAACCTTTTGAATAGAACTTGAGTTCTGTATGTGCTCTGATACGTTTATGCCAAATCCAGCAACAATTTTAATTATCTTCCTTTCATAGAAGTTTGAAAACAGTGTTTTTGTAATTAATTTAATTTAAAAGGTGAGTTAATTAATAACACTGAACAACGACGCGTTTCGAAGGTAACTTTCCTCCATTATCAACCGGACAATAACTGGGTTTCCATGGTGTTTGATGGTGCAGATGGTGATGCTTCTTCTGGTGTTTCTTCTGGTGGCGGTTCAATGAACTTACTGAAAATGTCTCTCTGAGGAATGTCGAAATTAAATACTCGGTTTCTATTTTTTAAAATAAAGATTTGTTCCCATGTGGACAGTTCTTGTTTTCCGGTTATGTGTTTAAGAAGTTTCGGTTCTAGCTTTATGTCATGATTTTTTGTCCAAAAGTGAAATGCAACTGCTGATTTTTCTAATTGTTTAGTCTTAATGTTTCTAACGTGTTCCTTGGATCTAATTTCTAAATTTCTTTTGGTTTTTTCTATGTATATTTCATTACAATCACTGCACTCGTTTTGGTATATGCAGTGGAATAGCATCTTTGATGTTTGAAAGTAGTAGGTTTTTATGGAGTAATGGTTTACTGCTGCTAGCTCAATGTTGTATTCCTTGAACACCTTTTTAAATTTATCAAAGGCCCATGGATGATATGTGAATTTTTTGAATATCATTTTTGTTTTTGCTGCTGTGAGAGTTGTAGTTTCTTTTAATAATTTTTTCTTTTCTGCTTGTTTTACCTTTTTATCTACTAATTCTTTGGGAAAGTCGTTTTTTTGTGCTATTTCAATTATTTTGTAATATTCTGTTTTATATTCTTCTGCTGAAAGAGGGATGTTCACCAATCTATGTGTTAAACTATTGAAAATTGCTTGTTTGTGGCTTCTTGGATTGTAACTATTAGCTTTTATGTAGTTGTCTGTCTGCGTTGGTTTTCTGTGAATACCGAAATTTATTCTATCCTTGTTTTTGATTAATTTTAGATCTAAAAATGGTAATTTATTATCTTTTTCTACTTCCACTGTGAAATTTATACTTTTATCCTGTATGTTCAGAAGTTTTAATGCGTCACTGATGTGTCTTTTTGGAACTATTGCAAATATATCATCCACATATCGCTGCCAGAGTTTGAACATCCACGGGAAACCTTTTGTGATCCTTATTTCCAATGAACTCATGTAAATATCTGCTAAGAATGGCGAATATGCAATTAAACCAAATAATCCAACCGTACCCAGCATCTATGGTTTACCCAAAATACACAAGGCAGACATTACCATGAGACCCATAATTAGCAGCATAGATTCACCAACTTACAAACTGGCAAAATGGCTATCTAATAAATTTAATTCATTTTCTAAATTTGAAAGTTTAAGCATAAGAAACAGTTATGAACTAATAGAACATATCAAAGACTTCAAATTAACAGAAGAGGACACCCTTGTCTCCTTTGACGTAGTCACTATTTCCCAGTATACCAATAGAAAAGCTCCCATCACTGATCAAAAATTGGCTCAAATCACTTGGAATGTCATCGTCAGAAATTGCAGAATACATAGAACTCACCAAATTATGCACAGAACAAAATTTCTTCCAGTTCCAAACAAAGTATTTCCGTCAAACTTCAGGTTTAGCAATGGGCAACCCTCTCTTGCCATTCTTAGCAGATATTTACATGAGTTCATTGGATCACAAAAGGTTTCCCGTGGATGTTCAAACTCTGGCAGCGATATGTGGATGATATATTTGCAATAGTTCCAAAAAGACACATCAGTGACACATTAAAACTTCTGAACATACAGGACAAAAGTATAAATTTCACAGTGGAAGTAGAAAAAGATAATAAATTACCATTTTTAGATCTAAAATTAATCAAAAACAAGGATAGAATAAATTTTGGTATTCACAGAAAACCAACGCAGACAGACAACTACATAAAAGCTAATAGTTACAATCCAAGAAGCCACAAACAAGCAATTTTCAATAGTTTAACATATAGATTGGTGAACATCCCTCTTTCAGCAGAAGAATATAAAACAGAATATTACAAAATAATTGAAATAGCACAAAAAAACGGCTTTCCCAAAGAATTAGTAGATAAAAAGGTAAAACAAGCAGAAAAGAAAAAATTATTAAAAGAAACTACAACTCTCACAGCAGCAAAACCAAAATGATATTCAAAAAATTCACATATCATCCATGGGCCTTTGATAAATTTAAAAAGGTGTTCAAGGAATACAACATTGAGCTAGCAGCAGTAAACCATCACTCCATAAAAAACCTACTACTTTCAAACATCAAAGATGCTATTCCACTGCATATACCAAATCGAATGCAGTGATTGTAATGAAATATACATAGGAAAAACCAAAAGAAATTTAGAAATTAGATCCAAGGAACACGTTAGAAACATTAAGACTAAACAATTAGAAAAATCAGCGGTTGCATTTCACTTTTGGACAAAAAATCATGACATAAAGCTAGAACCGAAACTTCTTAAACACATAACTGGAAAACAAGAACTGTCCACATGGGAACAAATCTTTATTTTAAAAAATAGAAACCGAGTATTTAATTTCGACATTCCTCAGAGAGACATTTTCAGTAAGTTTATTGAACCGCCACCAGAAGAAACACCAGAAGAAGCATCACCATCTGCACCATCAAACACCATGGAAACCCAGTTATTGTCCGGTTGATAATGAAGGAAAGTTACCTTCGAAACGCGTCCCGGAAAAATATGTTGCAAGTGTTGTTCAGTGTTATTAATTAACTCACCTTTTAAATTAAATTAAACAATTTTAATTCCTGTACTGCTCCATACTTGCTCCACAATTGTTTTCTGTTCTTGATATACAGGTGAAAGGTACTGCTTTGGCCAGAATAACCTGGCTAATAGAGGCAGGTGTATGAAATATAAAATATTATGTCTTGTTTCAGTAGGCTTAATTGTTTTGTAAAAAGTTAAATTTTTTTACAACTAAATGGCAATACTGAGCTGATAGGTTTAGTCCTTCCACATGCCAATGACCTGTGTTGTATCCGACCATCATGAGCTTTGAGACTAGTACTGCCTCAGATTAAACAAAACCCCTTACTGGCAGGTTCTTTGCAGCCAGTACTGCCTCAGTTGTAAATAAAATATCCAACCAGTATGTGCTTTGAGGTAAACAAAACACTCACTCAGTATGTTTACTGTACCACTAAAGCAGACACTATCTTGGCAAAGCAACATGAATCAAACTGTTGTCTGAAAGGTGTGAATGTAAGTGAAATGACGCATGTGTTCAAGCAATAATGAAGATTCAATTTTCCATACTTAAGAAAGGAGAAAAAGAAATCAATCGAAACCACATATTTTAGGGTTAAAACAATGTTAACATAAAGGGATACAGATTATATTATCAATAATATTGTTGTTATTTTTGTTCTTATTGTAATTATTATAATATCCGTAACCCAGTGGCACAACAGCCCATCTGGGCCAAGGCCTACCACCTGACTGTTGTATCCCCCACCTCTGCCCACCGCAGGCATCAGGAGTGGGGTGCAGCATTAGATGTGGTCAACACCCCAGACCCTCCAGCAGTCTTCTCGACTGGTGGCAGCTATTTTTCAATCAAGCAGCTCCTCAGTTGGCACCTCAGGGACCTAACGAGGCTGAGTGCACCCCCGATATTATAATTATTATTATTATCATCATCATCCATTATGAGCTAAAACAATAGTAAATGCCCTTAATACACAAATAAATAATAGTCTTCCTCTTCATTTTCTTAAAACAATTATTGTGTTCCTTTTTAGATTACCAGGCTGAAATAAAACTAATGATCTCCTTGTCATTTTCTTAAAACAATTATTGTGTTCCTTTTTAGATTACCAGGCTGAAATAAAACTAATGATCTCCTTGTCATAAATGACAGCTAAAACTGCCACCCCACCTACCTAAGCTTAAACCTGGCCAGTGATTTTGGCCTGCCTTACCCTTTCTTCTCATTGTCAGTAGTACTAGGCGATATCTCCCTTCACCTCCCCTCCATCAGAACCTGTCTGCTGCGAGAACAGGTTGACACATGACACAACGTTGTTACGTTTCTCTTAGAAATGAAACTTTGCATGACATTAACACTAAATTGTGGCTAAATTCATTCAAATGGAGGTAAAAAGGCATTACAGCATTGTTCACACAATGTTTGCAATGACAGTGAAATAATAAACCATCTATATCATTCATCAAGAATGGCTCCAAATATTTGGCGTAATTATTTTTTCCGCAAAACAGCTCTTTATTGACAATAATTGTATTGGACATATTTGTTACACTCATCATGTAGAATCCCTGGTTAATGTATGGCCAAAGCAGTACCTTCCACTCGGTATAACCATTTACATATTTTGAAACTGATGATTGTTGCTGCTAGGTGAGCTTAGCGAAATTGTGCAGCTTAATTTTGTGGCACAATGCTTACAGCAGTTTTCAAGATGGAATGGTCCACATCCTTAACAATAATATTAATAACAAAGTTGGAACAGAAACCAGGCTTTAGGGATGCCAGCAGTAGGAATACAGGAACCTCAAAATAAATAAGGGCATGTTTGAGTGGTATTTCAACAGTTTTAGGGACGGCTTTGGGGAAAAAGTAGAAATAGATTCACAACATCAAATCTCAGTTCAACCAGGAAATGCTCAAGAAAGAAAATGTCAAGTATGGGATAGCAATAGGTGCTGTGTAGTACAATTTTTCAGCTAATTGCTTGTTCACATGATAATTGCACTGTTCCGTCTCTGGTTATTGATTGGCTGCAAGGAAGTGTTGCAAAGTACATCTCATAGCCACAGGAAAATGTCAGGATTTGAATCTCAGTGCACTTTACATATGAAGAAAGCAGAAAAGGTGCAACAATCATGCATGAAGTACTGTAGCTATTAATGAATAAATTTAGGAATGGGCTTACATATAACCATGTATAAATTATATTGTACAAATTGAAGTGAAAAAAGATTCAATTCATATAAGGCAAACTATATGAATAAGATAAAATACCAATCAGAACTAAAAGTGAGAAATATATCCTATTTACATGCTGTCTGCAGCAATTTCCTCTTGTGGGTGCTTAGTTCTTGCCATACTTCTAGGTGGTGGTGCCATGTGCTGGCAGAGTGATACTCTAAGGTATGTTTATTTTTTCTTTGAACTTAAATGTGAAATAGATATAGATTAGTGCACACTTTTATTCATTTATTGCATCTGTTTTGATTTATACTTCCAAACAACATTACAGAGCAATCCCAGAAATCCCATGTAGCAATAAGCATACTCATTGATTTCATGAGACATCAAATATTTGTTCTTTACTATACTCTCTCTCTAGTTATAGGTATATGCAGTAAAACTTCATTTATTTGTTTCCCAGAGGATCAAAGGAAAAATGTATAAGTGTGCAAAATGCATAATTGAGCACTAAATAAAAATTGGAAAATTTATACAGCATATGGGTTACAGTTAATAAATAAATAACTAAATAAATAAAAATAAATAATAATAATAATAATAATAATAATAATAATAATAATAATAATAATAATAATAATAATAATAATAATAATACAGATGATGATGATAATCATAGGATTGTTCAACTATAATCAACAATACGAAACAATACAAACAAAAGAGAAATACACCAAATAAAAATAAATACAAAGTAAGTTGAGTCGCTTTATGAAGTAGTCCGTTATCTTGGCTTGTTTTTTTGTTGGTTGCAGCCGCCATGGCGTGAACGGTAACATTTAGCCATTATTTCCTCAGAAACATTATTAAGCATCACAAAATGTTCCTATTTTCTGCCCTCAATGTGGATCTATTTATTTGTAAAAACACCTAACACACATACACTTTCTTCAATTTCCACCGCCTTAGCTATAATTATATTTAATTTACATTTCATGCTGCCACTTTCCTTCACTGCATTCAAAATGTGTAATTTTTCAGCAACTGTAGCGCACTTCCTTTTTTTTCATCCACATTCATTCTTTTTTGTAGTATTTAATGCCCGCTTTTGCTACTGGGCACTGCAGGTGGTGACACTGATGATACAGGGAATGGAGATGGAGCACCGGTGGAATGATATGGTGAGGGAAACCAGAGAACCTGGAGGAAACCCACCCCAGAGCTGCTTCGTCCATCACAAATCCCATATGCGGTTACCTGGGATTGAACCAGGGCTCCCACGTTTAGTAACACAACTGAAGCACAGAGCACAAGTGACTGAAGTAAGTACGGTTAGGTATTTCACAAATGTGCTCGAAAATAGCTTCAAGGTTGCTGCTCTCACTTCCACAATGAGGGATATTTTCTAACAGATGTCCAGTGTGAGTCATAAGTTTCAACTTTGAATATTTCTTGAGATTTTAAAGAAGGAAACACCATAAACAGTGTATTTTGCTCTCAGGGACATAAGCATAAAAATCATATAAATGAAAGTCGCATACAGAAAATAATTTGCTGTAATATGCTATGAAAGATTTTGCCAGGACCGCTGAAAAAAAAGAAGTGTAAAATTAAAAAAAACGTATAAGTGTGAAACGTATAAAAGAAGTTTTACTGAATTTTGTTTGAGGTATTACAGAAGATTTATGTCTTTAGCAGTTTAAGCAAAATTTAAACAGCATTAACAAAAGCTCCCGAAGTGTAGTAAAAGAACTTTCTTACTTTGGTTTTAAAACTAGATCTCATCCTCACTCTCTGAGGTTTGTGACATTTTCCTACATTTCAAATCCTTGTTTTCAATTACTTTGCCTATACCCTCTCATCTTCACTTTTATACATTTCTTAGCAGCACTCCATGCCCATCCGGTGCTAATCACTATTTCTATAGCTAAAAGACAACTTATTTGCATTTCATTTTTGGAAACTGGGGCCTCTTTCATTGCAACTTCTTAATATTAAATTATTTCACATAATTTTACTTCTAGATGGGTGTATTGTCTCCTTTTTACAAGCAAAACCTTGAATTGATTAGGTACTCATTCAGCTGCATTAATTCATGCACTTTCCCTGAATGTTAAAATGAAAATATATTTAAGGCTTATTAGAAGAATGTTGCTGGCCATGCTCCATAAGCTGATGGTATATAAAGAAACTTAAAACAAAAATTAAAGTCATGGTTATGTACATTTTACGAAAATGAGCTTGAGTTAAATTACTTACCTCCAGGAACATCTCCAGGAAAAACTAGACATAGAAATAAATGTTTTCTTCAGTTGTGTACATATACATCTCATTGAATTATTTAACTATATTTTTAATTCCAGAATAAAGAATGCTTAGCCACGATACATAAACTGTAAATACTACATAAAGTTAACAAACCGAACTTTCAAAAAACGTGTCTGCAAATAACTGTTTTAAACATCTAAAATTTTACAGAATATTTATTACTTGTTTCAGCATTTATTTTTGCAATAAATTATCCATACAGTTCTTGCAATTATTTCATTCTTTAGTAATCCAATTATATACAAACTGAATTATAATTTTTCAAATCATAGGATATTAAATAATTTATAAAGACTGTTTAGCTCATGGTCTCAAAATCAATGGATCCCTGATAATTTATTACTTCCTGCAGATAATCTAAGTGCTGCCAACATGAATGCAGTTGCCAGTTTCAATGTTAAATTTGCAATGAAACATATTTTTTGGACCAAAATATGGATATAATATGAAACAAGTTGGTGAATCCTCAAATGAAGATGTAGATGAAATAGATGAGATAAGATTTTTCTTGTAAGTGTTGAAAACAGTGTTGCTATAATCAAATTCAAAGGCAAGTTGATTAATGACACTAAACAAGACTTACTTTAGAATTTCCAGAACATGTTTCGGAGGCCATTTTCCTCCATTACCAACCAGAGATCAATTGGTTCTCTGTGGTGTGGCTAGCAATGTTTTTTCTGAAATCTTTTGATAAATTCAAAAAACTTTCAAAGAACATAACATTCCGCTAGCGCAAGTCAACCATTACTCCATAAAAAATCTACTAAGCTCAAACATCAAAGATGCCATCCCACCTAATAACAAATTTGGTATATATCAAATTGAATGCAGTGACTGTAATCAAATTTATATCGAAAAAACTATAAGAAATTTGGAAACAAGATCCAGGGAACACTTTAGAAACATAAAAAAAAATGACAAATAAGCAATCGCCTTTGGGACAAAAAATCATAACATAAATCCAGAACCGAAACTTCTCAAACACACAACGGGAAAACAAGAGCATTCCACATGGGAACAAATCTTCATTTTGAAAAATAGAAACAGAGGGTCCAATTTCAACATACCCCAGAAAGATATGTTCGGTAAGTTCCTTGAACCATCACCAAAGGAGACCTCAGAAAAAACATTGATGTCCAGTTGATAATGGAGGAAAATGGGCCTCTGAAACATGTCTCAGGAAATTCTAAAGCAAGTGTTGTTTAGTGTTATTGACTTGAATTTGAATTTAATTGTATATTTTAAGTTTACCTTTAAAGTTTGTTTGGTGAAGCTGCATTCTCATTATTTTAGGGGCTAAAAATATATCCAAAAACTACTTATAGATTATAATACATAAAGTTAGTTGTTTATTCCCATGCAACCATTAAGTAGGATTTCATTTTGTAAGTTTCAAAGACATTTAACAGTAAAGATATACTATTTATAGCAATCCAATAAATTTCAGAGGGCCTTGCATGGCATAAATACAATTAAGGTTATTTAATGCATACTCTATAAGTAGTGGGTAAGTTTGTAGATCTTTTTTAGCTTCCGCCACTGTATTATTCGATACAATAGTAAAACCAAACGTAATGTGGGGTTGTACTCTCAGTCAAAAACACTCACGACTTACAGTTGCTCGCAATTTGTTTGGCATAAAACAACTTCTTGTAAGAGTAAGATTACATATGGTAATTCCTAATGTGACCACACTCTAGAAGTCAGTTAAAAATGACAACCTGATATACAGACATTTGAGTAATATTATACATACATGTATATGTATAAATTTTATAATGTCTGGAGGTACCTTGCTGTATATAAATGTGATTATTAACAAAAGCGAAATGCAAAATTTTTCCTTAGTTCCTTATAAATAAATAGTTACCCATGTTATGGGATGCCTTCTAAAATAAGGATGATATTGTCAACAATATATTTCCTGTACACATTGTTAGCGTTTTGTAGGAATGACTTGTTTATTTCTAGTTAAACTGCACTTAAAATTTAAATAATAAATACTAAAAAAATAGTAAGTTCGTATGAAGATAAATTATTAAAACCTTTTCCTTCACCGGAAAAGCCAGATTTCTGTTCACAGGTGCTATATTGACAATTTCTGTCATGTAATTTTAGAATTCAACTGAATTTTGTTCTGTGATGGATCCAATTCAAGTCTACAGCCCCTTAGCTAGTAAAATGTACAGTAAGTTATTAAAAGAAAGCAATTAATTAACATTTTTGAAGCTTTGTAATAGTGAATGCAAGTCCTAGTAAATAAATATTATGTAGTCGAATTTTGGAATACATTTGCTTCACTTATACTGTAAATCAACAGGAGTTTTTGCTTCATCATTTACTATGACTCAACTAACTTGCAAAAAAATATTGTCAGTCAAATTATAGTAGCTGATGGAAGTAAGAATTTCCAAAACATGTCCTGTTACTTTACAATACAAGTAAAGCGAACATGTTCCAAAATTTGACTATATAGAGTGTCCCAAAATTAGACCGACAAACTTTGGGATAGATAATGTTATTTTAAACACTTTTTGTTAAGGAAAGTTTTTTGCTGTGGTGCTTCGTTTAAGTGCTAGATGAGTTAATGTTATACATTACTGACCTCCACCAGTTTAAGTATTTACGGCAAAATCAACAGTGCAAATTAGTATTGCATTTATCTTAGTAAGACACACAATCTTAATTCAAGAAACAAACACAGAACACATAAGCAAATCACAAATATCTCATTGTTTACAGTTAATCACAGATTTACTGTTCAAAATTAGACCAATAAAGTTTTAAACCAGAGAAATGGCTGTTGTTTTTGGCAAGAGTACGGCAGAATAGGGCACATCGATGCACTCTTTGTATTAATCGCAATGAGCATTCATTCCAACATTTACTTTGAATAGTAAAGCTGTGATTAATTGTAAACAATGAGATGTTTGTCTTTCATTTATGTGTTCTGTATTTGTTACTTGGAGTAAAATTGTGTGCCTTACTAAGATAACTGCAATACTAATTTGCATTGTTGATTTTGTCGTAAATACTTAAACTGGGAGGGTGGAAGTAATATATTACATTAACTCGTCTAGCACTTAACCTCTTGAGCGATGGCCATTTAAAACGTCCACGAGCCGAGAACTGCTACCCAATATCCAGCGCAGGGCATTTAAATTGTTAAATGTGCTAAAAGTGCTTCGTATATACACAAATGTATTTTGTGTAAATATTAAGTTATTTTAATGAAACAAAAACTTGTATAAAACTTGTTATATGCAGTATACATGTACATCATCAGCAAAGTTGAGTTGCATTTTCAAAACGTTGAAATGGCTCTATTTTGTTTCACTGTGGTGGAAAGTTAACTTTGCTCTGTCGAACGCATCTAATATAAGTTCTCTGAAAGAAACAGTAGTCGACCCATTGTGTGTGTGGCTTGTGCATCAGCATACTGTGAAATAAAGCACTAGTGTATGTGTGGTCTCTTGAGTCATCAGAATAGAGCATGTTTGCAACTTTTGCTTACGTGTGTTTCGTAACTTAGTAGACTCCGTTTCTTTCTTTGTTGAAGTACATACATATACTTTCCTGCTTGTAGCTAAAGTGAGAAGTGGTATAAAAAGGTATTTTTCCACCAACTGGATATAACCATATACAATTGTTTGGTAATTTGGAGAGCTCTAAACCCACACAAGACAATGACCTACCTGGACTTCCGACTATCAATAACTCGCAGCCTAATTGAACAATACCACGTTGGGGGTAGAAAATCCAAAACCCCTGCACCCCTCAGACTTCCAGGAAAACATTATCCTAAAAGGATACCACCAACAGCAAAGAAGTTCCGCCCATCTCGAAAGTGTTTCATGTGTCGCAAGAAGGGAATTCGCAAATGTGGAGATGTACCCTATGTTTATCCCTGTTTTGAGGCACATCACTGCACAAGGAACATATAAAGGTAAGCCAGTAAAGTATATAGACTTTACTTAGATGTTTCATAAAGGGAAAATTAAAACAAGTTGAGTTAGATAAGGGATAAATGCACAAATGCACAGGACGTGTATACACGCCCATATCACTCATCCATCAGTTTAAATGGACGTGATTTCACGTCCATATCGCTGAAGAGGTTAAAGGAAGCACTGCAGCAAAAAACTTTCCTTAACAAAAAGTGTTTAAAATAATGTTATATATCAGCTCCCAAAGTTTGTCAGTCTAATTGTGGGACACCCTGTATGTTATTAATTTATTAGAAGGCAAATAAGTTTCATTGAATTAAAACCTTTTTAGCCTTAGACAACTACAGTGAAGCATTTAATTAAACTAGTGGTAAGCACACTAAACATTCTAGCTTTACTTGGGGTGATTTTCTGTAGAACATATTTCACAAGCTCTTGCCTACACTGTTCACTACTTGCGAATCTAACTCATTGAAGTACAAGCTGAAAAATGTCAAATCTTTAAGCCTACCATCCTATACTATCTTAAGAAGTACAATTTATTACCAACTGAATTTGTTCTGATTGGGACATAGGGAACCATTCTAGCCACTAAACTAAGCTTCAAAAAGCTTGGTCTCAAAGTCAATTATAGGTACAACACTGCAACTTGTGCCCTTAAAGGTTCAATCCCATTTCTCCAGAATCAATTTAATTCAAATTAATTTCACTTCTTTAGCCTAAGTTTAAAACAAAAACAGCCATATTTATAAGCTTTTCCATTGATCTGCCTCAAAAATAACATTTTTCTTTGTTTTTGCAAAGGATTGGATTTTATTTCAGTGATAATTTGTGTTATTCTTTTTATTCTTAATAATTGACTGCCTCCATAGTGCAGTGGTAGCATGCCTGCCTCTGGCACGTAGGATCTGGGTTTGATCCCTGTTACCAGCATGGGGAATTTTCCCCTGCTGGGAGGTCTGGCACGGGGTGCACTCAGCCTCATTTGGCCCTGGAGGGGCCAACTGAGGAGCTACTTGATCAACTAGCAACCCCAGGTTGTGAAAGACACATAACTGATTGGGAGGGCTTGGGGCACTGATCATGTCCCACCCTTCAGTACTGCACCACACGCATGATGCCTGTAGTGGGCAGAAGTGGGGCATGCAGCGGCAAGCCTTGGTCCTTCATGGGCTATTGCACTGTTTTAGTTTATTCTTAATAATTTGTAAAACATTAAGCTTATATAATTGTGGCAGTCTTTACTTTTGGAAAAGCTGTAAATTTTCTTTTCAATAAATGCTCATGACTTCTTGCAATTCAGATACTGATAAAATTGCCTATGCTACCAGCAACGTACTCACTCTGTTGATAGTGTTTCCTCTGAGCTTCTCTTTTCAAAAGCTCTTTTAATAGGTTTTCTCTGGATCCCCAGACCTGAATCGCTCTGCAACAAATTCAAACCAACTTTAGCACAGTATTTGTTACAATGGAGTAATATATTATTGTACTAAATACCACTTGTAAGATTTAAAGCTTTCACGGCGCACGTTATTTATTACAGTTTCACGGGCGATCAGCCGTGTGAGGTTTGAAAATATTGAGCTTTCGGCCATTCTAAACTCCATGGCCTTCATCAGAATGAAAATGATCGTTAGTTTTCCGCTCCCCATATATATACAATGTTAGGTGGGAGGGTGTTGCGTTGCCCTGGCCAATGAGCGGGTGACGATTTGTGATTGGGCCTGCTGTTTCGGGCTATGTTTGTCACCGGCCACATTGTTTTCTTGAGGGTCAGTACTTGGTCCAGAATCACTATAGTTGCTAAAAAACGGATACAGTAATAACGACATCAAAAAGGCACGCAAGAAGGTTGAAAACAATCGAAACAACCCCCAACGCCTCACTCAAAGGATGGATAGCTGGCCAAACAAAGCCTACATACCATTCTACGGTTCCGTCTCAAACAAGATCTCCCGCATACTCGCTAGGTATAACATCAAGACCTTCTTCACGCCTCCAAAGAAGATCCAAGAATACCTCAGGCTGGTAAAAGAACCACTTCGACTCAAGGTCCCAGGAGTTTACAGGATTCCTTGCGAATGTGGTAAAGTGTATGTAAGCCAAACAGGACGCACAATAGAAGAAAGGTGTAAAGAACATCAACGCAATATCAGGCTCCTACAACCAGATAAGTCAGCAGTGGCCGAGCATTGTATAGAGTATGTCCACAAAATAAACTTTGAAGACATCAAAGTTCTGGAGCATACGGATAAATACTGGGACAGAGTCATTAAGGAAGCCATTCAAATCAAACTACATCCAAACAATTACAACAGGGACCGCGGACTTCAGCTAAGCCCTACCTGGACAATAGCCATGAAACACATTCACAACAGCAACTATAGTGATTCTGGACCAAGTACTGACCCTCAAGAAAACACTGTGGCCGGTGACAAACATAGCCCGAAACAGCAGGCCCAATCACAAATCGTCACCCGCTCATTGGCCAGGGCAATGCAACCCCCTCCCACCTAACATTGTATATATATGGGGAGCGGAAAACTAACTGTCATTTTCATTCTGACGAAGGCCATGGAGTTTAGAATGGCCGAAAGCTCAATATTTTCAAACCTCACACGGCTGATCGCCCGTGAAACTGTAATAAATAAATACCACTTAACTACACTAGGATTATATGCATGGTATGGCTTCTCATATAAAAAATATAACAGTTATATAATTATAACATACAAGATAACACAGATTTTCATGGGATTTACTTAAATAAATAGCAACACATGAGATGGGAAGTCAATCCATGGCAATCCATGCCACATAGCAAAGAACGTCATTAAACAGTCATATGAACAAGCTTCCAGACAAAATTGTATAACGCTAAAAGTAAAAAACAAATTGCATATTGCCGTACATTATAATTAACACTGGCTAGAAGCTGCAAGTAGTTCAGAAGGAAAAAATACTGCATTTAAAATGTGAAATAGGAATTAAAGCTATAGTGAAGAGGTGAAACATAATGAAAGACAATTATTAAGGAAGAAAAGAAGATCTATGATAAATCAAAACTAAGTAATCTAACAACAAGCCAAAATTTAAATGTAGGAATAATGCCAGCAGCTCGAAGATACCAGGGGACACGAATGGACCACCAATTAGCACAGAGATGCCAAATCTGGTAGCAGAAAACATGCATTGGTTCAGATTTTCTTCAAGTGGGGAGTTAAGCTTTATTCTGCATAGCTAAAGGTTTAAGGTAAAGGAATTGCACTTGATATATAAATAATGCCCACTTTTACTACATACGGCACTGCAGGCAGTGACACTGATACATGGAATGAAGATGGCAGGGGAAACCAGAGAACCCCAATTTTTATGATTTATTGCAATAACTGTAAAAAAAATCTTGCTCTCTCAGAGCACAACTTCACGGTCCACTTAAAGATGTTTTAAGGGCTCATTAATATGAAGAAATTAATGAATCAAGCATATGTGGCTGGCTGCTTAGTTGGAAATAAATTTTTCTCATAACACAAGGAACCAAGAGCTTTGGAAGGGAATAAGTTAAAAAATAATGCAATTTTTAAATTATCTGCTGTTGTAGTACATTATAAAAATTCTGTGTATATACTTGACTGACCCCTAAAATTTAAAAATTAAGCACTCATCAACTTACTTTGCTTCTACATCTTTTCTCCAGTACACAGTAATAGGAGGTTCACTCTCATATGGTGAACGCCGTTTAGTTTTCCGCAATTCTTCTAAATCACTTGGTTTCAAGAGGAAATCAGACATGGCTCGGACAGGAGTAATGAAATTGCGTTCCATGGAAGCTGCTGTGAGGTCCACCCGCTGTCTCTTGCTTGGCATCACTGAAAGGTAAAGAAACTATTAACTAATTGCAATACAAAAACAGGATTTAAATGGAAAAATGAATGAAACAGTGATTCAACATTATTCAGAGGAAGGTGCCTTGCAAATATGAATCTTAATAGTAAATCAGCCATATACTCCAGTAAGTAAGAAACTAATGATGGATCGATGCCACTTTTCTTGATAGCAATACTGACTTTTAAACACAGATATTTGATGCTCAATACTCACTTTATGAAAAGCATAAAAGTAGTAGCTTGTTCACTGAATTATTTTCTTATTAGAAGTTTTCTTTGTATATGTGAAGTTTTCTTGGTATGTATAATCAATTTAGTTTTTGCTCATCATCTTCAGATGTCATGCCAACATGTTCTGATGACTATAGGGAACTCATACATTGCTTTTTCAAAGACCTTTTATAAACTTCACTCAGTGTATGAATGTAACATGTTTCTTTGTTATTTAACAATTACCATCCTAAGCTTATATATTCTCTCAAGCTTCCAAGGCCAGCCGTAAAAATATCTTGCCTATCCGTTTTTTTCCGCACAGGTGGAGCTGAGTCCTGCCTGTATAAGAAGCTGTTTGACGCAGTTTGCCTTTGAAGAGGATCACGAGATGGTTGAAACATTGGTTTTATCCAGTTTGACGTGGCAAAAACCGGATAGCCTAGATATTTTTAAGGTAATTAAACCCAGGACATAAGGTACTTACAATTGTAAGTCACCCTTGAGATATTTATCTCAGATATGAGATTTCCTAGTGGGTGCCATGAGGTTTACTGGCAAGCTGCTATGATAGCTCAGTGCTTAGAGCAGCTGCACATGAACGGAAGATTTATGGTTCAATCCCGACTATGGCATTGAATTTTTCAGTCCTGACTCTACCTCTCAAAAATTGTTGCATTATGTTGTGCAAAAATGTTTTTCTGCGTATTTCACTCACTGCTCTGTTACTATTAGAACTGTCTACATCAAAATAGTTTCACATTTCACTCATGCTTTATTGAATATCACGGTTGTAAACAGGAAAAAAAAAACATTCACAGAAATTATTGGCAGTTCCCAAGAATTCAACATGGCCAACATTACACTAAACTGCAGATGATATTAGACCAAAAAGCAGTACTGCCAATGTACATAATAAAAGCGTTATTTCTAACCTCAAATATCACAGGGTTAAAGTAACATCCTTTCAAGCGATAATACTGCTTGAACATCGTTACCACACAATACATGAACCTACTCACCTTTGGCAAATTCTGTTCTGCAATAACACTTTTGGGTAAAATCACTCCCGAACACTAAACATTGTAATATATATTTAATGCACTACTGTGTTGCAAACACAAAAATAACAGTAATTATAACTGCATACTGCTCTAAAACAATCCAAGACAAAATCACAAACATGGCATCCACAGATTATTCAATTAATACAGTGTCTAGTTTTAAAATCTACCGGTTGGCTTCACTGTAATGGGTTCAAAAATAAGGGTTTCTGTGGCAACATAATGGATGCAATAACACCAACTGTGGCTGTAGCTTTACCATGGTTATATTTTACGAACACTTGGCAGTACTAATGCAACCTAACAGATGGAATTCACCAAATATAACCAGACTGTGCCTTAATGGAGGAAAAATGTCACAGTTGGTTTTCGGAGTATTCCAATAAGCTGTTTCCTCTATAACAAGAGTAATATAAGGTATAAGTTAATAAATTTGTTCAGCAACAGTATCTTTACTGTCAGTCACACGACCACCTGAGATAAGAAATCCATCATTCCAACCATGCACTCCTGTATTTCTCACACCGGTCTGGGTGGCTCAGTTGGTTAGATGCTGGCCTACTGATCCCAAAGTCACAGTTTCAAATCTGGCCCAGACCGATAGTTTTTAAGTGTGCGACAAAATTTCGGCATACTGGCAACGTTGATGTGATCCTGTCAATTGACAGCATCGTTAAACAACAAACTAATTCCTGTATTTCTCCTCCTTCTCTCCACTGTGAAGATTGATGCTGGCCCAATGAGGGGAAGAAGAAATTGAGAAAACTGAACAAAGAATGTAGAAATATAAGCAAATTATTACTTACCCTTGTTAACTACATCTTTCAGCATTTCAGAGGTTGTCTTTTTATCTGTTTCGACTTCCAAAGACTTTTTTTCAACTCTTGTTTCACCCTCAGCTGCCATTTCTTTACGTAATTCATCCTCTTCCTTTTTATCCTCTTGTTGTTCTTTAGCCACTGGTTCAAGTTTCTGCTGTTCACTACTGCTGGCGAACATTCTTGACCATGAAATTTTAGCAACAACATGGTTACCACCATTGTTCCAGCTGCAGTGGTGAGTGCCTCTTTTTGCATTTTTATAATGACCAGTTTGTCTTACTAACAGAGCCAGATACCTGTTCCAAGGACCTGTAAGGAAGGGTGTAAATTAAGTTCCAATTAAACATAGCATGCGTTATAATCACACAACTCTCTCTACTCCTATAATCACTTTCATATTCTACATATTAATTATCCCCTACCTGCACCTAATAACAGACTGAACTCCTATGCATGATAAACGTCCACCAAAATGGTTTCTATTCTTTTTTTTTTCTGTTTGCTTTGTTTTATTTATATACCTGCTTAAGTTCTATTGGCAGACTGAACTTCAGAAATAAATCCTTGATGTTATGAACTCAACATGGATTTTTATCCTTGGGTTTTGAGGTACATATTCACGTTGGGAACAAAAATCTATAATTTTAGCCATAATTCTTAAAAATGTTTTGCTAGTGATTGACATAATAAACCATTAATATTTCAATTCAACATTGAAAATTTCATATATTTTTTCAACTTCTGTACCTTCTATAAAGTATAGATATTTCAGACTTAAATATACCTATTTGTTTTTCTGAACATGCCCAATGATTTGAACCTCAATTATATCAAGTAAGCTGGCTGTTTAAAAAGTTATGAATTTTTAAATTCAAAATTCCTCTTTTTACCAACTGAATTTTTGTTTATATGGATACAGAGCTTTTGTGATTTATGTTAACCCTTAAATGGTAATATCCGTCTCTCAGATAGATATCAAAATTCTCAACGCATAGTGGGCACATGTGCAATGTTAGTTTGATCTAATATTTCAGCTATGCTTCAGTTGAGAGTTGAACTCTGAATTGTATGGACATAACTCTCTTAGATTCACAATAGTATTGTTTTATAAATATACACACGTAAGCCACACTGTTTCACACTTACACCAGCAAGTTTGTTGGCATAGATAAAGGTTACTGAAACCCGGGACATAAAATACTTACTATTGTAAGTTACCCTTGGGGTATTTATATCTGATGTAAGATTCCCTTGTAGTCTACTGGGAAAGTACGTATCGGTTGTAGTGTTTAACGCCCACTTTTACTACATATGGCACTGCAGGCAGTGACACTGATGATACACAAAATAAAGATGGAGCACTGGTGGAATGAGATGGTGGGGGAAACTGGAGAACCCGGAGGAAACCTGCCCCAGTGCCACTTCATCCACCACTTTTTTTTTTTTTTTTTTAATGAACGTCCTCCAACGTAATGTTATATTGAACAGTGAATGAATGTAATGATGCTCTAATGAGCCCGAGGTCCATGGAGCTTTAAGTTACCCGTCGTCTTCTTAGGATAAGGGAAAACCTCGGAAAAACACGTTACCCGAATAGGTTACCCTAAGTGAGATTCGAACTCGCGACCTCTTGAACGTGAGTCAGACACACTAACCATCACGCTACTGATGCAGGCTTTGTCCACCATGAATCCCACATGTGGTTGCCTGGGATCGAACCCGGGCCACTTTGGTGAGAAGCAAATGGGGGAATTTAATATCATACGGGCAAGTTGGCCATGGTAGCTTAGTGTTTAGAACAGCTGCTCAATAAGCGGAAGATCCATGGTTCTAATCCCAGCTATGGCATTGAATTTTTCAGTCCTGATTCCACTTCTTAAATGTATGCTACATTTATGTGCGTTACTTTCAGCAACCAATTCCTTTTTATTATTTTAAATTTCAAATTTGGGATGCACGTTAGGTTCAATGCTGCACTGCATTGGTGCAACTACAGTATTATTTTGTTCTGTTTGATGTGTTTATATTGGATAATGTGGTTTGTGTATATGTTCTGTGTTTGATAATGAATTATAACTTAAACCGATGTTAACAGTAGCAGGTATGGTGCTGAGGAGTTCACCAGCAAGATTCAGAGTACAAATGCTGGTACAAAATATTCTTGAAAGAGATTTAAGTCCCTTAGTTCGCAACTGTATATTCAAAATGAAAACTTGATTGTAGAATAATAATAATATTATTAATGATGATGATGATGATGGCAATTACCATCAACATGAACTTCTAGCGAATAATAAATAAGTCCTAGCAAAACAGCCCTTCGAGGGCCACACCTTATATAATATTTTTTACCATTGTTAAAATTATGCAGGACTTTAACTAGAAACACACATAAAGGTAGTTTTTATAGTTTTTCATCTAACCAACAAAGCACAGGACTTAAGAGAACTCCCCTCCAACATAGTCTATGTTGACATCATTCATAAACACAGTGTGTTTGAAATCCTGCTCTAGATACAATACCATTCTACCAATCAATCTACAGCTGAAGATGGAAGTGACTGTTTCTGAAACATGCCCTGTGTAATACAAGAGTAAGTGAAGCAAGTGTATCCCAATTCAACTGTTCAGCATTGCTGTTTTATAAGCTCTTAAATAAGTTAAGCTAACTGATACTAACCTGATCCCTCTGCAGTAAAAGCACAGATTTGTACAGATGATCGTTTTGGCTGCTTAAATGTGCCCTGATACAGGACTTTCAAAAAACAAGACCTGGACAACATGGTTGCAAAGCTGTATTGGAAATGCTGCCAATTCCAATGTGTACACTGGAACAAAATATTAGAACATTTCAAACTCCTCCAAGAGAACATAAATGAAATGTTTATTTTTCCAGAAGCTTATAAATATTTTTAATGTTGGCATCTATAGATCTTTTATTAACTAATTCACTGTTTGCTATGCATGGCAGAATGGCAGCCATTGCATATTCATAATCCAAATTCCAGCAATATATTTTAAGATAATAAGGGATGAAGGCAGTAACTTAAAACAGCATTTATTTTGACTTTCTAATGTTCATTCATTATACCGGGTATAAATGAATGACACCACATGAATTTAATTGGTAACAGACGGTTCATAGACAATTAATTTGAGATAGGAAACCTATGGTTTAGCATTATAAATTATAGAATTGTGCCTTAAAATTGCTTGGGCGTATGCATGCCACTTATCATGTCCACTGCAGCTCTAACGTATGATGAGAAAATAAGTGGACAGCTCTCGTAGCATGAGTACTTAGCTTAATGGATATGTTGCCAGGACGACAAAGGTCGTCCATGGATTAAAAGCCCAGGTTCAAATCCCCATAGCAGCATATTTTCTTATGTTCCTTTTTTTTTCTTTCTTTCTTAAGTACATGCTGAATATAATTTGATTTACAGGAAACTTTCGTTTCGTGTTATAATTTTTCATTTTAACCAATATTTACGGCTTCATATTTACTGCTTCATATCGTCAGTGAAAAATATTGGAGAGCAAGAGGATTAATGACTTCATTGTCAGAAATCTAGCATTAGCCAACAACATATTTCAAATTCGTTAAACTATTATTTTCTTTTTCATGACTAAATAGTAGATACATACTGAAAACTTCATATGTACTTAAATGGTTCAAACTTACCAGCTTACAAACAAGTAAATAATTGATAAGTACTTGAAAGAGCTACATGTGACTGAACTATTATAAACATAAGTTGAATTGATATTAAAATTACAGTACAATAGGAAGATACAAGCAGAACAATGGTAAGGAACAATGGATAGGTGCAGATTTCAAAGAAACTGCTCAAAATGGTGACCTCTAACATCAATGCATACATGACATAGACGCAGAAATGATTCGCAAAACCTGTTGAGCACTTCTGGTGCGTTTTGAATCTCATCACTGGCTGCAATAATGTGGACAGCCAACATCCCTTCAGAATCAATTAATGATGAGTATTTTTAAAAATTGATATTCTGAACAGTTTAAGCTCTGTATACCCTCTTAGCAGGGTACTTGAGAAAATTAAGACATGCATTTTATTTTAATAAATATATTAAGTGTACAGCATTTTAATAAAAATAGGTAGATTTAACTGGGAAGGTGAGCATTCATAATATAACGAGAGGTCGGGTGACATCTAAAAATCTGCATAAACTGTGGGAAAAAAAAGCACAATAAGCAGGGCTTGCACGTTTTGAACACGCAATTGAAATATAAACACTTTATATTTTTAATAATCAGTATGCAGTGCTGAATCTCAAAATACCTGGTTTTAGTTAATATCTTTATACATGATTCCTAGGGAGAAGAAAAGTCAAGTAAACATTTTCTAATTATTTACACAAGAGGATTCTTTATTTTTTTAATGTTTAAAGTAATATAATTGTTAAACTTGCCATATATAAAAATAATGCTTGATAATACCTTGATTAAATAAGAAGCTTACAATCTTGACAAACCAATTAACATTAATTCTGGAGTATCATAAATATAAGGTGTCTCCCAGATGTCAAGTCACCAGTAGTACGATAACTTTACTATGTAACCAGTTAAGGATTAATACATATATGTGTATTCTTCTAAAGTTTTATTTCTTTGTTTATTATCAAACATTTCAAGTACTTTCGCACTTCTAATCCTAATCCTACACTATACCTATTTGCAGTTAAGTTTACTTACTCTCCTATTCTTGTATTCTGACAATCTAATAAAACATGACCTCACTAGGTTCATATTCCTAGTTATAATTTTCCTGAGATAACATAGCAACTTTTGCTTCTAACAAGGATTCATTCAATGGTCTCTGCTCCAGAGCAAAACTAAAATGTTTATACCATCACTGTTTCTAACCCACAAATGAGGCCTCCAGTATCAAAGATGGACATAGTACCATCCAGTCGACATGGGGACTTGAACGTGTTCCTATCAATCTTTTTGCATTGAATTTAATGGCGAATGTAGTTCCATTTAAAATATGTTGTTACTTTCAAACTCCAGCATAATGCCATCCAGTTGAAATGGGGACTTGAATTCACTGTCCATACAGGCTTAGGTTGGGGACCACAGATCTCTACTAATAATTCTGTCCTGTAACACTTTCAACTGTTCTCAATAAAAGATTGACCATATGAGCTGATGAAGAGTCTTGATGAAAAAAGATAAAACCATACTCCCTGTTTGTTAATTCTCTAAAAGAAAGGGGCACAACAGTATTCACATATGTACGGGCATCAACTGTTGACTCGATAAAATTGGCCCTATAACAGAACCGAATATTATTCATGAAGTAACCCTTCATGACAAAAATTTGGTGTATTTTGCACCATTAGTGGAGAAAGGTTTCTCAGAGCTCCAGTAAGCGATTCCTATCTCTGGGGTAACTTAAAACATAAAGTGTACCAGACACGCACACACACATACCCTGGAAGAATTAAAACAAAATATCTGTTAGGATATTGTCAGCATTTCTCAACACGAACTACAGTGAATGATGGATAATTTCCTAAAGAGGTGCCAAAAATGCATGTATGGACAACGGTGACCAGTTTCAGCATCTCCTTTCATAAAGCTGGTCAGTAAAGCCTTTAAAAGTAGTTTTAAAAATGTTGTATGGTTTCGTCCACCCCTTTTTATGGTAGCGGCAATGAGCACACTGTGCAGCCCGTTTGGATGTTTCTTGCTCTCCCAGTAATAACATAAAGGCACTACAATTTTGCCATCTATGTTTATCGCTTGGAATCAAAGCGATAAACTGTTTTTATACACTTTTTCTGTGAAGTAACATACAACTGACAGAGTAATGGCAGCAACAAAAACCCATGCCATCTTAACAACTATTTTTTATTATAACCTCCATGTCCGTATTCTAATATCCCAGGCTTGTAAATCCTTTTGTCTTTTTTTTTTATTTAGCAATTTAAATAAGAGGCTGTCTTATAACCATAAAGAATAGTGTTTTTCAGGAGTGAATTATCAAATTTGGTCAAGTGGTTTTTGAGATTATCCTACACACAAATTACATACTTCTTACTTGATATTGGTATAGATTAACTTATTCTTTGGCCTATTGATTTCATTTACTCCAGTGTTTGCTGAGACAACAGCAAAAAATCAGTACAGATGCACTTGGATCTAAACCACAAAAAATTATAGTTTAGACTTTTCAAACCTACTGGATGGATAACATCCAATTTACATAGGTAGAGCAAAATACCTCCGAACTATCTGTGTGGTGTTTTTCCACTGGGTATGTGGAAACATAATGCACTACTGCTATAAACAAGGTCACTTGTGATGCAGTTTTGCTTTGCGGACAGTACTGAGTTGACGGTGATGTGATATGGTTCTTATTATGAATGATTTATTATTTTGTCCTGTACTTAGCCACAAAGTGTATTATAGCTCAGCATATGTTTTCTACTGCACAACGTGTATTTATTTATCATTTGTATGTGTTAACTCAATCAGCTCAGAAAATGAAATATGATTTATAAAAAGATTTTCAGATGTAGAAGTTCCAGGCCATGAAACAATCCACAAACTTTACAATAAATTTCAAGCCACAGGAAGTGTTCAGGCTAAAAAATCTAAAACATGGCGTACGATTCTTACTGAAGAAACATTAGACATCAGTCATCCCAAAATCACTTAGGCAGCTTTCACGACACATAGACATTTCTTACGGCCCTGTGCAAACAGCTACTAAATTGCTGAAGTTAAAACCATATAAAATAACTGTAGCACATGCTCTTCAACCAGGTGATCCAGTAATTAGACGTGCATTTTGTGACTGGACTCTCAATTGTGTATACAATGGTGGAATAGACTCAAATTTAATATTTTTCATGGATGATGTGTGTGTGTACACAAAATAATCATTATTGGAGCTCTGAGAAACCTAACAAGGTTCATGAAATACCCCTTCATGACAAAAAAATTGGTGCATGGTCATATGGTGCACCATTAGCGGAGAAAGTTATAGGCCCAATTCTTTTCAAGTCAACGATTAATGCCTGTACATAGGTAAATACAATTTTGGCCCCCTTTTTTTAAAGACAGGAAGCATGATTTTACCTTTTTTCAACAAGACTGCAACAGCTCATATGTCCAATCTTTTGATGAGAACAACTGAAATTATATTTCAGGACATAATTATTACTAGAGATTTGTAGCACTCCCAGTCCCCCGACCTAACCCCCTGCAATTTCTATCTCAGGGATAACTTAAAACATAAAGTGTACAAGACAAACCCACACACCCTGGAAGAATTAAAACAAAATATCTGCCAGGAAATTACCAGCATTTCTCAACGTGCACTACAGCGAGTGATAGTTTCCTGAAGAGATGACCAAAATGTATGGACGACAGTTGCCAGTTTTAGCATATACTTTCATAAAGTTGGTTAGTAAAGCAGAGTTAAAAATGTATGGTTTCATGGGAGTCTTTCTATGATAGCAGCAGATGGCAAAGTGCCAAGGATGCAGACAGGTAAAACACTGCGCAGCTGGTTTGTAAGTTTTTTTTCTTCCTGTGCATAACCTGTCCTGTACCTCGGCTGTCTTTTTGCCATAACACAATCAAAACCTTACTTGCACCTGTGAAGTGCAATTGCTCCAAAAATAAAAAAAGATACTCTAGGTTACAAACGATTCATCTGACAACACTATCAAAGCAATCAAATAAGCATGATTCTCACATTTTCAATTCTACAGCATACCAGAAAACAGTGCTATTACCGTTGTTTTCTGTTTAATCCAATAATTCAAAATATTTTAAATGTTGATGCTTTTGCAATAAAATATGCAGCATTTTGAAACATTCTTAGGCAAGACATAAATTTTGTTCAAATGCTATGTAAAGGCAACATTAGGAAAAACCATACAGCTCAGATAATTTAAGCTGTTTGGTAACTTAAAAGGAATAAGTAAATAAGCAAAATAGTATTGTACGCAATTAAAAAACTGTCAAATGCACAATTATTGCATGTTAATAGCCCCTTAGCATACTGTTTAGTTTACTGGTTTGATATGGTAATCTAGAATTAAAATTTACCACAGAAATTTACCATACATCCCACTTCTAAATGTACACATATGTATACTGCAGCTTCTGCACTCTTATTTTACAAGTGATCTACTTTGAAAGTATTCATAATGGAAACCACTAACTACGCAAGTTAATATTGCGCAACTGAAAAACATATATTTATATTTAACTGGTCTTAAGCTGACCTTTATTGTGTATTTACAATGCTGTCAGTTATCTATACAGGTTCTACATAACACAATCATCATCTATTTGAGGCGTAGAAGAGATATTTTGAGCTTTAAATGAAGTTATTTCAAACATATATTTATTTTCCCTGTGGTTCGATAATTTTGTGTTTTATCTAATGACGCTTACCTAACCAAAAAATTGTTGAAAACCCATAGTCTTGCTATGCATGCTTAGTCCAGTTACTCTAGTGTTTAGCGTGTAATCGTGTACTATCATAAGCTTTATTTCGCATTTTTCCACCATTAACCCTTCTTCCCGTTTCTAAAATCTACACAAAAATACACTCGCTTCTAGCTATGTAATTTTGGTGAAAAGGAGTTTATGGGCAATTCCACTATTTGACAGGAAATGACGTTTATGTAAATCAATGTTGGTACCACTGTATCATTGGTACAGTGGAACCAATATTTTTCACTTTGTTCAAGGTTCAAACCGTTTTAAGCTGTAGCTCGACGATTCGTTCACCCGGACCCGACCACACGTGAGTTTGCGCGCGCGACTTGAGCGGGAACCACGATGTTTAGTTTTCAGTCAACAACATGAGTGTCGGCAGACATTTTTCCAGGGGAGCGCCACATGTTTGAAATTTGCAATCAGATGATATTAATTCATTATTTTACTGTCAAAATTTATATTTGTTGCATATCACCATATTAATTTGTGCTAGGGGGCTGCGGACCTCCACCCCCCTTCGAGATACCCAAGGTCAATAACGTGTGTACTTCCGCTCTATGACAATACCTCCAGCATTAAAATAACACTTACAAACCTTTAAACGGCATCTTGAAACATCATTTCTGTAAATTCCACAGAAGTGGAAGTGGAAGTCTCTTACAGCGAACATTCAGATGACTTAAAACAATCATTTTTAAACATATTTCAACTCCAATTTTCTCTAAAAGAATAGTATTTATACTTTTACCACGTCGCAGCTCCAAATGATCTTTTTTTTTTTTTTTTTTTTTTTTTTTTTTTTTTTAAACACATTGTGATCTTATTACAATTTTGTGAACTATTTGTTTATTTTAATGTATTTATGCATATGTTCATGCAAATTTATTTTTAAATTTGATAGAATTTAAATCTTGAGGAGGCTGGGTTTTAGTGGGTAGCTTCCTGTAAGGTATAACATTCGGTTTTTTTTTTTTTTTTTTTTTTTTTCCATATTGTACGATTTTATTGTTCATTAAAATCCCAAGTAAGGCGCATATTTTTTATATCTCTACTCGTGACAAAATCTGCTCGTACAATCAAATATTGCACGCATGGAGAGATAGTGCATGAATTCATTGAATCTATGTGTGTGTTGGATAAAATGAAAGTGAAATGGTCATTTATGCGTAATATTATTTTAATAAATAAGCGAAAATGCTCATTATTGAACGGAATATTTGTTATTCGGAATAAGGAGAGGGAGCAATGGCACGAAGTATTTGGAATTGCCCAAGGGTGTCCAAAGTACAATTGTTTGCTAAATTTGACTACACATGAAAGCGCGCGTGCGAACCTACATATTTCTGAAAGTGTTCTTTGTTCATGGACTCTAGAAACCTGTGTTCCTGATGAAATTCCGATATTCCGAAGTTCCGGTATGGAATGTTTAGGTAGAATGTAATACTTTCCTACCTACTCTAAGGCATGAAGTAGAGAAAGCAAAAAATCGCAAAGCAGCAGAACCCTGATTATGTAAGCCAAATATAGAAAACACTAATCCACTTTTTAATGTGATAACTCAAGCTTTTGCCGTAAATATGTGCCGCGTGAGTGCATATTTTTAACCCTAGAACACTAAGCCTCGTTATTTTTACGACGCACGATTGGCAATCCTGCTTTTACTCCTATAGTTTTCGCGCCACAATTATTTCCTTTTCAGTAGCTTCCTAGCTTTTGAAGAACTTGGTCAGTGGGTGTGCATTGTCGAAATCGGGTGCAACAGTGCATTGTTAGTAAGTGCTTTGTCGTAAATTTTACGACGATTAGTGTTCACGTATCCAGAATTTCATAAGGAAGCAGATTTAGTTTTGTAATATGAATTCAGGAAAGCAGGACCTGTAATAACAATTCAGGAAAGCAGTTGAATCATTGCTGTCGATCGTTTCAGATGAGTATTCTGCGTGCAGAAGACCCAAATTTTGGAAAAAAAGATTATGGCAATGCTTCTTGAAGAAGATAGTAGCCCCCAGATTGATTTTAGCTCCGACGAAGAAATTGATAATGTGGAGTCTGATGATGTAATAATGACTGATACAGATGGTGAAGATATGGCAGGACGAAATATTGATATGTGTATGAGCAACGATGAAAATTCTGCTCTAACTAGGCAAAGAATGTCGCCATGGATACTGCAAAGAACATAGGGCAAATCTCTGCACAAAATGATGTAAGTGAGGCGAGATAGAACTGTCTTTGTTGTCTCATAAATGAGACAAGATTATATTTTATGAGGCAGGCATAAACATTTGTGAGATAATAGTAATGTATTTTGTAATAATAAACAGTAGTAAATTTTACGAGGCTTAGTGTTTATGTACTATAGGAATAGGGTTAGTGTTCCAGGGTTAAGGAAACCCTGACACTTAGAAAGACTGTAGATTACACAGTTAATTCGTTAATTGTTCCTAAAGAGGTCTAATACGTGTTATGTCTACAGTGTTATTGCTGATACGAAATAAATCCGTGCGCTTGTTTGCACGTACACACATACTGGGTACGTATAAAAGGTAATGAGGGAGGTCAGAAAGCAGTTGATTGTTCGAAGCATCGCAAATATCCACGTACGAAAACACGATTGTCAGGATGTATCTTTTTCGAAAATCAGCACAAACCGTCGGCAGAGGAATACAATAGGGCTGAAGCTTAGATAGATAGTATATGTTCTGTGAGCAATAGAGCTGCTAGACATTGTTTATAGAGTGCAGTAGGTACACGGAGATCAGCAGCAGCTTTGAACTCCACAATGAAAACAGTTGAAGCATCTCTAGAAATGAAAATGGCAATTATAAAACGTGTAGACTGGGGAAAAGCAACTAGCAAAGCAGTTTACATTTTTAAATGGAGATTGTATACCCTTATGGCTGTGCCTACTTATCCGAGGTGATTCTGTCCACATTACCACGAAAAGTGTTCGAAGTAATAACGGATGTCTCGGGAATGGCTGATGCAAAGGAAAGTTACTTAAGATACACCGTTTATTTAACAGAGATCTACATTATAAGTATGTTTTTGTGTATAAATAAAATAAATTAAGAAATAAATACATTACCGTGCGTTATGTACGGTACACGCACAGACACAGACAAACACACATAAATAAATAATCAAGTAAATAAAGAAACGAAGAGACGGGCAGACGGGCGGACATACAGATAGATACTGACAGATGAAAAATTAACAAACAAATGATAAACTCAAGTTTTTGTCCAACTCTTACCCGTTATACAAAATTCCTTTCAAATTTCAAATGAAGAGGATTTGAGGGTAGGTATAGCTTAAGTGGTGTAAACATTATTATCGGCGCCAAACAAGAAAGGGATCGACAGTTCACGGTGAAAGAGAGGCGACGTTGCCGCTTATCACGACCACGTGGAGAGCGCGTCAGCATTACGTGTAAGAAGACGGTTGGATTGCATTAGGAATACAGAGCAGGTATAATTTATATTCGTATTCGAAGACAATAGTAAAACAGCGAATCGAAATACATGCAAAGGATAGCACATGCAAGTATATGTCACTGTAAGATTTACATTAACTAAAGAAACACCCATGAAATACTGTAATGGGAAAATGGCGCTGATATGCAACTCGCTTGCATAATTGCTGTTGCTGGAATTACTCGCGGAAATGACACTGTTCTATCCTTCTAAAACTCCATTTTGCCATGTTGCACTGTTTACGCCCGTTGTATCAGTAACAACTATTTTTGATGTAGCTTTATTACAGACGACACAGTGAAATCTTTGTTGTTTCGCCCAACGTAACCATTTACTTCGGTCCAAATTAATTAAATCGGATTACACTACAAAGGGGGAACCAAAAACGTTTGGGACCATGTACTTCAGGAATACCATCAACTGCATAATTGGGATATGTACCAAACACAATTTTATTCGCTTCCCGAGCACGTAAAGTTTTTCGTTTGGCTACGCTGTCTTTGTCAATATTTTTGGACATAAGTAAATATTCCTTAAATTATTAAGACAATTGTAAATGGTCACAACATACGCACAAATTCAGAGATGTATAAATGCAAGACAAATAACCACATAAATAGAATGTATATATTGCAGGGAAAACAGTTTAAGTACTACCGGTCAGGCACATGCTAATCACGCATTAAACATCGGCAACACTGGTTTAACGTTTAGCGTTGCTATGGAAACGTCTTGACTATAAGTGGTTCCTCTTTTCGTTGCTATGACGATTGCAATGACGCATCTATCCCCTCCTGTTCATTTAGACCTTTCCACCACGTGGTGAGCAACTGTCACCTTGTTTGGTGCCAAGTAGTGGTGTTCAATAATTAATTCCTCTATATGGCTCAACCATTTGCTGTTGAAGTCTTGAAACGTAATGCATTTTTCACTCTAATTGAACCTAATTTCAATTTCACAAAATTAATTTACATGTCTAATTTAATTATTCAAAATGGTGGTACCTTTCTATGCTGGAACAAGGCTTATCCCTAATAGTAGCGGAGCGGTTAGAGCATTCGCCTACCACCTAGGCCGCCCGGGTTCCGCATGTGGTATTCATGGTGGATAAAGTGGCTCCATTATCACCTTTCCAACCATTGATTTCGACTGCATTTCATATCATCCTTTTCCTCACTATCATACCTGGTGCTCAGCTGACCACCCACTTCCAGGTCTTCACTCTGTCCGGTTCATAGGTTCCTGTGCTCCCCGACAGGCGTCTGACCCTAGGCACTGGCTTATAAATCCTAGGGGGTGTAAGTCCTGCATAAGGGGAGGGTAATCAGGTAAAGAAAAGAAAACTATTGATTATTCTTAAAGGTATTTCAGTGCTTTTGTTTTTATTTTAAAACTTAAACTTTGTTTTAAGAAAATGACCAGAACTATACTCCATCCAGCGTAAGATCCCCACCTTGTATCCCTCCGCGGTAACCTCGTGCTCGTATCAGCTGCCACTAACACAAATAAACAAACGCCACGTGGACTCAATCCTTGTGTTTAAAGATGCAGTAGAATGATAATTGGGAGTTTTAGGAATAGCGCTGCTATCGCGTTATATTCATGTAATCTTTATCAGGGTTGTTGCTGCCTTGTTCCAAGTAAACAACGCTAGGATTTGTCCTGAGTAATATTATTCAAATATAACAATAACATTACTATTACTATTATCATTATTATTATTATTATCATTATTATTATTATTATCATTATTATTATTATTATTATTATTATTATTATTATTATTATTATTATTATTATTATTATTATTATTATTATTATTATTATTATTATTATTATTATTATTATCATTATTATTATTATTATCATTATCATTAGCATTATCATTATCATTAGCATTAGCATTAGCATTAGCATTAGCATTAGCATTAGCATTAGCATTATTATTATTATTATTATTATTATTATTATTATTATTATTATTATTATTATTAACCAACATTCGTAAGTAAAAGCTGAGCTGAAATTAAATGTAACATAATTAAAATAAAACTCACATTAATCTGCATCACTGTCGGGAAGAGGTGTAATATCTGCACCTCCATCATTTGTGGTGTCATCGTCATCAGAAGAAGGGGAAGAAGGAGAATCAACACCCACACTAATCACAAGACGATCTACAATAGCATCTGATAGCCGTCCATCACCCACATCTCATTTTCTTGCTCAATTGCATGACGTATATTATTTTGCCACATATTAGGTGTCGCCTGAGATATTGCAGTTTCAAACAATTTGCGAACATCCCGTAATTTGAAGGTTACGTTGCTTCTGGCTACGAATCCCTTGAGGAAGGCCCATATTGTTTCTATTGGGTTCAGGTTGCTGTGATAAGGGGGCAACCTCTCTATGTGTCGACCAGATTTTCTAGCAAGGTCATCGATAACATATTTGTTTTCACTGTTATCGGCAACCTTTTGTGCTTGATTTAGAAGCTCTGCTTTCACACCTGATTCACAAAAGGGCAAATTATGTGACGTCAACCAATCGGCAATTTCTTGTTTTCGCCACGAACAGTTGGGACGACGTTCCAGTCTGACACTGTGATAAGGTGCATTATCCATTACGATAACACAACCGGGTTCAAGTTTCGGAAGTACACTTTCAACCACTCCTTAAAAACATCGCCATTCATATCCTCGTGGTAATCACCTGTACGTTTTTTGAGCCCTGTTGACGTTCCACAAAGAAATGCATCCTTTTTTGAGCTCGTCATAATGTCAGTCCATGCACGGGATGTAGTATGCCCTTCATTAACCCATGTTTCATCAAGGTAATATATTTTCTTACCTTCTGCTCTGTATCGGCGCATATTCCGCAAGTAACGCCGCCTCCATAGCACGATATCTTCTCTGTCGATTATGACATTCACTTTATTTCTCTTCATAAAACTAAATCCAATTTCTAGTAATAATTTATGAAACGTGGATCGCTTAAATGAAGGTAATGCTGGATCATTGTTAACACTACTTAAGACTTTTTCTAATGTTGGCGGTTCATTCTTGAAGAAAAAGTGGTGCACTTTTCTACGAACAGCACATTTAGTAAAGTCATCTGCTTTTTCTAATTCTGGCTTCCGTTTTTTTCTGTTCTTCCTTGGTGTCCGCAATGTTCCTGTTTGCTTAAGCTCCTTACGGGCACATTTAACACTCCACTCGGAAATACCGGTGTAATCTGCAGTTAACTTCACAATGTTATTCACAGTGACAGAAGGGTACTCCTGCATTAATTTATTAAAAACATTCAAGACTATTTGTTTCTCACGACTTTTTAAGGGCTTACCTTTAGAGTGCTTCACTATTTCACCTTTATTTTCACTAACCAGGCTAGCAGCACTTGTAGAAGCATCCATGTTTATCACCTTACTGATTACTCACCATTGTCATGTGGATGCGCGAGAGGGGATTAACTGGACACAATTAAACGGAAGCTATAATCTCCTTTACTCTTATTAATATTATTTATTATTTTATATTAATCAAAAGTTTCAAATTATATTTGAGTGTCATACATCATGAAAAGTCACATATAATCGCCAATATTTAAGGTACTATATTTTGTGGCGTGCTTCGGTTTCGCGCGAATCGCGGGTTAGTTGTTGACAGCTTGTGTTTACACCAAGGGCGGATCTTAGAGTGGAGCGACTTATAGGCTTCTGTCTGCATAAACGTATTATGAATTTATTTTCAAATCAGCAAAGCAATTTTTCTAGATTATCTTAACCATAATTTTTTTTTCAGAAATACTTTCAAACAAAAGAGCTTAATTCCAATCATTTTCCTAGATTATGTATACAGTAACAAGCTAAAAAGTTTTATTTAAATCCCTTTAATAGTTTTTGAATTGTCAAGATTAAGGTTTAGAAAAATGTACTTGGTGAGAAAAGAGCTTTAAAACGTTGATATCAAGTTTTAGGTGCCTTTTAAAGTATGCCTAATATGGAACTGCAACTTTTATTATTAATAAAAATATAATTATCAGAGTACCCAATGTATTCCTAAGTGATGACAATCTCCAGCCAAGATTATTCCTCATCCTTTCCTGAGTCTGGAAGTATAATGGTGGCTGAGTGGTTAGACCGCTTGCCTGCCACCTAGGCGGGACCCGCATGGTATTCGTGGTGGACGAAGTGGTGTCTGGGCGGGTTTTCTCCAGATTCTCCAGTTTCCCCCGCCATTCATTCCACCAATTGCTCCATTATCACCCTTCCAATCATCCATTTCCCCTGCATTTCATATCATCCTCTTCCTCACTATCATACCTGGTGCTTGGCTGACCACCTGCTTCCAGGTCTTCACTCTGTCTGGTCCAGAGGTCCCTCTGCTCCCTGACAGGCGTCTGACCCCAGGCACTGGCTTGTAAGTCCTAGGGGGTATAAGTCCTACATAAGGGGAGGGTAATCAGGGAAAGAAGTAATGTTATTACAATATGCAAAAATTACATACGACATTACTATTACTATAAATATAAACACCAAAGCAATTTTATTATAATTATATAACTTATATAACTGTTTGTTATTGAACATATTTTTCTCAAGAATGAATTTTCTTCAGAAGTTTCTCGTTTGCTTCAAGTAATTGAAAAGCTCAAGGCAACTGTATTGAAATTCATTTTGATAAGGAATAATGCTTTCAGCATTTCATCTTTCAATTGTTTTTTTTTCTGATGTCCATATTTTTTCTCTGTAAATTGCAAGTCCTATGCTATCAGCTAAGATACTTACTTTCCTTGTAATTCAGCAGTGAACACATTTTCCTTTTGGCTTCTTGAATCTCTCATAGAACTTCTAAAACAATACACATCACACTCCGACTGTCTGAGAGAATGGAATTGAATTGTCAAAGTGGAATGCAGGAAACAAACCAATGCCTGTGGACATTAGATTATTTGTTTTTTGTAATGATTTTGTCCGTCCATAACAAAACTTTCGTTGTTAGCAACTATGAACACAAGAATTTAAATATTATGTTATGAGAATAGAAAATAAATGCTATTTCCTAACAAAATGGGACAAAGGGATGTCCCCACAAAGTCTATGAGGACATGGGTACCAAAAGTTGAAAAACAGTACTGTCCCATTCAAAACAAGACATGTAGTCATTTTATTTCAAATCATTACTTTGGAACTAGTGCAGATATTTAAATAATTGTTTTTGGAAAATACACTTAAATGTTTCCTGGACCCAGCTACATATATTTTTAAAAATTGATTTTCTGAACATTTTAAGTTCTGCATACCCTCTTAACAGGCTATTTGCAGAAATTTAAGACATGCCTTTTATTTTCATGTGAATATATTAAGTGCATGGAATTTTAATAAAAATGCATAGATTTAATATAACTAGGGAGGTGGGGTGTTCACAGCATCATAAATATGATATTGAGGTTAACAATGTTTTTAAAAATTTGTTTAATATACATTGGGTATTGACTGCCTCCAAAGCACAGTTGGTAGTGCGCTTGCCTCTGGTGCGGAGGACCTGGGTTCAATCTCTAGTACCAGCATGGGGATTTTATCTCCTCTGGGAGGTCTAGCACGGGGTGCTCTCAGCCTCGTTAGGTCCTCGGGGACAATTAAGGAGCTACTTGATGGAGAAGTAGTGGTGCCAGGTCGAGAGGGCTTGGGACGCTGACCATGTCCCACTCTCCAGTACTGCACCTCACCAATGACACCTGTAGTGGGCAGAGGTGGAGGACACAGTAGGCCTTGGCCCTTCATGGGCTGTTGCGCCGGGGTTCAGTTTAGTAGGCATTGTGTTTAATCTTTTATTAATTCAATGTTGTAGCTCTTTCAGAAACTCCTCTTTACTTTAAAGGACATTATATAATCACTATATTATATCCTGAAAATGTTTCCAGTTTTTTAAAACATTTTATGTGAAGGTGAGTGTAAAGAAGCGACTCAAAATTAACTCAAACATGAATAATACTTCACTGTTACCAGTGCTTCTATTTTTAGTATTCATTATCCTTTCTTTCTCGGTATAATATACATTACATGAAAGACCACCACAAGTACATTATATTATGCATAAAACAAAGCAATTATGGTCATATTTTGAGTAATCTCACTAATGAATTATGTTTATTGGAGACTCAAGAAACCACACAATATAATATTGTAGCAGCACTGGTACTGTTTACAATCCAACTGCATTGTAGACAATAATTTTGAACTGCTGATGTTAATCTGTTTACATCATGCTTAGAAGCTCCCCACTCCACACCACAATTGCACATTCACGGACAGAGACATTCTCCTGAGTCAATGACAGCAGATCAGTTCCAGTATTTCTCCTATTCTCCAAGTAAACAGTTTCTGATAGCTAGCTTATCTGGTTTGAATAACAACCTCAGTACTGGTTAAGTTCCTACTTAGTAGCTTCATGTGTTTTTTCATTGCCCAGAATCTTCACATGTCCTTGCACCAGCTCAATTGAACTGAATTGTGGGTAGCCAGTGCTGTGAGGGACTTACGGCATTCTATAACCAACTGAGACTTATCCAAATGGTTATTGAGGGCGTTCAGACTTGCCTGCCTATCTGGGAGTCATATCTTTTCATATAGCACCTTCTTAGACAAGTTCAAATAGCAAGCGTCTCTGCCTGCAAGACCATAGCATATTTGCCTTAGCTAAGTGGAAGCTTGGTATCTGTATCATACAGTCCAGTTTGTGTCCCAAAACTGGTTTTAAAATCATCAATGTACCAGATTATGCTGGGACTACAATGAACTTTACTTAACGTGGCTTGATACGACAGGATGTATCATGAAGTAAGAGATCGAGCAGGGCTATTAGGATGCGCTTAACATAAAGAGAATGATTCTGATTGGTTATTAAACTCAGAAGGAAGGCCATTAGAGGAAGAAGAAGAATATATCTTGGTAACATAATGCGCCATTGACTAACTCAGCAGACATAGCGGATATACAAAGTAGCTGAAATTTTCTATTTTGTGGTTATGTTTATCTAAAAATGAGAAGAAAGAGAACATGAAGCTCAGTTTTCATTAAAATATTCCTAATGATGAGCAAGTTCACTTTTCTTGAGTGTATTACCAAACGTACTTACCATTTATTGTTTCTGCAAAAACTTACCATACTCTTTGCTTTAAAGCTGGGTTTTTAAAAGCCGCATTACTCTTATCATAAATTTCAGGTCTAGTCCTCACAGCTTCTATTAAACTGCTATCATCCATTGTATTATATTAAACTACTTAATCTATAAACAGACACGTGCTCTTGTTTACGAATTGAATCTGCTGTGTTTACCACATGAAATAAAACAAAGAGTGTTGTTGCAAATAGTTACATACAGAAACACGATTTATTACTCTACAGTACTTAACATGAAGGGTAAAGTTTGACATTACCAAACTCTTAAGTTACGTCATGTTAAGTTGGCCATAGATAGCTCCATTTAATGTAATGTGTTAGACTTTCCTGTTACTTCCCATCACATTATGTTAAGTTCATTGTAATCCTGGCATTATGCCTTCATTCACCTGTCCTTCCCTTTCACTATGTTTGGGGTAAGAGAGAGTGAAAATTTTGCCAAACTAAAACCTTAGTTACAAAATGTTGGACCTTATACTGCATGTCCCAAACAATTTGTTGTTCCATAGTAGTTTGAGTGCCCTTCAAAAGTAGATAACTTGAGTTTGATACTTTAACCTATGGAATATTCAAAGGCCTCCACCTCAACCAAAATGGGAAAGGGGTGAGCCGCAATAGTATTTCCATGAATGTAGTGGGGATAATTTGTAATGGCACCATAACAGTGAAAACATCCTTTGCAACTAAGTTTTTCACTGCCTTTACTTAACTCTTGACCACTAATACAATGCAGCATTAGAGAATAAGGGCCTAACCTTGTTGAAGTACGTCCAATACACCCTTTTTAGTTTTAGTCTCCGTGTGTTGTCAAACAGGCTTGTATCGCTTTGAAAGACCCTATAAGCTTTGATCAGGAAGTGACTAAATGGTCTTTCCAAGTCAGTTTCTTGTCTAAGGAAGATCAAGGTCTTTGACTTATGATGGATGACTGTGGTGAAGTCTAATCAAATTGGATAGGTTCCCAAGGTCCTGATAGTCCACATTCAGGCAGGGGCAGCTTGGGAGGTAGTGTCTCCATGCCATAGTTGCTACCTTAAAAAAGGGAAGAGATGCATATTTTAAACTGTTTGTATACTTTGAATGCAGTCATGCTTATGATTCTTCAAGGCACAATGAAATGTCTTGCCTAACAAGTGTAAGTTTGTAATAGTTAAATTACTATTGTATGGATCCACACTAGGAACCTCAACTTTGGACCAATGCACAGCATTGTGGATGTTTACTCTGGATGCCAGCAATAAGTGGAGGGGCCAGAAAATAGGCCACATTTGTGCCATTTAGTATCTGCCGTTGCTAACATTGGCAGCACATGTCAATCAAAAGTACCACCTTTATACTTAAGACTAGTATGCTATATTGAGAAGTGAGAAATAAGGCACCTTTCACTACTTCCCAGTGTAAAAGTTAGCAGAAAATCGTATTTTGTTACATCACATTCATCATTCATTTCTCATTGTTTATACATAAAATTAAATTAATCATTATTTTCTGATAATGTTACCTGGATTGCTGTAGCACAGCAGGCCTTAAAGAAAAACATCTGCTTCTGCTACAAAAACTAAAAGCTGTAAACACACGAATATGGTAATGAAATAGATTATTTAACACAAATAAAGAACTTTTTACTAAGAAGTTCATTTTCTGCATTATCGTCACAAGACAGGGTGAACTGAAATACATGGCAAGAGCAACTCCTGATTTTCACTAGAATAAAAATGAGATGGTTAACCCTTAAATGGTAACATGTGAAAATATGGAGCTAACAGTAACATCCGTCTGGGAGGCTAAGATGATAAAATCTAACATTTTATGTCCACTTTAGTGAACCTAACATTAAAAGCTTGATAAATTATTAATACCAATATTTTGATTTCATTTGCACATATATCACAATAAATTATGCAAAAATTACAAAATTGTATCTTAGCCTTTGTGAGAAAATTGCCACAGGAAAATTGCGCTAAAGTATCCTAAATTGATAAGTTGCTCAGTAATGTATTTGTACATAAATTTTATGGCAGCTCTATATATCTAAGAAAGAAGTCCAACTCTGACAGACATAATTAGCCCTGCATTGTCATTGTAGGTGGCCGTTGGTATGCAGTGAAAAAAAGATCACTACTAGTGGCAGTGGTGTAGTGCATCAATAATTGAGCATAATTTCCACCATTTCTTTCATTCACCATTGAAAATCCCTTACCTGGTTATTGAAGGACATTGATTAATCATCCTAAAAAGAAAACAAAAGTTGTAAAGCTAATACTGGTGCAACCAACATGTTGATGCATCAGCTACCACTGCATTCAGATAAAGGCTATTACCATTGTTTTACTTGCATTGCCAACAAAATGATTAGGAAATTTCCCTTTGGCATTATTAGCAGTACTGTTCACATGACTATATGGTTACTTTAAATCTTATATGTTATAAGCAAAACACGACTCATAGAGCTTGAAATCTATATTTCATTTTATAATATACTAGCTGAAATACCCATACTGCCCATGGTTTGATAATTTATTCCTAAAACTTCAGAACTTAGGTTGCAGTTGCCAAATAGCCTTGTGTTTCTTTGGCGACATTTAAAAAAATCTGATGTGTTGCACTCACACGACTTTCTCTACTCTTGTACTAACCATTCTTACAAACTCTTATTCCTGTATCTTCTTTGTATTAGTTGAGAATTTGCAGAAATTATCTTATTGCTTATTTCCTTATAGGTGCAAGGGGAATATGAGAATACAGTAGGCTGTCAGCGATAGTCAAATGTTTTAAAGCTTTGAGATCCCATTCTCTTTGCATGCTTAATATGTAAAAAAATGAACAATGATGTTCCATTTCATGAAAGGTTTAAGTTTTCTGAAACTGACACAAATAACAAGGAATATCTCTGAAATGGTTCACTCTACAAAAAATTTATTCAGACATAAATTGTGTGCTTTAGTGAGATCTACTTTTTTTGTATATTAAGAATTTGTCTATCTCTTATGGCTTATGAGTTATTCAAAAGATATCCAAAGTAAACAGGACTACATAGGCTATAGCCAGAAAATTCAAAATATACATTTCACTTGTCATACAAATATCTTAAACATATGACATTTTAATCAAAATCGTCACTTTCAAGAAAATCAAAATTTTCGAAAAATTTTCCATTTAAAGGGCAGATTAGGGTGGGGCTACTTTCTTCAAAATCTTCGTGTTGCATACTTGAAATACATTAAACTTAAATACCAACTTTGGTTTTTAACCAACTTTTTTTCATTTTTGAGTTATGCTGTCCACAGACTGACAGACATACACATGGACCTTTTTCTAAAAATGCTTTTTTTTTTTAATTCAGGAAGTCTCAAAACATATATTTCCAGTGAAATCTCGACATCGAATTTTTAGGTGGAATACCTTCCTTCTACTTACCAGTAGAGAAAGTAAAAAATATTAGGTACTTAATATGCTTAAGCAGAGTTAAACTCTCAGAATACTATAAAGAACAAAAAGCAAAATAAATAAATAAATAGACAGACAGACAGACAGACAGACAGACAGACAGACAGACAGACAGACAGACAGACAGACAGACAGACAAACAAACAATTAAAAACAAGGGAAAGATACTAAGTAAAGACACTATTAAACAATCACAAATATTACAGGAAGAAAAGTAGGTAGAAAAAGTTGCGTGAATGTAATATTAAAATGTAATAAAAATGTAATATATCTAATATTAATAGTAAACAGCACTTACATATGCCAATTTTCATGGTGATTAGTCAATTGGTGTTGGAGTCTAGAATCTAGATTGTAGGTTGTAGAGCAAGTAGAGGACATGTGAATGTGTTATGTAAAAGTGAATAGAGAAAAATCATGTGAATGTGATGCATTACTTCTGTATTTCAATCAGATAGAAAATTGTATGTTGAAGGGGAAGTACAGAAGTACACCGGCATTTGTCCCTGAGGAGAAAACATCTAGAGATGCGGTGCATGCGCAATTGGTTTCTGCATAAACACAATGCAAAGCTGCATACAGCTTTCAGTGTGCAAGAATTCCTGGGGAAAAACAAAATAACAGCTGTTCTTCATCTTCCACATTACCAGATTTAGCACTGTGTGACTTCTTTTTGTTCTCCAAGATGAAAATCAAATTGAAAGGTTGAAGATTTGAAACAGTTGAGAAAAGTCAAGCAAAATCTTGGGAGGTGCTGAACAAAACAACTTCTAGTTGGCATTCAATACATAGAAGAATGCTATAATCTTTGCAAAAGTTAAAGGCATATGGAGGCAGGCCGTACTGCAGACTCCAGTGAATCGTAAGCTTGCCCCTCCTACCAGCGCTGCCGAATGTGGTACATGCATCTCACGCGGTCTTATGTACAGAATCTCTGTCGGTACATGCACTATGCTTGGCAACAGCGCTCTGCTTGAGCATTGGCCAGTGTTCACATGGCTTTAACTTTTGTGAGCGGTATAGGAGGTGGTGTATACATTCCAAAGGGACCTATTTCAAGTTAATGATTGCGCATAAAGTTCAGATATCGTGTAAATTAATTTTTGAGGCATTTTGGAAACTTTTGGGTATCTAGAACCTTGCGTATCTTACTGAACAGACAATAGGTTGACATTTAGCTATGTAAGTAATCTAAAGTGAAACATAATGTACCAAGGTTAGAAATTATTGCTGATATTGAATATTAATTTGTATTGTCACTGAATTAGGACTGTACAGATCAATAATTTCTTAGTACTAGATAACAAATAAAGCAATATAAAGATTGGTATAAATACCTATCATGAAATACCACATTTCATTGCATATTTGTAGCCATCACATAATAGTTAAACCTTGATTTATAGACAACTAATCATGACTTAAACATTTGACTACATAATTGTTACATTAATATTCCAAGTGTTCACTATTGGGAAATATTGAAAAATATCAAGCCATCACTGCAACCTGTTAGGTTTGGGAGAGAGTGTAGGTTATGCAGTATATTGTAATATTTTCCTCATTGTCAATGCCATCATTTGCTGACTGCTAAGATGGTGACTAGCTCATCAATGAATCTGATTGGTTCAAGCACAGGAATTAGCAGACATAATTAAGAGATAAGCGAGCAGCGCTGCAAGGAATATGAACCATTTGGATAGCACATGGCAAATCAATAACCAAGTTATTATTCAATTGTGTTCATTTTTCTCTTTTTTTAAATTTTTACTTTCTCTACTAGTAAGCAGAGGAAGTATTGTATTCCACCCAAAAATTTGATGTTGAGATTTCACTGGAAATTTATGTTTTTAGGCCCCCTGAATCCAAAAATAGCATTTTTAGAAAAAGGTGTCTGTCTGTCAGTCAGTCAGTCTGTGGACAACACAACTCCAAGACGAGAAGTCAGTTAAAAACCAAAGTTGGTATTTAAGTTTAATGTCTTTGAAGGATGCGACATGAAGATCTTTAAGAAAATTCCTCCATCCTAAACTACCCTTTACATGAAAAATTTTTCAAAAATTTTGATTTCTTGAAAATAGCTCTTACAATTTTGATTAAAATGCCATATGTTTGAGATATTTTTATGACAAATGAAATGTATATCTTGAATTTTCTCACTGTAACCCATGAATCCTCTTTACTCTGGATGACTTTTGCACAACTGGTAAACCATAAGAGATAGAGCAAATCTTAGTACATAAAAAAATGTAAATCTTACTAAAATACACAATTTATGTCCAAATAAATTTTTTTGTAGAGTGAACCATTTCAGAAATATTCTTTGTTATTTGTGTGACTTTTGGAAAACATACTTCTGTCAAATGGAACATCATTATTAATTCTTTTATATGTTAACCATGCAAAGAGAATGGAATCTCAAGGCTTTAAAAGATTTGACTATCGCTCAAAGTCTACTGTATTCCCATATTCTCCTTGTACCCACAAGAAGATAAACAATAAGATAATTGCTGTCAGAAGAAGATATAGGGATAAGAATTTGTAAGAATGGTTAGTACAAGAGTACAGAAAGTCATGTGAGTGCAACACATCAGACTTTATTTACTGGAGTAGATATTTGCATTGCAGTGTCGGTGTCACTTTCATTTTCCCTCCTTCTCCTCTCTCTGTTTTCAAGTACGAACAATATAACATGGCTATGCTTCAAATCACTCAGGCTCACACTTACTTCCATTACCATATACTAGTGACTGAAAGTTAACATGGCAAGTCTTAAATAAATTATTCTTTGCATAATGGTCACATTGTGTATTTTTACTTAGTGAAGAAAGCAAAAAAAGTGTGACGATTATGCATTGAAATAGGTATCTGCATTTGGGGCATAAGCAAACATGTTGTTGTTGTTAGCCAATGCCGGATTTCTGACAATGAAGCCATTAATCCTCTCGCTCTCCAATATTTTTTGATATTGAAGAGAGCAATAGCAGTAATAGTAACCGCTTTTTAGAGAGCACCATATTTTTATGTTTTGGCGGTCACATCGCTCTCTCACAACCTCCAGAATGTCTGGAGGACAACACCTGTCGTTGGTTTACGGGTCTCACCGACCTGACCGGGAGAGTTATCAAAATAAATTCACCGACCATATCCTCTGATTACCAGTCAGAGGATGTATTACATGCCATGACAGGTCAGCATGTTAGGGGTTAATATTTTAGAGAAATGGAGGGGTTGGAAAAATAAAGACTCCCTAGCCCTCGGGAACCCTAATAGCATCGGGGTCGGAAGAGAACAAGAGATGACCAAGGTAAGGTCAGATAGAAAAGTTACAGTGAGGAGCAAAACACCAATAAGTGGAAGTAATGTTCTGCTCAGCTTGGGTACCTTGTGGTCGCTATTCACATATCCCCTAGACGGAGACCCCTGAGTCATCAAGATCTAATGTAGATTATGCTTGTTTCCTCCTGAGATTTGCCAGTTTGCCATCTATATATATTCTGCTTCAATTTGTTAAGCTACACACTATTATAATTTAATTAATAACACATTAATTGGAGCCAAATGGCTATATAGGTTTGTAGAAGATAGGACAGAAGAGGAATGGATTACATTGAATAGCACACTGTTTGCTGTTATAAAGCTTCTTTGGACAGCAAACCATGCCCCATTACGAAAACATATTCCCATGGAAATAATAATCCAAGGCATATAGTGAACAGCTGAAAGTCAGGTAGCTCAATTAGTCCCAAGAAAAACAGACGTCGGAAAAGTAAAAGAAAAATTAGACATAATAGAACAATGCTATACCTAATTTTAATAATTATAGTACAGTAGAAATCTGCTAATCCAAATTTTCAGATAATCAACACAAAATCCACAATTTAAAAAAGTAATAAAAAGCTTAGTAGAGAAAGCATTTTTGTTATAAAACTGACAAACTCAGCTACACATATTGGAAGGAAATGTTTATTGCACATTTGGTTAACATCATAGTGCATGGTATAACACAAACTAGCTGTTCTGTATTCATTTATGAGCAAAAAGCATCAATTATTGTAGAATGATTGCTAACAATATCAAAACAAGGTGAATTACCTATGTACTGCCACTGTCGTACGCAATTGGCTATGAAGAATATATTATCCTTATGTTGTGTGTGGTAAGCCTATAGCTGAATATATAAGTATACACCTACACTACATACATACATGCATATATAGTGTGACATTTGGTAGTTCAACAGTACTTGGACGAGAGAAGGCTGAGTGACCTTGGATACGGCGGGTGGCTGTGTGTATACATGATCGTAATAATGGAGGTAAAACATAAAGGAAAGCTCTGAGACTACAGGGCAACCAGTGACTATGTCTATGTGATCAAAGAGTGCGATAACACTGTACTGTCCAGAAGCTTCTAGTTAATTCCACTGAGACATCATTATAGGTGCATATGGAGGGTTCTTGAAGGTCACGTGATGCCAGCTCCAGTGTAAATAGGAAAAGCAGTGAGCAGCTCAGTTAGTTGAGTGAGTGTTAGAGTAGTTGTTCGGTTTAGAGTTAGAGGTAGTTTAGAGTACAAGTTGTGTACAGTTAAGTTTTAGTTACAAGAGTGAGTCGACCAGCCTGTCAGCAAGTACGTATGTGTTGTTGAGTGATTGTATCATAATAGTACATATATAAGAGACAGTGAAAGTGGAGAAATACATTGAAAGACAATACATAGAAGACAATAAATAGCTAGAAAAGTAACAGGATTTCGTATTTTGCAGGTTTGTTACACTGGTGTCAGAAGTGGGATTCGTTGAATTGCCGTTTCGTTACATCGTTGTCAGAAGTTGCAATGTAAGACACACGATGGAGGCAATGCTGGAAAAATTATGAGCTCAAATGAGAGAAGTGAATTCCAGAATGGACAAAATCTCCAGGAATGAGTTCCAGAATGGAAAGCAGAAATGAAGATGGAAATAAATAACCTAAGCTTGAGCATGGAGAAGATGGAGACAAAAATGGAATCCGGCAGTGACCATGATATGACCGGATATGGCGGAGGATATGCCGAGGAACAGATAGTCACAGCAGTGGGTGACCCCTTGCCTGTGGAGGAGGCCTGGCTGGAGGTGATCTTGGGGCAGAGCATTATGGGTCTGTGGATGTTTGCCGAGAGGGTGGCTGAGGAGATGATACCGGGAATGGGCACCCTCAGGAGCCATGAGGTGACGGTTGATGTCGGGAGGGAAGGCCTGCAAGTTGGGACAGACAAGATAACGTGCTGGAGCCCCAGTGAGCATCTGAAAGTCTGCAGGGTGACCCTCAAGGTGGTCGTGATTGGGTACGCCAGGAGTAAGGTGGTGGAGAAGGTGCACCAGGAAGGTGAATGGTCATGGAACCCCAGGATCGTTTCCACGTTGTGCGCAGGGTGGTACACCAACATACCTGGGTGACGGGTGAGTGGAGGAAGACCCATCACAACTGGCAGGGTGGTCGCAGAGGTGTCAGGCAGGATAGTAGATGTCATTCTACCCAGATCCAGGGATGCTATCCAACAACATTGCCAAGGACCGCACTACCTGGAGAAGTGATACAATGGCAAAGTCTACTGCACCCAAGGGATGCCCTGAAAGAAGATGCTGATGGTATATTGGGATCATCTGGCCAACTACAACGGTGCTGGTCTGGATGACCACCATTGAGGAGGGAGCAGTGTGACATTGAGTCATTCAACAATACATGGACGAGAGGGGGCCGGGTGACCTTTGGATACGGTGAGTGGCTGTGTGTGTACTGACAGTAATAATGGCGGTAAAACATAAAGAAAAGGTCCAAGACTGCAGAACAAATAGTGACTGTGTGTATGTGATCGAACAGCATGATAACACTGTAATATCCAAGAAGCTTCTAGTTAATTCCACCGAGTCATCATTGCACGTGTGTATGGAGAGTTCTCAAAGGTCATGTGACATCGGCTCTGGTATAAATAGGACAGACTGGGAGTAGTTCAGTCAGTTGAGTGAGTATTAGAGTAGTTGTCAGTTTTAGAGTTAGAGTTAGTTTAGGGTTTAAGTTGTGATGTACAGTTACTTTTTAGTTATGAGAATGAGTTTGCCTAACCATCATTGAGGGATTGTATTGTAATAGTAAAGATATAAGAGACAGTGAAAGTGGAGAAAGACATTAAAAGACCGAGAAAGATTATCAGAAGAATAATTGTGAATTGTAATATCAGAGAAGGCTATAAATTGTGTTAGCAATGAGAAGGAAATTGTGCATTTGTAGTAAAATTTAGAGGACAGTAAAGAGTTAGAAAATAACAGGATTTTGCAGTTTTGTTACAATATATTTGATTTTTCAGATAATCCTAACATTACGAATTTGAACAGACCACACCCCTAATTAATCCGGATTAGCAGGGTTCTACTGTATTTGCTCTGAATAGCAGAGCTGGTCTGGATGGCTCACTTGGTTAGACACTGATCCCATGGTCACGGGTTCAAATCTGGCCCAGATTGATGGTTTTTAACTGTGCTTAAAAATGACAGCTCCATGTCTGTAGATTTACTGGCATGTAAAAGAACTCCTTTGGGACAAAATTCTGGCACACCAGGATCATTAAACAACAAAACAATTTTTTAAATAATTCTGAATACCAGTGGCTGATTACCATCATCATTTTAGGGTATGAGTGGTAGGAAAAGGTGACAAAAATGACACATATATGCATACTGTATCAATAACATTGTTTTCCAAGCTGCTTCATATAATAATAATAGTACAATAATAGTATACAACTTGATGAATAAGGCCTCTTTTATGTACCATTCTCTGAAATTGAGTATATAGAATTTAAAGGTACAGTATTATTCTTCATAATTATTTACATATATCCTTATCTTTTATCTCTTTCTTCTTCTTTAAATTTTTGACACATTTACTCAGTTATTTGAAGAAGTGGTTTCTATTTCCATATGTTGTTGCCAATAAATAACCTTTTTTCTAGAGTATATGAGGGTCAGTGAACTGCGCCATGGCAAATCATTAACTATTCTATTACAACAAAGAAACATTTAGATAAATTCCATTACATGATATTGCAGCATGTTGCAGTTAAACTTCTTGGTGTTACATCTTCTATTATACAAATTATTTGTATGAAAAAGTGGAAAATGTGCGTCAGTTTTGGTCTGGGGTCTGAAACCCCATGAAAGATAACAGGACAAATGTACATAACATTTCACTACAATTACTTTCCTGAATTCACTCAACAGCAACAACCCCTCAAAGAAGTTCTTTGATAACTCAAAGTCATGCATTTCATGATTCTGATCTGGTCACATTTAATTCATTATGTTAAAAGAGTTAAAAAAATTCTTAGAGAACCATTAAACACTTAAAATAATAGCATTTATATATACAGTGTACTTCGTTTCATAAAACTGAAATGTGTATTATTTATTTACATCACTTATTAAATAAATAACTAATGTTAAACATAGGAACAAATGTGAGGTCCACAACCAAAATAAAGGCCATTTTTATTTATCTTTAGTTACTGAATTTCATTGTCTATAATTCACAGTTCATTCATTATTTATAGAAAGTGTTGTGCTAAAAGTGCATTATGGACCTGTTTGAATATGGTGGGGACTAAATACATTTTTGCAAAGGGTTTACCAGCTAGATTTCTACCTGGTGAGGAAACTTTGTAGTGATTACTAGAGGGCAGATTTTTAGGCATGCATGCATTTTTACTGAAAATGTGCTCTCAAAATGGAAAAACATGCATAAAAGGCATAATGAACTACAGAATTTTATTTCATAATTTCATTGACTTTTATGAAGTAAAAAGTGTATTAGATTTTCATCTTTCATTGGTTATTGAAAACAAATAACTGTAATCTCTTATATTATTCATAGTCAATAATTGCTCAATACAAAGTGACAAAATCAGAAAACTGATATACTTTAAACATTATAAACAGAGAAGAACAATTAAATATATAAGCCAATCCAATATATAAAACAATAAATTATCTATTGTTGATCAGCACATTCTTGATGCTGTCCCAGGTGACACAGTTTTGCATAGATTGCAAAGAGAAAAGATATTATAATATATGCATCCATTTGTAAATATTAATGAAAGATGCACTAACATCTTGAATGTGCATTTATATGCACTATAAAACTTTTCCGGTTGATTCCTCATACCACGAGACACATTTATCTCTTTTATGTATGCGTTCAATGTTCAAGAAGGGGAAAAACAAAACAATAAAAAGGAAACTAATAAACCATGCATATATGCAAGAATCTGCCTTCTAGTGATTGCACACCTGGCTGATTGGAATTCTCTGAATGGTTAAGGCCGACTTCTAATTTGGTTGTGAATCTCCAAACAAATAAATAGAGAGATCTCCTACATTCCAAATTCTTTTATCCCAAACAGCACCTACCATTAAATATCCAAAAGATTCTGAAAATATATCTTCGTACTTTGCAAAGAGAATCAACATTTTACAAGTCCTTCAACACCAAATCCTTTTAGACAGACACTGACAATGCATCAGTTCATGTTTATACTGCACAAAATATTTGCTATTTCTGTGTAAAACAGCAACTTGTATTCACAATATTTTGCCAATATTTGCTAACATTTGCCAACATCCATTTACTGAAATGCTTCTGTACATTCATTTATGACCAGGAAAAAATACAGGCATCCAAATGTATCACTTTTTAATAAGCGAATGATACAAGATGTACCTGTGGTTATCTTTGCCTGATTTTCTAAACTATAATTTGTCACTGAACTAGATGAATAACTGAGGGTTTTAGATTAATCCAGTGAGAACTAGATTAAAATTACATGCTTGTAAACACCTCTTATCCTCCATTTCATACTAAGAGAAGTTTTAGAAACTTTTGGTAACAAGTTATTCAATAATACTTATGAAAGTGCAAATGTTTAATTGTTGATCCTATTTTATAAATTGTGATTGTTCTGCGTAACTAAAGTTATTTTTCATTTTATATCCGGCTGCTTGACTTTTAACTTACTTTCACAGATAAAATGCATTAATTTTATTACTAGTGTTGCAGCATTACTGACAACTTACAGAGGTGTGAAAATTATTAGATTCAAGTATGTTTTTGTGGTAAAAATGATTGTAACTTCCGAGTCGGACTATAGTTACCAACTGTTTAAAATAAAATCAACATGATAAGACTGAACGGGATAGCTCAGGCAGTAATGTCTGGCCTGCACTTGGGAAATTGCTGGTTTGATACCTGTGGTCACCTTCCTAGCCTTGGATCTTTTTGGGGGTTTTCCCAGGTCATTCAGGTGAATGCTGGGAAAGATATTTACCTTATATCCCCCAAATCACCCCATTTCATTTCATTCTCTTTCTATCCAATCTTTCCAGGTTGTAAGTGTCAACAGGGTCACTGATAGGATGTCCCGTGGTGGAGCTTGCACTCTGGAAATACAGTGTTTGGCTAAGGGGAGGCACTGCGGTCAGCTGCTGCCCACCAGGGGCACTAATTGATCAGCCACACCTGACTTGGTGCACTCTCTGGAACTCAGTTGGGCTGAAGAACTGACTGCACTTGTTAGGGACCCACCATAGTAATTTTACCTGCAATGTGTTTTGGCCACCTGTAGCGTATTTCCAGATTATCCTTCCTCTTGAGGTCTGATACACAATAAGCCATCAGCTGATGTGTCGGAATTCTCTCCGTATGGACAAGACAAGATACGTTAAACAAATATCTATTAGATAGCTTTCAATGTGGCTATTTCTTTTCCAATAACACTTCTTCAAAATACATTACTGTATAAGTAATTTTTCTTGGTGAAAAATTGTTTGCAAACCAAGACCTCAGAATAAAAGGTTGACACTTTAGAACAAATATGTAGTGTTTAATTTCCAGATATGCTCTTAGTTCTAACTGACAATACTCAGGGGAATAATGATTGAAAACACTTATCTAAAATCCATTTTTGGCAAACTTGAAGGAAAAAAAAAGTCCCTTCATCTATGTGGTAGTATAAGATGAAAATTTGTACCTGTGGTTTTATTCCACAATTCAATCTAGACAGTTGTTTAATTCTAATTGGTGGAAAATTCTTTAAGCATTTATCATACTAAAGTTTCAATATCTTGTAGACATAAGTTTGTATAGTAAATAACCAAAACTTTGCTTTGAATGCAATAATTTTTACACTTTTGTAACAGTATATAAGTTTCCTTTTATTCTTTAAATTAAAGGACACAGTGATTTATTAAAAACACCATGAATAATGCTCCATGATATACAGAATGCTTGGCAAACTAATTTTCTCTGCTTTACTTGGGGCATAAGGAATGAAACTCAGTATATAGATGCTATAAATGCTAAGATTGAAATTGATGTAACTTATTATTCTTAGCTCATTACATCCACTTACATATGCATGTCACTTATGAACAACTTAGCCAAGTGTGCAGCACCTGATAGGGTAACCATTTCCACACATTGAAAATGGAGGACATATATGACTTGGCAAGTTTCCGTGGTTCTGGCTCACGATATAAACACAATTCATTTCTAAAAGCTAAAAACTAAACCCCTAGCGCAACAACCCAGGAAGGACCAAGGCTTGTCACCCAGCCACTGTATCCTAACTCTTCCCACTACAAGCGTCATTGGTGGGGTGCAGTACTGGAGGGTGCGTCATGCTCAGCGCCCCAAGTCCTCCCGGCCAGTTTACCTGAAACTAAATTACAATTACCTATTTGGATCCAGCACAGGCTCTTTTGTGAACCAGTCATGCTATCAGGCAGTTTAATTGATTTTAAATGACCAAATTTATTGTCTTGTACGAAAATGAAAACTCTTCATATCTAATTTTTAAACTATAAGTATAGAATCCATTAAGTTATTGATGCATTAAAACAATTTTGTTTTCTACTTCACTGAGCTGTTATCAATAAATACATCTCTTGGATTTCTTACCTGATCTAGTTTATAAAAAGAAACAGAATATATGGCTTCATGATTTGAAAAAAGAAGTTAGATTCTCAATTAATTGGACAGTCCTTAAAAACAGAAATTCTCGCATAGTACTCAGCAGTTGGATACATTCTATGAACCATAAAACACATTTTACTAAGCTTTAAATGACTTAAAGGCCTAATATTTCTTATCTATGCCATTACCTAATTTTTGCCTTGAAAAATAGGAGCATAATTATCTTCCAAATTTGGTGGCTAAGATAGTAAGAGTCCTTTGTATGAAATGGGGATATTCTGGAGTTAACATTAAAATATTATGTAAAAATAGTAATATATCTTTTTCTCATTTTTTCCAGGTCATTCCATCTCCTGTAATCATGATGGAATAAGATATGTATTAATTATACTGCAGAAAATGGATCTCTCTTTCTGCAAAAGCAGTTGGAAACAATTTGTCACCATGTAACTGCATTTTTAAGTGCCATTTAGCCTAGTACAGTAAAACATAATACCTTGCAAAGAGACTTTTTAGTTTACCATTAATATTTAGCACAAAAATGGACATTTTACGTAGTTCTCCAATGCTTACATTAAGTTTTAACTTGTTAGAATAAATGGGTGGTTGAAGTAATTGCATTAGAGAACTATGACATTCATAGATTAACTATAAATAGCAAAAAGCATCTTCAGATAACTAGACAGCAAATTTTTCGGTATAGGTATTCAATACAGCCGTAATTACTTTGTCATTTCAAAGTGTTCAGAAAGCTGGTGCTGATTTAACTGGCTTAGTATTGACTTTATTAGAAGATTCTCATCAATAATTTTACTGAACGAATAACCCTATATATTTTCTGTCATTTCAGCTTGCATTAGAAGTGATTTACAGATGCTAATAAAAGGCCGGGAGCTTGCAATACTCTTTAAAGGACTTCCTGAAGCACTTTTTTGAAGCACTTTTTAAGCAAATGTCATAACAGATGTAATGGCCATTCTATGCCTATAAAGCAAGCTTTTTAAGCAAACATTTTAAATGCAGCAATTCATTAAGCTGTTTTCCATAACCATGGCAAGAAATATCAGTTCAATCCTGCCCTAATTTGTTTTGCTTAAGCAAGATTTGGGAACAGAGGTATATGCAGCAGGGGGAGGGTGTTGTTAGATATCCAAAACTTAATATGATAGCACTGTAGCCTCAAATTTGTTTTCTGTAAGACTTGTATACTTATAATTTAGTATATCGCATTGTACTTGTTGATAAACGAGTAAATAAAAATACTAATCGTATTAGTACGTATTAATACGTTCAAACAGTGGTAAGTATTTGGGGATGACAGGGAATTTAATCCATTCTTTTTGAAAATTATCATTGCATTTGTTGGTTAGCAAAGGCTCACTCCACTGATTTTGCTATCCACACATGTTTGTTTACAGGTTGTTAGAAGTTCCCATTTCACTTTTCTACAGTTATGGAATGTAATCTACAACCATCTGATACTGAGTGGGTCCCTCCATAACCTAAAAGTTAACTCACTGGGTGAGGACTTTGGTCTCTATGTATTCCTGGTTGCTTTTTGGTGTTATAAATACCTATGTTCTTTGTGATGACTCATTAAATCCTTTATTTAGTCAATATACTTTGTTTAGTGATGTAGCTGACATTCCTTTTACACTCAAAATCTCTGAAAGTGACCATGGAACTAACATTTTGTGTTTCAGTCCCCTTACAAATGCATTCTCTGCATACACCTCTGCTTGGAAAAACCAGTCCATTGCAAAACATCCAATAAAGATAAACCTGTTAGTCTACTTGTGCAGTGTAATCTCTTTCATTATAGCTTTCAAAATACCTTTCACTTATAGAGTTGAAGTTGAAAGATGAATGAGAATTGCTTCAATTGTATGAGTGATGTATTTCCATAATGGAATAACTGTATTCAAAAAGGCTGTCAGTTATAGAATGATCAAGCATGAAATATGCAGTTCTAAAATTAATTCTCTCATTTGCACATCCCTTACAAAATGTTAATCAATGTTTTGATTATTTAAAGTTCTAAAAATTGAAGCTAATTTTCAACCACCCTTAAATAAAGGAAATGGTGTTATGCATGTAAGTAGTATGTGTACAGAGAAACTAATGTATATAAAACATATGGATCCAAGTTTATTAATTAAACCATGTAATTGGAACAATACGAAAGTGTTTAGGAAATGTACTCTTTAGAAACTGCATAATATAGAAACAAGTGGAGAGTAATTGTTTGAAGTTTCCTATATGAATAGATATTGTAGTTGGGGGTAAATAAGCAGTTCATTGTCACCTATATCAATTTTGATAATTCTTTATTACTGGGACAAGGTGCTTCACAGATCTTTGAAAATTTCATAACTCTGATAGAAAAGTTGTGGTCATAATTCCATTTTAGTCACAAAATATGCCAATGCCACATTCCTATGAAATCAACCACACTTATTTAGAGCCGAGAGGGATCACTTTAAATGTGTACCTCAGTAACCAAAATGTTTTTATAAGATTATTTAGTATCATAATTTGTGATGTTAATATTAAAGTTTGCTAAATACCCTTATTAAACAGTTTAAGGCAGTATTAGTTTTCCAATAGAATATTGTGAAAAATTACATTTTCTGCTTATAGGTTTAGTCATTAGTTTCTTTGTACAGATTACAGGATGTAATATTATTAATTGGCAACAGCAGGGAAATTTTTCTGTGGTCCCCTACCATTGTGTTCAACTATTTCTGTTCGATTATGAAGATAAAATCTACAGCTTGTTAGTTAAAATCTATTGAAGTTATGATAACTATTTTGGGTTTTTTTCTTCCTTAAAGCTTGAGATGCTGAAGTGAGTTTGGAACCCTTGTCAATGAGAGTCTTTTATTTTATATTTCTGATCTTTAAAATAACCGTGGATCTGTATACATCCTCACCATATAGCAACTAGTGTCTATCACATAAACATTTTTAAGGCCTTCCGGACACATACACACACATTGTTACATGACGCTCTAGGTACCATTAATAATCAACAATACTTCTTAACCTTGCCCGTATTGAAATAGAATGCCCATACTATAATACCAGACCCTATCAACAATAATGAATGCTGCATGTGGTTGTTATGCTGCCTGAAGTTAGTAGCATGCTCTAGATCTTTAAAAAACAGTGATAAGAACAATTTAAAATTAAGCAATTTAGGTCCAAAATGTAACACTTATCCTTCAAACACTTTAAGATAGCTCTTAGTTTGCAATTATAGTTTAGAAACACAAAACTGCAAAAAGGAGCTGTTAAGTATTGGAGTAATCACGCTGTTTAGAAATCAACATCTGATAGCCTGACAAATTGACTTCAGTTGCAAAAGCAAACTGGAGTACACAAGACTCTCACTTATGTGGCCCTTGTTAATCTGGATTTCTGGTTTAACCATGTTAATAAATGCACCACAAAAATGTATGCATCCTTTGAAAATGCATATGTGACACCAGGCACAATGCACAACAAAGGACGTCGGGGCTAAGCTACTTCATACCAACTACCAAGCTGGTGAGCAAGTAAAGGTGCATTTGTCTGTACATGACTAACAACAATGGATGTAGCATAACAAAGGATTTGCCTGAAACTTTATGAACTTTCTGGCTACTCTAAGTTCAACAATAGATATTTCGAAAAAGGTCTAGCTACATCATTGTCAGTAAAAGCTTGCAATGCTGGAGTTTTGAGTCAGTCAGTGCGTCGCTGAATGGAAGACAGCTGTGAAAGATACATTGTGTCGAAGTGAAGGAGTTTTAATAAGTATTGAGTGATTGGATCATCAGAGTTAGTGTTTGAGAGACAGAGAAAGTGAAGAGAGGCAGTAAGAGGAGTGAGTCAAGGCTATGAGAAGAAAATAGTTGTAAATTCAACATCATGAAAGACTGTAGACTGTGTTAATGTCAGTAGAAGAAAATTGTGTTTTTGTGCAAAAGTTTTTGAAGGAAAATAAAGCTGTATTACCTCCAGTCTACCTAGTCCAGATAAATAAAGTTCTTTTCTAGTGCATTCGTAGATTGGTTGATTGCGACACTGGACAGAGTGAGGACTGGTGCACCCTCTGCCAGAGTTGCACCATCAAGTCATGAGCACAGAACGCTAACTACTGTACTAACTTACATTAGGCTTACCTGCACCACAGCAGATGTTGAAATTGATGACCTTCGATGTGAACACATTCCCTACATCTCTGAAAACAACTCTAGTTTACAGAAAATCCCCATATTGTTTATGAAATTCATCACCACACTGCAAAATTTGGGGTTTGGTTTGCAGTGAGTGTGTTTAGATTTATCAGTCTCATATTTTACAACACAACAACTGAGTCATATGTTTATGTAATTTTAAATACTTTTTTCTGCAAATAACAAAAAATGAAAGATTTTGTGGCTGGTTTCAGCAGTGTACAGAGTACACTGCTGCAAGTTCTATGCATGAATTGGGAAGTGTGTATGATGACAGAATAATAAGTCTAGCATTGTGGCCATCTTGTTTCCCTGACCTGTCTCCATGTGATTTTTATTCATGGGGAATGCTAAAGAATACACTGTAAACATCAAATTCACACACGTTATGAGAATTGAAGGACAAATTCATGAGAGATGTACATGCAATCAGTCAACGTGAACTTTTTTGAGTAAACTAGAATTTTTTTGGAGATCTGGGGTATGTGCTTGTGTTGAAGGTCATCAATTTCAACATCTGTTGTGATGCAGGTATACCTAATATAAAGTAGTATAGTAGTTAGTGTTCCATACCCTTGACTTGCTGGTCATTTACATGTAACTCTGGTGGAAGGCACACCGGTCCTCGCCTGGTCTGGTGCCACTACGGGGCAACCTGGCTGGTCTAAGAATGCACTGTATATGGGCATAGACATATATAGATCTGACATTTAATGTTTGATTCAAATAGCCAATCTTTGTTATTATTACAGTTTGTTTATAAAATAATTCACAATATGGTAAGTGAACATAGGTACTTCTAACTATTTCCTGTCAAGTGTGAGGTTCACGCTGTTATTGATTTCTTACAGGCTACTGAAATTCACCATATACTTTGAAATGTTTATGGACCCACTATGATGATTGAAGGCTGTGTGAGAGAATAGTGTCAAAAGTTCAACAAAGGATGAACTGCCATGTGTAGGGAAGATATGAAGGGAGTATTGTCTGCCGATTGATAATCTGGTTGAACTAGTTAGCAATGCAGTTTACAAGCACAATAGTCTAGGACTAGGATTTTATATTTTTTTTTCAAATTTTCACATATTTTGTGAACAGTAATGTATGAAATACATGACAAAACATGTTTTTACACAAGTGGATGTACATAAAAATGAGTCAAGATGAGTCGATGTCCGGTTGATAATGGAGGAAAACTAGCCTCCGAAACATGAACTGAAAAAATTTAAAAGTGAGTGTTGTTTAGTGTTATTAATAGACTCAAAATTCATATTTTAATGTGATCTAACAACAGTCATTAACTTTTAGTATTTATTATTAAAGGAAGATGTTTGACCACCTACTATAAAGTCCAGACTTTGCATCTATTGATTTTCATTTGTTCTCACAAATTAAATGTTTACGGCAATACAGTGATTTGAAACCAATGATGAGGTGATGGGCAATGTTGAAAGCTTTTTTTTGTGTGTAGTAAATGTATTCTTGCTAAGTCATTCTCCTATTCCGAACTCCCCCTCCCCCACCCAAAAAACAAAAAAAAAAAAAAAAAAACCATCAGAAGTTGATTTCCAAATACTTAAAAAAAATAGCAAGAAAAGACATAATGAATGAAATGCCATTACTGCTTATGAGAGAGAGATAGGTAGATGAAAGTCACACTAGGTGACTTCAAAGATAGATTACCTGCTCACTGTAATATTAAAGTAAAAACATGGTGATAAGTGTCTAATATTGTTGATCACAAGATTTCAGTGATCTATGGCATAATAAGTAAGAAAACTTCGAAGAATATAAACTAGTGCCTAAAGGCTAAACACAAAATGTGTTTAATCTCTGTCATAAATTCAAGAAAGAGGGAATACAAGCATAGACAGCTCTTGTTTATAAAATACATGCAAGCATTACAAACCAGATACAGTGGCATTCAAATGTTGCCCAAAAACCCAACCACATAAAGCCTTGAAGTATTTTGGAGAAAATACCATATCTAAAGGCCAAAAGAATGTGAGCCTTCACTTGAAATACTTATTAGAGTTCCTACTTAAAACTTTCAACAATTGTTTATTTCCAACAAACTTGTCCCTTGGTCTTTCCAGCTAATATTTTGTGGAGAACTAACAACGATACCCCATCAGTTACATTCAAAGTTATATTTGGCTTCACCATGCTAACAATATAATGTTGTGGTCTATTTACTGAATTTGAAATTATAAAAAATAAATGTATGAGTACATAATCACACATTTATTTTTCTTTGCTCTATTTGGTCTCATTTCTACTTCCAAACTAAGAGATATGTTAATACTTTTAATACTTGCAATTTGCAATTAGAGCAAATTATAAAATAGAACTGTATGATAAAAAGAATCAAGAGTATAATGTTTCTGCTACAAGAAGTGTATCTAGAGCAGGCAATGTTTATTGTAATTACTTAGGTAGCATCAATGCAAATCATCTTAACTGAACTAAACCAAGATTTAAAAGTGAAGCCAAATATGAAGCCCCACAGCCTACATCTAATTCATTGAGGTGGTCATAAAAACAATTAGTACCTTATGTATCAGTACTAGATTCTTGAGCTTACGTATGCAAATGGGCCCAAAGTGCAGTGGTGCTTAAAATTACCTGACATTCAAAATTAGGAAAATCCAGAAAAAATCCTAAATTAGGTAACTTGACCTAATCACATTTCAAACCCCACATCGCCGCTTGATATTCTGAATGTTTTCGTTTTAGCACACAAGTTCGTGCTCAGAGCCAACCCGCCGATGAATTGTGCCCACTGACAGGCTGTATTCCAGGAAGGTTAGGCAACACCACTACGGAACCATTGCGGGACTTATTCTCAACAACTTGAGAGTCCTGTTGTTGTGGCTGTTGTTGAGAAGAGGTTTCGGGCTGCGGGTTACTGTGACTGCTGTTGTTGACGAGGAGAGGTTCTCTGGAAGAGGACCCCATGCTAACGCCGCCACCGCCGACGCCGGTGGAGTAGGTCGCAACGCTTTCCTCTGTCGTGGACGGGGTCAGTGTTTCGGTTTGCGGGGCACTGAGCTCGACGGACTGCTGCTGGGACTGCGATCTTCCAGCCGAAGACGACGACTCGGTGGCCCTAGTAGGGACACTAGAGGCTCTTTGGAGTTGTTTCTTGCTGCAGCATGCGGCCGGTGCAACGCCCGCCGGGTTGTTTCCACCACCTTCTGCTCCTGTGTTGGTGTTTCGTGACGATGAGAACTTCTTACGTTTACGTTTGAGGGCGGCAAGAGCGCTGCTGCCTAGACTGGTATGCGTGACGACAGCTGCACTCTCTAGGCTTGGGTTGGAGTCTGAAGGAGACTCGGTGATGTCATCGGAGGCTGGGCTGTTGCTGTGACTGTGGTTGCTACAGTGCAGATGACTGTTTCGACAATGGCTGTTGCACACAGAGTCTTCGGACCTACTCCTGCCTATGAGTCTGCTGACCCGCCCTGACTTGGCTGCCTCTATCAGAGTGCCCCAACGGCGTTTGTGAGAGGATGATCTCTTGATATGGAGCCGGGGCAGCCTTCCGAACCCTCCCCGGTGGGAATGGTGATGATCATTGTTGCCTTCCGTGGAGTTGTTGTGGATGTGAGCTACCTTCTTTGGTGTGGAACCTGGCGCTCCACTATTTCCAAATATGCCTGAAGTGGTGGATCCGAAAATCTCCTGAAGATGATGCGCCGAGGCATGATGGTCGTGTTGCTGTAAGTTTGCCATGAATTCGGCAACAGTGGGTAACTGGCTAGTAGAGGACGGCGCAGGTGCAATGTTGAAACCTTTCATCAGCCGCCGCTCTTTCTGACGGTTTTTCTTTCCACCAGTTCCTGCAGAATATACATATGCATAAGACAAAGACTCAAAGATATTTTCGGCTATTGATGATACTGTGAAAACATGTCCTAACCATTAAGCTCAAGATATCTTTAATAGCAAACTACGACGAAAATGAATAGGTATTGTTACAAGTTATTCAGACGTTAAGTATCGTAAAGGGGAAAGAGCTATAGTTTGCATATTCTTTACTATAAGGGAGAACCTAGGAAGCGCTTCGATTTCTGTCATTTGCCATTAACGATGGCTGCACTTTAAGACAATCGGCTTTGTGCTTTAGTCAAGAGAATATAATGCGGATAAACCGAAGGAACTCATTGTTAGCCTACTGCATACGTTTTGTATGCTAATTCATTACCAATGCCACCGTAGGTTCATAAGAAACCATAGTATGCATGCAAAGTAATTATAATAACAGAGATAATGCTTTGTTTTTTTATGGGAGACCGAAGCTACAAATGTGGAACTTAATTCAAGCACTAAGCATACATCTGGTGGTTATTATGAAGGACCCCATACACGGCTCTAATATTTGTTTTAAGCTTAAGGAAACCATGATAATCCCCAAAAAGTCTGTCATATGCTTAGGTGTCATGGTAGATGAAAATATCACTTTCGGAGAACACAAAAAGCCGTGACAAAAAAGGCAGAGGAAAGAGCATCCCAACTTGCTAGAATCATGCCTAATATTGGCGGACCCCGTTCGATTAAGCGGCAAATGTTATGTGGCGTAGTTAACTCAATAATGCTATATGCTGCACCGATTTGGCACACAGCTTTAGAAAGAAATATGTAAAAGCGATGGAGAGAGCGTAAAGAAAAGTATTGTCAAGAATGATCTGCACCTATAGAACGGTTTCAAATAGAGCACTACAAGTAAAAGCAGGAACTATTCCTATTGATCTGTTAGTGAAAGAAAGACAGTTTATTTGGGTCTCAAACAGATCCATTGAAGGCAAAAAGGAGATTAGGGAACAAATTATTAATGAATGGCAAGTTAGATGGAATGAAACAACTATAGTTGGACAATGGACCGAAAGGTTAATTCCATAGATTGGGCCATGGTTGCGGTGTAAACACTGACATGCGGATTACTTCTTATCACAGGTTCTAACCGGTCATGGAGGATTTAAAAATTACGTTTTTAAAATGGGAAATGTCGACAACATAAGTTGTGTATATTGTGAGACAGAAGACTCAGTTGAGCATACTTTCTTTCAATGCCCACGTTGGGTTGGGAACAGAACGGAAGCATACACTAAATTGGATGCGGAATTGACAGTGGAAAACCTAAGAACCATAATGATACAGAGCTCAGAGGCATGGAAACACGATTCAAGCTTGGGTATATTTTAGCGTAATAACTATCTGATGAGCTACCAAAAGAAAATCCTACTGTGGTTTGATGGTATTTTGTTGCAAGCATTGTGTATGTTACCTCTTTAAGTCAACTATTTTAACACTATATTGGTGTTTTGGAGTTACGTTTTTGCGTTATGGGTATGAGCAGGATTTTGTTGTCAAAGTGGGGTACGCAGATCTACAGAAAGTTGAAGTGTAGCTACAAAGGATCTGCATTTCAGATTTGAGAAGAAGGATAGGTATTAAGGTCAGACAGGAGCATATGTGCAATGGAAGTGAATTCCGCAGATTATTATTAAGACCATAATCTTGGTGAGAACATTCATTGCTTAAAACCATAACGATAAATGCTTTAGAAGTTTGAATGGGGTAATGACGACACGACTTTGAAACTTGAACGAGGAAGAGCTTCGAAATGTTGGAGGAAAAGGAGAGAAGACATTGAGATATTTTGCGCACGGTTCGGTAGAGATTAAATAAAAAATGCTCATCTGTTCACTTTTGTTTACATATAGGCTTTTATCATCTTCTACAGTTGTCTTAGCTACATTTAGTTGATGGAATTCTCAGAACTCTTACTTGGTGTAGGTGTGTTACAAGGCTTTCCAGCGCTGCACGACAGTATTCAAGGTGTTCTGGCGTAGCGTGTGACTTTTGAGCAAGCCTGAAAAATTCTAGCATCACATTAATTTCAAATATACATAGCAGAACATTTAAAGTATAATATTCTCGTTACCTGTTCCCGGACCGGTAGCTGTTGAGGTGTTCATGCCAGAATTCCTCAGGATCTCTATTAGCTCGCATCGGAAAGCGGAGATGTCTTGTTTTATCTCATTGACATCGTCTTCTGTAACGCCCTCGTTTTCTGCCTTGCGTTGTTCGACCGTCACATATCGCCTGACTAGGTTCCTCATGATGCTCTGCAACAGATAACATACCATGATGACATAAAATAAACTACAAGCTTTGAGATGCGCTAAACAAATGTTGAATTATGTCAAGACCTCAAAATGATAAGACATATGAACATCATGGGGTTTTTACTTAACATCGAGAAAAACTACGGCCTTAAGGATAATAACTGATTCGTGTTTAATTTAAAGAGAAAGGTTATATAGTACAGTAATTGTAGGCTAAGCCTACACTGAACTGCTCAGCGGCCTTAAACTGAATGACAGTTGGACTTCTACGCTAAGTTCTCAAGCTCACGCCAAACAGCGCACGTGTTTTATCATTTGAGTTCTGGCGGTTACGTGGAACTGACATTTACCATTTGTTAATAGCAAACTTGTGTTGTATATTGGTGATATGCTACTCATAGTTCAATATACTTGCAAGGGCATATTGTACGAGAAGCACTTGTAAAATATTTTACTGTAAGAAAGTGTAGAACGTGTTTCCACATGTGCAGCTAGCAGAAAGCCAGGCATGGAGGGTCTTAAGAATAAAATAAATAAACACTGAAGAAAACCTAAACAAAAAGAGTATACAATGGACAGAATGTGTTCACCATCAAGGCAGTCGCTTTCATCCCCTATAGTAATTCAGGGAAAATCGAGAAATTGAGGTTTTGTTATGTATGCATAAATATTGAATACCATAAATATTGAAGAGACTTAGCAATAAATGTAACAGCTTTTTAGAGAGCACCATATTTTTATGCAGCTAAAATATTAGTCAACTCTGAATTAAAAAAAATTATTGAAAAATATTACTATGAAAAATCAAAAAATAAAAGATGGGAACTACCAAACATTCAAACAGTAATTCCTGAGTATCCTCGAAAAACAGCAGTTGCAGCTATCAGGTTGATTAATTACAGGACATGATTGTCTGGCAAAACATTTAAACAGAATTGGGATATATTCTTCACCACTCTATCCTCTATGTGATCTGCAAGAGGAAATGGATCGAGACCACCTTCAAATATGCCCGGCCACTTCTAATGCCCAATCCATCAGTGAAAAATATTGGAGAGCAAGAGGATTAATGACTTCATTGTCAGAAATCCAGCATTAGCTAACAGCAACAACAACTTTAACTACCATGGTTCTCAGCATCCCATTGGGCACGGAAGACTGCTTAGTTTACTTCAGAGACCTCTGTATCAGACTTGAGGTTATTTTACAACACAGAACCACCGGTTTTATTTCCCTTCCGAAGGAAGCCATGCTAAGCATTTTTATCTCTGAAAACTCCCTCCCCATTCCGTCCTCGGCCTCGGGAACCTGAGGCTAGAATGCTATCCCTAGACCATGGAGGATGACATAATGTTGGCCACATATGTTTATATAGCTTTATGTCCTTCGAGTATCAACTACTTTGCCCTGACTTGCCAGCACTTTTGTATAAATTCGATCGGCAAGCCCGACAACTAACACGCAGTCCAAGGCCGCTGCGCAGACGACAAAGCACATCTCTGGGTTCAGTGTACGTGAAGAATAGTAATTCCTATAGCATCTGAGGTTACTACCAGACAAGAACATTAAATTTCGTTGAGTAAAATAAGATTTATAATTATTTTGGGTACTTTTAATAATATACCTTCTGTTATAACCCGTGATTGTTAGTGCAGCATTGTTAGTTGATCGTTTGTACGAGGACGAAATCGAATATTTTAGAATGCCATGTTTCTAAAAACAAATTACAGTTGTTTATATTTCACAGATACTTTGCAATGTAGGTCATGGGCGTCGCGAAACGGGGGCAAGGGGGGGGGGCGCGCCCCCCCCCCCCCTTGGAAGTTGGTGAACTTAATGTGCAGCCAGTTACTATTAAACTATTATTTTAATTTTGATGTAAACAATTTTTATTTAACACAAATTAATACGGTTATCTGCAACAAATATTATAAATTTTGACAGTAAAATAATGATTTAATATTATATGATTGCAAATTTCCAACATGTGGCCCCCCCTGGAAAAAAGTCTGCCGACACTCATGATGTAGGTACTGCGATGGATTTCCGTGTAGTTCTTTTTTTTTTTTTTAATTTTCGATTTCTGCTTGTCCAAAATTGAATTTTACTAGAGAACATTTCCAGGCTATGATTTTTTTTTTACAATTTTAAATCTTCATTAACGCCTAAACAATGTGAATATCCGCTTAGCAATGTATTTGGCGAAGAAGCCCCATTCAAAGCAACACTTTATTATGGTACAGTGAAGTAAAAAAAGATCGGTCTTTTTCTTAGTGATGAATTTCGTGAAGGATATCCAAGAACTATGTTACTGATGAAAATGTTGCTGCTATTTGAACAATGTTTGAAGAAGATTGGTGGATGTCTTATAAATTTATTCGGGCGACATTAGCCATTGGTATGAATCAAATCAAAGTATTTTGCATTAACATTTTGACAAAATATGTTGTCAATGAATTCCATACAAATTGACTCCCGAATTGATTGGTACAGAACACTCTGGAAGAAGTTCAAGGCGGTGCTAAGTTGATTTAGAATATCGTAATTTGTGCTGAATTTTGTATTTATTGTTATGATTCTGAAAATGAAAGTCCATCTGCTCGATGGGTCTTTCGAACAGAACCTAAGCCAACATAAGTCCAATGAATTCACAGTACTTGTAACATGGGACTAATTGCTACTATAGCCAAGGCCATCTTTATCTAACAGGCCTGTATACGGAAAGAGATTACGTTAATGACGTCATCACGGGAGGCTTATGTTTATCACCTATTTGTTTATTACGGGAATGCAACAGATCAGTACGTGGTTGGAACGCTAAGAAGTTGCTTGTGCCTTACAACGTGTCATTAAACAATTAAGTGAGCGAACAATTAAATTACAAAGTGGTGTAGTTTTCAATACAAAATGCCTAGGAAGTGTTGTGTGCCGGGTTATACCTCAAACTATAAGACAAGTGTAGAAAAGTATGTTACAGTGTTTTCGTTTCCAAAGGATCTACACACGAGAGACCAGTGGGTACGTGCTATTCAAGGGATATTTATGAACCAGGTGTGGTATGTATTAAACATTTTTCTGAACAGCACATAGTGAAGGAATTTCCTGCTACGGGAAATTATGGAAGCGTTTTGTAGCACCCAGAACAACTCCTAAACTTACTGAAAATCCATAGCATTTCGTAAATAACTCGAAGATTAAAACATTGTTGATTTTCAGAGCTTTAAAAATAGAATTAGTGACATGAAATTAGAGGGATTCACCGTCATCATAAAAGAAATAATTTTTGTGAAAATTGATACTGAAGAAATTCCTAAAATTGTACCAGCATTAGGGGTGCTAATGACCTAACTGTCGACGGGCCCATAAAACCCAGTCACTCACTCACGTAGCAGCATTAAAAATTAATTCCAATTTTATTATTTAGGTTCTATAGGGTAAAACTGTAATACCCAATAGTAAATTTAAATGGATTCTCGGTAAACAAATGATATTGGATAAATGGTCTAAATTTGATGCTCTTTTGGTTCACAATAGCAAGTGAACAAACAGAACATAAAGTACTTCAGGCCGCCAAAATTTTAAAGGAATACTGGGAGGACATGAATGAAGATTCCACAGAATATCTAAAACCTAAATTCCTAGAAAAGCAGGTAAAATTGGTCAGTCAAAAGCCAATTAAATATACGCCCGATACCCTGTTATGGACGTGTTCAATTTATTTTTCTCACCCAGCAGCTTACAACAGTTACGTGATTCCAACGTTCTTTCTTTACCCCATCCTGATTACCTCAGACAACTTTCTCAACCCTTCAGTCTTGATAGAAACTCTTGTATTTAAAATATTTATCAGAGAAGGTGAAAATGCTTGGTGATCACGAAAAAGTAGTAAATTTGTTGAGACATATGAACAAGAGTTTCTTAAAGTAGAAAACCAGAGAAACTTAATTCTACATTTAGGTGCTGAGACATGTGACATTAATAATATCGGTGTTGACTGTAATGCTAGTGATTACAAGTTACTGGGTGCTATTTTGACGAGGAAAATCATAAAAGTAATAACCAACATCCTCTTGAAAAACTACTGCATTATTAAACAAGGCAGTTTGGTATTATCTACAGGAAAAAGAAAGAAAGAAAGAAACTGGAGATAAATTCGCATTGCGAACGTAAGAAGCATGCTCTGCTATTAACAACTATGCAAAGCATGTTTTCCACTAACATACTAATAGACATTAACTTTTAATACGAAATGTGAAAATATAAATGAATGCACGCTTCTTCCAGCGCAGAAATGCTGTAAAACATGTGTTTATTCCGTATGAATTGCTTGGAACGTCAGCCTCGCGCTGTGACGTCACGAATCGCATATCCAGGCCTGTTAGTTAGAGAAGGCCTTGCTATAGCATTAGCAGATAGATACCCTTACTGCCGATTGGTATCTAGGTCCGTTTACAGCAAGTTTTTGAAGAAGTTGTGAAAAATGGCTGAAAGGAAAAGTAATTTTACATCATAACACCTCACCGCAAACAATAAAACTAACAATTGGGCATCTGGATGTCCTGAAGGTCAGCACCATGGATCTTCACCATACAGCCCTGACGTAGCAAGTTGCGATTTCTTTTTGTTTGCAAACATTAGAGTTAAAATGTGCGGAATCACTTTTACATCAGGTGAAGCAGAGAAACAGTATAAAATCTGGTTCCTAAAGTGCCTCACTGCTTTGCATTGAATCTAAAAGTGTATTTATATTAAAGGGGAATGTTCTAAAAATTTCCACTGTCACCCATGCTTTCTTAGTATCGTTAGTTGTCTTTCTGTTTGCGAGGACTTCCTCCATCGTAACGAAACGCAATTGTTAATAAAATTGGTCAATACAGTCAATATAGAGGTGCGAAAATTGTATTATTTTGTGGATTCTTTCTGAAAAGAACCTCAAAGAAGAAAAGGTAAGACGGTAAGTCTGTTCCAGTAATGCTCAGATATTCAAGTTTGGGGTACTTCTTTTTGGAAACTATTGAACGACTTTTCATGAAATAATACCTCTTGTTAAGTGATGCTTTTAAAATACATATAAACTGCCATTACCTGCAACTTCCAAAGTAATTATCATTATTGAGGATACATTTCTAGTGCCACTACATGTAAACGTTTGATGCAGTTTTCTTTAGGAGTTTTCGAGAAAAAAGGGAATGTTTGAACATATTAATTTTTGAGTAAAGCAGGTTTAAATATTTAAAATATTCATACATTGAAAATAATTTGTATTTTTCTTCTTGATGGAATATCAGAAACGTACTGTGCCACAATTGCGAAGGTAGAGCAAGAGTGAAAAATTCAATGGCATTGTGAGGATTTTCTCTCATTTGGGATTTAAGTCCCAGATTTAGCCTATATATCGCCTGTGTGAGAAAACAATTACAACTGCCATACTGCATTATACTCTTAAAGTCTTTAAAGTCCCCTATTACTATTGCGACGTCGGCCCAGCGCACGTCAAGGTAGGATCGGGGCCGGCTGCCCCACACTACTGGCTGTACGTGCATCAAACATGCTGTTTGTGAACACGTGACAACCAAAAGGAGGTTTGGAGATTATTAGAGAAGTATCCGGCGGCCGGCGTATTTATAGAAATTCAAGAAAGGTCCATCTTTCGTCATACCCGCTATGTAAGGCAACAAGAGTTTGGAGCCAGTTTTTAGTTTCAGTGTGTGTGTCAGCTGAGTGTGTACAGTCGCGTCGAAGGGAAGATCGCGAAGCAGTTAATGAGTGTTGAATGATTGTATCGTCAAAGTCATCTGTTTGAAACACAGAGAAAGTGAAGAAAGACAGGAGGGAGTGAGTGAAGGCTGCGAGAAGAAACAGTTGTGAGTTGTAACATCACGAGACACTGTAGAATGTGTTAACATCAGTGAAAGAGAACTGTGTTATTATGGATTCAGTTGGAAGAAAATAAAGGAGAAGTAATTGGAGTGGGTTTTGTCATTTTGTCACACTGCATACGACATAGCAGACGATGGCACTGATGATACAAGAACTAAAATTATAATTGGGAAAGGAAATTTGTGAGGGCACGTTCCAGGTCTAAGTTTGGTGTATCTCCCCGGTGTTTTTTATTTATGAGAACCAAGGAAAACCTTGAAAAACTTCAGTGAGGGAGATTATCCTGGCGGAATTTGAACCGGAGATCTCTCGTTCATGAGTCCGTGCCTTAAAGACCTCGGCTATCCGTGGCGTACCATAGTTGGTAAACATCCTTGAAATGCTGTATTTATTTTGAATTATAAATTTGTTTCACTGCATAATGGGTCATTGCAACCCCAAAACATTTCGGAGAATTACGCTCTAAGTGCCATAAAGTTTAATTTAAATTACAGCTCTTTGCTATATCGAATGGAAAAGTGAGCGCTAAGTTTCTCTCCATAATACACCATTTTCAAGCAAATGTTTAGAAAATTTACATAATAATTCACATACTGCGTGTTTATATACGCCACATCATTTTCCAGGATGCGTAGCGCCGTTTGTTTAAAATGGGCCCACCCCATCTAAACCAACTAGCTGCACTCCACCAGCAGCATTGAAATACATGCTAACAGGCTTTATTTTCGTCATTGAAACATGTTTGTTTATACTTGGCTCAGTTTAGGAGGACGAAATTGCGTCATTCAAGGGCGGTGCTAGAATTCATGTATTATATTTTCTGCTGTAAATATTTTCTAGCACGAAAATAAAGAAATATACAGCAAAGAGCAGCTGGAATCGTGCCAAAAGGTGGCTTATAAAAGAATTACATTTTAATGACCACTTGAGAATATAAATAAACATACAGATTGACAAAGAAAATAATTAAATAAACATTTTTATGTGAGGAAGGGTATCAGTTTAACATATGTAACGATTTATAACTGTATGCGTAATTAAACGAAAGATGCAATGAAACGCGTAAAACTGCAATTTGTGATCGTTTATCAACATTTCTTTCTCAGAATAAAACTTGAATGTCCAATAGAAAATATTGCATAGTTAATGAAGCATTAATATATTTGAAAACAAAAAAGCTTTGATCACCTTATAAAATGTGGAGTAATTTAAGCACAGTAAAAGTTTCATACAAAAGGGCAAGAAAAGAGGAATATTTAATCGTGTTTAACCTCTGAATGCGAAGTGTTTTGTATTTTTTGTTTGTTTTGCTTATGTGTCGAACGTTTTTAAATAATAAAGCAAATGAAACCAACAAGAGTGAACAAAAGCACATTTTAATGAAATTTAATGTATTAAAATATAACACAATTTGTGGCACAATAGGCACAAAATCCCCTTTTTAAATTTGACTCAAAATGAGGCCAGTATAACTCTACCATCTTCATACAACACATCTTTTATAAGTTTTAAGTGAAAATAACTAAAGTATAATAGCTATAAAATACAAGTCAGATAATTACAAATTACTCAGCTTGAGTTTAATGAATTTATATTACAATTTTAACATAAGCAGTTGCACTCATTGCTGAATTATTTACAGAATGTGCAACAATAAATTCAGACTGCAGACTGTGAAAAAAGAAAAGGAAAAAAAACCCTTTTGTAATACTTTCCCATTTCAAATTTGCTGTAATTCTGTACAAAGAATATGGTTTTTATTTATTTTTATACAACTACCGTTTAACATCTTTTTACATGTTCACACACGTTTTATTTTGTTTTACTATTTCTACTCACTGGTAATATAACCTAAATGCAGAATAGTTTAAACTATATGTACAAAATACAGTTACTATGTACATAGGTACAAATGCATGCATCAAGCACAGTAATCTAATTTGAGTTAACAGTTCTAGTCCTAATTGTCTAAAATATAGCTTGCAACTAAATGAGACTGGACGTATTAAGTTAAGGCATGTCTCAAATGCCCCCCAGTGCCACTGTACCGATCCAATACCTGTGTTTGTACCTGCAATTCTTGTGAAGACCAAAACTTTCCTCCATTGTGAGCTGTTAGATTATGTACAAGCTTACAGAGAAAATCTGTTCATTAGAGATATTGTGCACCTTCATTTAGTCATGTTATGCTTTATTATCATTGGGTATATTTGCCACAGGTTCTTCCAATTAAATATTTCAGTAAAATAAAATGTTATATTAATGCTCTAATGCTAAGATAAACATACAAAATGTTATAAAATTGTTAACTACAGACACTCAAAACATTTCAAAACAATTTCACTTGAAAGAAAGAGATCGCATGCACAGAACAGCTATGGCTGACGCACAATTTAATGGCGGGTGGCTCGACACAAAATCCAATCATAGGCTTGTTGTATAGTTAAATAGGCTGTGAAATCACGCTGAAAAGCTTGTGATATAAATATTTGCGTCCAAAAAGTTTATTTGCAAAATAGGTCAGCTATCAGCCGCCATTAAATTTTGCGTCTGCCATAATATCCGCATAGATATTAAAACTAATGGCTGTCTCTGCAATCTAGTGTGCTGGCTTCTAAAATTGGATGGATTCGATACCTGGCTGACAGGGAAGAATCTTTCTTTAAAATTGCGATTATTACCTGCTACATAGAATCCGAGAAATCTTGAATGTCAATATCAGTTTTATACATATCATCTATTCGGTTTCTATTTCTTTGTCAATCTAACGACTGAGGGAAACCTCGAAAAATTCCAATCAGATTGTGCGATGCATGGGACTTGAACCCACCACCACCACCCAAATGAGAGCCCAAGATACTACCACCTGAGCCATATCGCTTAGAGATAAACAAAAGTAAGCATCGCATTTTCTTTTACAGATTATCACCAGGCATAGGAATTTCTAAGCACTAAACCCAGGACTGAAGGAAGTATGATTGAACTGTCTGTGAATTATAGGCAAGGACGTATAGTCCACTTTAATATTATACTGAATGGCGACTGAAAACACCGCAATACTCACCATGTCTCGTCATCCTTCTATCATATCTAAATTTAGCCAGTCAGAGGCATCAAAATATTTTCCCCACTTGGAGCAAATCGTGTGCTAGGAGTTGGTTCCGCTTTACTGATGTGAACATCTTAGTTGCGATGTCAGTCTAATTTTAAAATGGACTATAATAGATAACAAGCCACCACCAATCCCTTGTACACTGTTTTGGCGTTTGCAGACAACACTCGGACCAATTTTTACCTGCTGTCACTGACCTTTGAACTCTCTCGTTTTAGATGTATTATCACCAGAAGGACTAAAAGGGGCATGGACATGAAAAAAAAAGTTATAAGTCGACTTAGTCATCCAAATATTACATGATAAATTTTGTTTTCTTATTTATATGAGTTGCTCTGCACATTTAGTAAAATAGAAGAGTGGAATATTTATAGTTTACTATCAAATTGTATTACAAGCACCGCGGAGGTATATTTTCCTCTCCTTTAGGAATTACCACGTAAGGGTTTATATAAATAATTATCCTAAGCACCTTATTAGGAAACCATCGTTTCTTGCCCAATTTCATCGCTGGTGGCAAGAGTACTGCACGCTGAAAAACGCCCATGGCTCAAATAGTGACAGATTTGTTATTTTGCCACCTACAGATATTAAAAATTCTTCCCCCTTCACCCTGAACTGAAGAAGTACATTATCGATGAGCCAGGAAAGTTTTATTTTGTGTAAACGTATCTATATCAGATTAATTAAAAATAAGCTAATCTTGAAGTTTGTAAATTGATAAGAAAGCTCCCTGCATATGCACAATGTGTATTTTCACCAATATATGGCTCTTCAATGCTCGTTTTAAACTGCGAACATTATTAAAACCCAAATTCAAAGAAATTTTTCAATACTGAAACAACTATTTGGTTAGATTTCAACTCACAAGTGCTTTCTGAAGCAACATTTGTCCTGAGGAACTCAAGGAGTTAAACGAAACAACACGTATTAATCCTATTAACCTGATTCATTTTCGTCCATAAAACAGAATGAAACGGATGCCTACAGTTTCTGTTTTGAAGTTATTTCCAGGGTAGAATATTGTATGATTAAATAGTGTATTAATATGTTCATTAATGATTAGAAGTTCGTCTTGCCCTCAGTTGAATAAGTTCATCACTGATTTTGAACAAATGCATTTTATACACAGTGTACCCACAACGAAGAGGATAGTTGTGGGTAGCAATATCCCAGTCATGTTTGAGCATATGTAAGAATCAAACTTATTTTGGATTATATGAATTTTTATTACAGATACTTTTAAATTTGCCTGCTTACCCACGTTATACATAAATTGGCCTATAGGAAAACTTCTGGGGAGTTTTTACCTGACGAGTGCAACCTCAGGTTCCGGTTATAAGACAAGCCGTGGAGATTATTCGAGAGCAAAGAAACAACTAGATAGGCAAAAAGTGAAATTTCACATTCTAGTCTAAGGTTGATGACTGTGGGAATGACTTTTGCGATTTGCAGCGTGTAGAATTCGATTTGTGGTTAAAACACAATTTTTGGTAAACCTCTTATATTTCAAAAAAAATCTTCGAAGTTGAATTTACAATTTTCTGTGTTACATTCATAATTTACACGATTCTACCTTCAGTAAATTTTCGTTGTCAGTGAACTGTGTTTTCCAGACACTGCTTTGAGAGAATTTTGCCGCATAAGTGCAAACAGCAAACGCACCCGTAGCGCAGTGGTCTATGACGCGGGGGACCCGGGTTCGATCCTTGGTACCGGCATGGGATTCCCCGCTGGGGTACACTCAGCCTCGTTAGGTCTCTGAGGGGCCAATTGGGGAGCTACTTGAATGTCGCTCCTGCGACATTTGGACAAGCAATTTCTACCAAATTTCATTTATGGCTGGAAAATAATCCATTTAATTCTATTGTCTTTCAAGTTAGTAAAGTATATGAGGGTAAGAACAGAAAAATATCAGAAAATATTAAGCTACCAAATGCAGAACAATGCAGATATTGCTACTGATTACACAATAATTTAATGGGAGCATTTTCCCGTACGAAATCTTAAGACTTTTATCACCCACTCACTTTAGCAAAGAAGTCTTGAATCAGGAGCGCTGGATGAGTTGCTGAGATAAACAAACTTCACAGTTGAGTAGCGCGTATAACTTATACAGATTACATCTGTATACGGAAATCACTGATGTTAAGAGTTCTGCAATAATTTGCTTTTACACCTAACTGTGGAACTTTTGGATCAATTTGATTGGCTGTGTACATGAAGATTGCATATGCAGTCCTCTGTTACCTTTCACTTAAGAGTGGTTAAAATAGTCGGAAGTTGTTCAAACTTTCACGAAAGATTCACTTCTTCAATATAATTCTGGGACATCTATTGAACATTGATATGTTTGGTTTTTATTACCTCTTCTACATTTTGCACTTTAGTTCCAGATGTCACAGTCGTCCATATCATTTGTTTCACTTTTCCTCCACTTGCATCTACACTATTTTCACGTGATAAGATTAAAATAAGCTCCACTCAATGCCTATTTTAAGCATGCTGCAGACCATTGTTACATTATTTAAGGTGTACTTCTGTTTAAAGTGGCTTGACGACTTCCAGATAGTACAGATTCTTGAATAGTTCAGATAATACACTTCTTAGGTAAATGTCAATACTCATATTTATCATGATGCCATAGCAAAAAACTTCTACTGCATCTGTTACTTGCATTTGTAGTTTTCGAAAAAGTCGATTTGTAACACTGCTTCATTAATTGGTGTATTTTTCTTGGGTATGCTTGAAGATCTCTGCTTACTGCCTTTTTACATTAACAGAGATTATAAATCCTACTAGTTTCACTTCTTGCTCAGTTCTTCAAAGCAATCAATATCGAGGCTCTCTTCTTTTTACAATCTGAGCTCCACAATTCTGTACTGTCCACTGATTCCGATGACAATGAATTGGCCTGGTTATCTGTAATGCATACTCAGAAGTGGGTATTATATAGCCCGACTGCGTGGATTCCCCTTATTCTGGTATTAAAAGCTTTGAACAGAAATGCACGAAGTTCAGTTTTAGCAGTCATTTGTTTATTTATGATACCGCAAGAGAAACAAGAGATTTCATGCATAATGAAAATGCATACATGTGGAGTCTCATCTTGGAGATACATATTAATAGGACGAAATTCTGCAAGCTTAGAAAATGGAAGTGTTTCTTAGAAAAGTTTGCAGAGGAACTTATCTTTCTATTTGAATACATTGGCATATATTTCACATGTTGGAAAGTCTTTGCCTGCCACTACTAACAGCAAGAATAAAGAGGTAAATTTAGACTACAAACCAATTACGTAAATTGTGTGAAAACACGGCACTAAAAGGAAACTAGATCTATATATGTCAAGTGATATCATTGTGATTGTGTGCATCTATGGATATTTGGTATCCTAAGTGACGTTTACTAGAGGCTACTAATGTGCAATGACATAATTATGGCGTGCATCATGGATCTGAAGCTTCATTCAACCCTATCCAATCCGAAAGCAATCGTATGGAGATACGCACATTATATGAGAAAGAATATCCCAAAATGAAGATCAGTTCCTATATTTCGAACAACACGTTTGTCTTTGTCTACAAGAAAGACAAAGCATCACAGGGTGGTACTGAGCTTTGTGGTAATGTGGTACAGAGGTTCTAATTTGTCAAACCCTCAATAACATGAAGTTGAACTTTCTAATGATTCAATTATTACATATTGTAGCAAAGTCGTGCAGAAAATCTTGGTGGCTATAACGACAGAACTATACATGTATTCTTGTATTTCTGGCCCACGTTATGGAATTCTTTGCTGGGTTTTGGAAGAAAAGAAATTTACAAGTTCTCCATGGCTTTCCTTAGTAACATAAATTAATATTAAATAAACTTTGATTATATATCAGCGCTTTTATTTTCTCTGCTAGACATAGTAAATAGGGGAAGTATTGTATTCCACCTAAAAATTCCATGTCAAGATTTTACCAGAAATATATTTTCTGAGGCCCCTTGAATCCAAGAGAAGCACTTTTAGAGTTGGCGGTCGGCGGCCGAGGCTCTGGCGATGGCAGGAGTGGGCTGGAGGCGCTTACCTGCCTTCATGACCCGACCTCCGGTAGGACAATGGGCGTGTGAATTGTGCCAAGTGTAGTTCAGTGCGAGTCGTAATATGACAGTTCTTAATTGTGATTCAATTTGACGGTTGTTCTGTTGCTCTGAGTTTTGTAAGAAAGTGACCTAACTGTAGTGTTAGTGCTACGCTGACCAGAAAGCTACGAAGTGTGTTTAGTAGTAACTGTATTTCTCATTTGTTACAATAACTTGGAGACAGTAACTCGTACTATTCAACCATCATGCTGTCATTCGGGAATAAGCAGCATGAATATTTATGTAACTTCCATTTCTGAGAACTAGTAAACAATAGCGCCATTTTTGTGTAAGATTTAAACGAAGGCTAAATGGTATGATGGTAGACTAATATGCATAATTTATTTGCAAGGATGACTGACATTCCAGTAGAAAAATAATCGTAATCACTTTATGTTGCGATTGTTGGCTTGTTTTTATTTGAAAAAGCAATCAGTTTTATCCACTATTGCACCTGCCACCCGGAGTTTTGAATCGATTCTGTGGAGTAAAGGTGCTGCTGATAGAGCAGAAGTAACAGTAATGACGTGGGGCAAGTGAAAAGAAACCTCTATCAGTGCAAACTGTTTCGGTTGATTAGGTCTTGCGAAAATAAAAGCAATAACGATATTAAGGAAAGAGAAAGTCAATGCCGAAGGTTCAACTAAAATGAGGGAACATATTTCCACATCGGTGCTTGAAAATTATATTCGCTGTCGTTATATGAATGGAGTTTTTATGCTTGTCGATTACTTTGGTCTATTAACTCATTGGAAGTTAAAGACACAAGGAGCTCTTGATGAAAGAATTACTACAAAGGCAAACACAAGGCTTCCAAATGGACTTCAATTTTTAGAGACTTCTGCAAGTCTCTCACCTGCCTGCCTGCAGCCTCCTGTAATTCCATGGCTGTTGAGATATGGTAACCACAAGAGATTTTTGGAGTTAGCATGCGCGAGGTGTCCCCTTACCTTGTATATCCTATCTTATCCTAATACGCGTTTTGTTTTGTAGCAGGGAAGAGTTCTTATGCTATGACGTTTCATTTCTCTGCGGTCCGGATATAGTACGGACCGATGCGCTTTTATTTTATCCAACAGGCCAATGCTGCGCCGAATTTAAACAGAGTTCATGGATCTGGCAGTTCTGCAGATCCTAAAAGCATGATTAAATGCAAAACAACAGAATCGTTGAGAATAAAGGATATCTTGACTACCTCTGTGGTCTAGTGGTCAGCAATCTGGAATCTAAAGTCAGCTTCCTGAGCTTAACTTAGGTGAATTCTTTACCCTCCGTATACCTATAAGGTATAGGGAGTGAACATGAATGTGTTTTACTGTAAAATTAATAATGAAGAAGAAAGGTAACCTACCATCAAGTTGATGTCCCCAATGTAAGCGAAGAAGTTACAGGGATATATCCAAATGAAAACAAAAAGAAATAAAAGGAATCATATTGCAAAATTAGGGCACCAAATGGGAACTCAACCATACAAGTATTAGGCGTATAAGTGCAGATAATTTGACAACTGGTACCTTAATTCTTATGTATCCACTTCAGTGTGTTAATTGTTTCTTTTTTACCTTTGTGTAGAAGTTTTTTTCCAAGGAACATCACATAATTTACTAGCTATTTTTTTCTGCACGGTCTTAACTGCGCCAGGAAATGAACAATGCATGTAAGTATCTGGGGTCATTGACCCGACAAAAAGCTCGCTTTGCGATTCCCCTAAGAACAACCCGCCTATCTCGGGTTAAAAAAAAAAAAAAAAAAAAAACACACACACACACATAGCTTGTGTGTGCCACGTGTAGTTGGAGGTACTAACCAACCTGAAAATATACCAGTCTTATTAACCAAAACTATTAGTTTACAACTGAAGTAAATGTCTATGTACTGTTGTTTATTACCCTGTCCTGAGTTAACAATGCAAATATCTGCATTTATACTACTAACTGCGTGTATATTAATATTAAATATATGTGCTTAAAATTGGTGACTAATTCTAGCAACATAAAAATGTTTTCAATACTTTGCCTATCAGCCGGATGGCTTGGAATGAATTATTTAGTTGTGGGTTTCCGGCCTTCGGCTGGATGCAAGTTCAAGAAGAACCAAAACAACTGCATGTAGACATTGGTTTCAAAAGTATAAGAATTTCTAGAATTTTATCTAGTGCACAATTCTATCGGGTTATACACGGTTCATGAAACACTGCTTCTAGAAAAACAAGCCTTGTGAGGTGATATTCTATCTAATACAAATCTTAAGTACGTATAAAATGCCATAAATTTCAAATAAACGTTTCTCGTGATACATAAAAATGTAAAATATGATATTACAATTTTTATTTTCGTAGAGGTAGGTGAGTCAAACTTGTTCAGAAAACATGCAAATTCTTTGATATCAACACCGATGTTTCAAAAGACTCACATTCGCGAATATGAAAGGCTTTGTTTCATTTCTGACTGTAGAAGTATTCTTTGTTACAGTAATACACTTTGTGCAGTTTCATTCGGTTTATTGCTTTGAAATGTATTGCTTTGATGTCTGGTTACAAAGAAACTCAGAATTGTGCTTCTCTGCTTCCTAAAATTATATGGTTGTGGAGAGGTGCCAGGGGCGACAGTGGGAATCATGAAGTGGGGTATTTCTCTCTCTCTCTATCGCTCTCTCCCTCTGTGTGTTTGTGTACGTTAATAAACAACACATTTGATTATTATATGATGTTTGGGAATGCCTTTCATGAGAATGGGAGAACATTTACGCCTTGTTTTATAATTATAAAGGCTAGTTTTATTTTAAACAAAAATGTGTAAAGGCCAAAGATGAATAGGGTTGTTTTCTGCAAGGAATATGGACTGCTGATAGCTCAGCCCTGATTTCTTGCTTGTTTCTCAACAAAAGACTGTGCGTCATTGTACAAGCTGTTAGGCAAATACTTGTAGTGGTAGTTAAGGCCAGGGTAATGAACAATATTACACCAACATTTGCAGACTCAACATTTTACTTATTAAGCGCAGTATGTTTTCAGCTTGGTTAGCACCTTCAATAGGTGTGTCATAGAAAATATGATGCGGAGCGGGCGGGGCGAATGCTATAACGCGATGACGAACGTTGCATCGGAACTGAGTTCAAATGTTTTCTGTAAGGTTAATGACCTCACATCTTGGCCACTGGGTGCACATTGAGGTGTGAAGTAAAACGGGTAGTCACAGGCGTTGTTCATTTTGCGACGCAGAAAAAGTACCAGGTACTAAACTCTGTGATTAGTTTGTGGGAAAACTGTTAAACGAAGAGAAAAAATCTGACATGACTTTCTCTGCTCTTGTACTAACCATTCTTACAAACCCTTATTCCTATATCTTCTTCGTGTTACTTGAGATAAACATTTACAGAAATTATCTTATTACTTTTTTCCTTGTAGGTACAAGGGGAATGTTAGAATACAGTAGGCTTTGGGCGACAGTAGAATCTTCCAGCTCTTCAAAAAGTTTCCAAAATTTTTATTTTCTTGAAATGGCTCTAACGATTTTGATTAAGATGCCGTATGTTTGAGACATTTTTATGACAAATGAAATGTATATCTTGAATTTTCTGGCTATAGCCCATGACATCCTATTTATTCTGGATGACCTTTGCATAATGGTAAACCGTATGAGATACTATACAAAAAATGTAGATCTTGATAAAACACGCCATACATGTCTAAATACATTTTTTGTAGTGTGAGCCATTTCGGAGATATTCCTCGTTATTGGTGTAAGTTTTGGAGAACTTACACTTCTGTCAAATGGAACACTGCTATTCATTTTTTATGTTAATCGTGCAAAGAGAACGGAGTTTGAAAGCTTAAATAGATTTGACTATCGCTCAAAGTTTACTGTATTCCCATATTCCCAATGCACGTGCAAGAAAACGAGCAATAAGATAATTTATGCAAATGTTCATCTCAACCAACACGAAGAAGATATATGAATAGGAGTTTGTAATAATGGTACAAGAGTAGAGAAAGTCATGTGAGTGCAACAGATCAGATTTTTACTTTTACAATAACGTTGGCGTTCGTTTAGATTCTCCTCAGTTTTTTTTGTAAATGTCTTCAAAATCAATGTCAATACAACTTCTTTACATTTTTCTTATCATTTTCATCACCTAGTATCATATTATTTCTTTCACACTATTGATTTCTATTCACTTCTTCATTTTCATTACGGATTTCTTATATATTTTGAATTTATCCTCACCACTTCCTGTTTTCTTTCTTCCCGCTTTCATTATGTTTAAACTGTAACATGTTTCACTTCATTACTACACTTTCATTATCACTAATTATCTTCTTCCCTCTTCTTTGTCGCCACATCTTATCCCACTTGCTTTGTCTTGTCACACGGCGTGATTTTTCTGACCTTTTACGCTGTTCGGATCCCTATATAGCTTAATATTACGCCCGTCTTCTTTTCCGTCCCTCCATATCCTAAATACTCCATTTTGAAACATATACCTTCTCCATTATTTCATCTACCCATTCGTACTGATCACAAACAGTATCTTTTTCACTTTTATTCTTATTTACACTTGTCTTGGGATTCGTTCCGGCTTCTTGACCTCGTAGCTTCAATCCCGTCTACATTCAAAATTGGTTGTGTTGTATATCTCTTTCCCTCTGTGGACTGTCAGCATTCCACTCTTTACCTTCTTCTAATATTCCGTCCCCTTCTGCTTCACTGTCATTACTAGTCTTCGGTTTCGGTTGAATGTGGTCGGCGTTTAAGTTATGTTTGCAGGCAGGTTTTGTGATGCAGCACACGTTGGGTAGAGGCGCGACAATCGCGTCTACTTACAAACAGGTTACTCTAGCGGTATTTAGGCCTCTCCATCCGTGCTTCTATTGACAACAAACATGAAGTGCAAACAAATACAGCAAAGTAGCTCTCAAAGTAACGTCGTTTGCAACCCGGACCGGAGCCTAGTGATTACTGTGTATTTACAGTAAGTAGTGCCTATTTCATCCAAAAATTCTAATCCGAGATTTTGTCGGAAATAAAGTTTTGAGTTTCTCTGAATCCATAAAAATCATTTTTATTAATGTGTGTATGTGCATTTGTGAGTGTGTTTGTATGTGTGCGTGCGCGTGCATCTGTCTATGAACAGCTTAACTCAAAAATGAAAAGTCGGTTAAATATCAAATTTGGTGTTTAAGTTCTCCATCTTCCAAAAATGAAATACTAAGATAAAAAGAATCTTCCATCCCAGACTGCTCTTACATGGAAAGTGTCACGAGAGTGTTGATCTCAAAAAGGGGTCTCGTGATTTGGTTAATTTACTATATGTGCAAGATATTTTTATGACAATCGAAAAATTCTATGGGAAAAGCCTCTGAAGTGCTCTTCTTCTAAATAACTTTTGCACAACTGATAAATCGTAAGAGGGAAAAATATTACTACGTACAGATTTAGATCTCGTTAAAGCACTTAGTTTATGTCAAATGGTTCACTCTACAAAAGATTTATTCAGACATAAATTATGTGTTTTAGCGAGATCTACATTTTTTGTATAGTGAGCTTTTGTCTATCTCTTACGGTTTACGAGTTATTCAAAAGTCGTCCAGAATAAACAGGACTACATAAGCTATATCCAGAAAACTCAAAATATACATTTTGTTTGTCATACAAATATCTTGAACATATGGCATTTTAATCAAAATCGTTAGAGCCATTTTCAAGAAAACAACAATTTTCGAAAAAATTTCCATGTACAGGGTAGTTTAAGATGGGGCTATTTTCTGCAGAATCTTCGTGTCGCATCCTTGAAAGACATTAAACTTAAATACCAACTTTAACCGTCTTTTCGTTTTTGAGTTTGCTGTCCACAGACTGACACACACACGGACCTTTTTCTAAAAATGATTTTTCTTATTTAGGGGGCCTCAAAAATGTATTTTCGGTGAAATCTCGACATGAATTTTTGGGTGGAATACAATACTTCCTCTACTGTACTATACGTAGTAGAGAGAGAGAGAGAGAGAGAGAGAGAGAGAGAGAGAGAGAGAGAGAGAGAGAGAGAGAGAGAGAGAGAGAGAGAGTAACAAGTTCTTAAAAAACGTAAATCTTCCGTGAAAGTCATAGGTCGATAGGGGAGTTAGTTCATATTTAATGTGGAAATACTATATGTCAATAAATAGTATTAACATAGCTTTTCTAAAAGACTTCATTTAGCACAAGGCTTCTACAGTTGAAATGCCTAGTGTAATAAAATACGACTGTACTTAGTATATTATGTGCATGCTACATGAAGGGAGGTACTAGTGCAAGTGTCGACTAGAGGTGGTTCATCAGATTGAATTATAGCTGTCTCTAACAGCCCTGCTGTGGTGGTTTTGTGTCTAAGTGCTACCAACCACAAAATGTGCACCTCTTACTATGTCCTGGTTAGTTTCGATTATCTATAAGTGGACAGCTAAGTGATTTCCACATGCAACCCCTTGGTTTGGTATAACACACACTAACTTGTTTTATTTTTAAGTTGTGGTTAACCAAGAGAAACTCAAGCACACACATCAACTACCAGGGTTCTTGTCGGTTGCACTCGTAGAAATAGTTCACGTGCAGGTATACAATTTCTAACAATTATAAATATCCTAAGTGAATTATTAACACACTGCTAAACAATACAAATTGGGGATTTAGAAAAATGGTTAACAGAAAAAGAATTTGGGTTAGTGATTCCCTGCGCAAGTCGTCTGTTTTCACACAGTATTGCTAATTTTACATTCAAAGATCGTTGATTTTGAGTTTTAGCATGTTTGACGAACGTGTGTCTTATAGCAAAACATAGAAAATGTAAATCTAACATTAGAAGGAAGAAAACAGCTGTGTTTGAGTAATTTTGTGGAAAATATCCAACCTCTTCCACAGATAACATTGTGATATTAACCCAGAGGTGGCAAAAAGGGACACGGCGAATCATTCTCCTTCCCCACCTCCCTCCACTCCTTTGGCTTAGTGGCGTCGCCGTGCAGGACAAAGGTGCCTTGAATTGGTTAATGTGGTACATCTGCACCCCTTTGAATTTCACAAAATAAGAAAGAGTCGGGCATTAACATTTCCCGTTATTAATTTTAAGCAGAATCCTTCCAGCATTATCCCTGTATTATGTCACCAGCAAAGTGCAAGTACCTTTTCCCCCCCTCAATGACACCTCTACATTAACCTCAAAATTCACTAGTGTGTTTAACACGAGCATATACAGCGCAAAACAGAACGCACTGGACTCAGATCTTCCAGAATCTGATTGACGGAACTATGTATTCGTTTTATACTTACAAATTTGTGCTTTCCTAGACGTTTAAATAATATTAGTAACAATAATTACAAGCCTGTGGCTAATCACTCACCTATTCCTAAATGGAACGGTTGCATGATCTCTAGCACCTGCTCGCACGGGCATAAGCACATGCGCGGCGAAATGGTAATTTCATAACAACAATCCGGGACTGGGGACTTTTTGTTTAAATATACTTATTGCCCACCCTCGATGGAGTCTAGAATTGTGGATGCGAGACTGAAGGTGAACGTGAAAATAGGTTAAAAAGCCACGAAAACCTACACTAACCTAATCAAAAAGTTCAGAATAAAACACAATAAAATGTTTCTGTCATAGCTCCTTATATGGGCATAACAGTTTAAAACGAGTATGAACATGAGAAAAAGGAGCTCTTCTTTAACTGTAAGTGAAATTTGAAGGAGCAGTCTGCTAGGAAATTAGAAGTTTTAATTAATTATACGACAAATGCCAATAATATAAGAAACGTTTATGTAAAATTATGTATATCCACATCTGTTAACGTTTGAAGCTTTAAGATTGCTATTAATGCTCGTTGCATAAAAGTTAATTGTGTAGGAAACTCAAGCAATTGAAGTTCACCAAGAATAGTAGGTAACATATTTCTCCCATTATAGTGCTCAAGAATTACTTTTGGTGACATTCTTTTGTTCAGTTATCAACAGTATCAGCAACTGCCCCTAAAATACACGCATGGTGAAGATTATGGCCGTAATTGGTGTTATTTGTAGCTGTTAAGTTGGCAATGGAGGCATTAACTTGCAGGATGTCAGCTGTTGAGTTTAAAGAAAATAGTCCTGGTTAACTAGAGGATGTTGTGTTCACGGATGTGTTTATTTAGAATATCTTTATTGCTTATATAAGCGTTCCACACTTATTAATAGTTGTTTTCACAACAGTTTCCCATTAAATACAACACGATGTGATATTTCACATTGGGAAGTGATTTAATTAACCTGTGTTGTTTCAAAATAAGATTTGATTTAATAGCATTTGAAAGTAATACTCCTTATTGTGAAGTTGGAAGTAATTATGTGTAAAGTCGGCCATTTTGAATTTTTCAGAGCTGCCATTAAATTATGTCCCCTATAGTTTGGTTTGATTGTTATCAGTACCCTTAAAATTATAGTATCGTGTAAGGAAGGAGTGAGGATTTTTGGAAAGTTTCAAGTGTAATATAGCCTTGATATTTCTCTATCAATAGTTTAGTGCAAGGAATAAAATTAAGTGAGGAGATTAAATTTATATCCACATATAGAGTGGTGTTGAAGTCAACAAGTTCGATAAAACATGATAATGCTTTCCTAGCGGAGTCACGTGGCTTGTAGATAACCGAAAGAACTTGCCCTCCTTTTTAAGTAGTATCTAATACCCGTTCCTACAATATTTTTTTTTATCCTCAACTCAATGCACTGTGACGTGATACTCTTTAGCCCGATACCCGGGAAGGGGTCAAAATGGAAGGCTAACACAGCTGGAAGGAAAGACAGCGGGGGTTGTACGATTTGCAATATCAGAAGGATTACACTTTAATTGACGGCATTGACCGTGTATAGAAAATGAAATAGAAATGATATACAATATTGCATTTAACTGGGTACTTAATAGAGCAAATGAATATTTCATTTCGTAGCTCCGCTGCCATTTATATGCGGGTATTACGTTCACTATTTATTTACAATTGTATTTAGTCGTGATTCAGATGTCAAGCTTTTTGTTATATGTTCCCTCTACTACCTTTTAAATTGTCAGATAATTGGTTTCTGTGACGAGGTTTTCAGGTTTCATTAATGGGAAAAAAAAAAAAAAAAGACACAGGCAAGTACATCTAAACATACTTAATATGTGAGCAGCGTGACTGTGTAGTTCTTAACATTTGAACCCAGGACATTTGAAGTGAAATCAGTCAAGCTAATTTGGGAAGAAAGAACTTCATTTCCTGATCATATTGCTGATCAATGAGTTCCAATTGAAACTTATTTTCAGTAGTTATGTCTTTGAGCTTCTGTATCATATAACATTCCATTCCTATATAACCATAGTACTCAGAAGCGCAGTATTCTTGGGAGTTATACTTTTTGGTTCTTTGAACGAGCCTGCCGCACCCTAATCATTTCGCTGCACCACCTATGTCTATAAACAGATACCGTTCTTCCCAGGGAGAAACGTATGATAGATGAAGTAGCACACCTTGAGAAGTTGCATTTCTGTAATTCACAAGCAGACATCCCACACTAGTTACACGAATCCGCCACTGCTGCTGACTGTACGTAACACGGTGCCATGCCTGCTAGCACAGAACATGCTGACACTGCCCCCTGCCCATTTTTTTCTGGAGTTGAGGCTGCCTGACATAATGGATACCTTTAAAATGGCGATATACAGGCTCTGTGCCATGCAAGGTCAGACAATAATAGCGATATAAACGCTATGTCATGATCAGATATGGGGGAAACTCTTAGTGGCAATGATCTCTGTGTAAGTATAACTATGAAACTTTTACGTCACAGGGAGGAAGGTCGTATGCGAGGGTGTGTAGTATCTTCCAATGACAAAGTGGAACTGTGGCGTGAAGTGCACGGTGCGCTATTGACAGTGACCTCTTTTATTTACGTGCCAATCACATCCCCCGCACTCTACGGTCGATGCGTAGTCAACATAACGTCCATGTGAGATTTTCTCCCATGTCTAGTTAAGATACATGCATGTGCTTTCATCATCCAGAAAGGCAGGTTTAAAAACAAAGGACCCTCATATGTATTTATTGATAAAAATTTACAGCAATTCAGAAGCATTAACTCTACGCGATATATTTGGCTAATACGGTTATGACATAAATTTGACAATTCTCATCCAATATATTGAGATAAAACTATTGTTAAATAAGGAACTATTTTGAACCACGCAACTTACTCCATGATAGCAGCCTTTGAGAGGTGTCTAATGTTTGTGGCAGTTAAGAGATACGGGGGTAAACTTATGTGGAACAAATCATAGATTGTGGTATTGCCATTATCTTTAAAAAAATAAAAACTTGCACGGGATGCATGTGCATCACTTCCTTTAGTCCGCAGTATAAAGATATACATTCTCATTTAAGATAAAGGGGGATTCTAAATATGAAATATATGGCTCCACATCGTGAGTTGCTTTGATAAAGACACATCTATTGCTGATTTGGGATAAGCTTTCATACTTCGCCCACCAAATGAAGGGTAATAAAAGTGAGTAACATTAATAAGCTTACTTTAGGAATTGCATAGGAAGTTGATATTAGCAGTTCTGAAGCTTGTAACCCGCCCACCTACCTCTACGGTACTGCGCATGCTCGGATGAGAGTTCCAACCTAACGGATGGAGTGAAATCGGTCAGTATTGGGGGTTTAGCTTCATGGATCTTACTACTGCGCTCGGTTGACGTACATCACTCCTTTACTCAAACATACCTCGGCTACGCTTTGCAGTTTAGGGTCCTAAATCAGTCATTATTCAAGCAAAGATAGCGGTTTTTGTTAGTCACATGTTAGCAGCTCTGCAGTTGTGAGCAGTGTAAGTCCCACAAATAGAAGATGGAGTAAGCACTTCATTTGGTGGGCAAAATATGGAATCTTGTCGCTGATTTGAATTACAGAAAACTCTTTTGCACTATTTATCCATCTAAATATAAAAGTTCCTGAATATATTTAAGTAGCTAAGGTTCCAGCCTATTGACAATAACCTTTTTCCCCACATATAAAGTGATAAATTATACACACAAGAAAAAGAGAGAACATGGAACACATTAAGAAATAGTGAGACCTCCCACAACAAAGAAAATAACAAGGAAGATGACAGAGAACTCACCTGGTATCGGAAGTCACGCTCGCTTGCCTGTTTCACCTTCCGCTGTCCGTCAAGAGGGAGAAAAACACCAAGTGTTAGCTAAAACACTACAGCTACCTACTTGAAATTTGGGCTCAATAACACTCACAGCAATTACTCCTACATTCCTTTGTTATATTATTGTTTATACTAGTCATCAATACTTACGAAGCAAGGCCAAAACTACCCTTTGTAATTGCTCGCTTATTGTGTGCAAATGGATTAACTATTTAGTATAATATTTTAATTTCATAATAAAAGTGCTTAAACCTGTTAAAGGAAACTGGAGCTCATGGTCTTAAAACAATAAAACAACGAATGTGGTAACAGTAATTATAGCTTTAAAGAAACGCATCTGTGAAATTTGACGCAAACACAAAGCACTACAAGTATAATTAATATATATACGAGTATATATACTCGTATATTAAATTTTAGAAACACTTATGGGTATTTTGAATTTAGGATATTCAGACTTAGGGGCCTCCAGTATTTGGAGCATAGCTAAGCATCATACATAGGCACTTTGTTCTTTCAACGTGGCCGCTGGGAGGAAAAGAAGAATCGGGGATGCTATGGGTGACCAGATTCGGACGACGATATGCGCTAGCAAGGACAGGATCTCTAATGATTCTGTATGCCACCAGTCCTTAACCCGACTAGCCTGCCTTAGCCACCTGCAACCTGAGGGCCCTGAGAATGGAGGAGATACTGTGTAAACTACCTGGTTCTTTGCATTCAGTTTATAATTTGAATGTAGTGCTTATTAATCTAGATTTCTTGCAGAGTATCTTTGTCATAATTTTTGAAAAAAAAAACAATATTTAAAAGTATTCCATAGGATATTAAGGCAGTGTTTCAAAATGTTTCATAGTAACTAAGAAACTGATTAAAGAAATGTACTGTATTATCTTCTCTAGCAGACTTATAGTACGATAAGTAGAGGTTACCCAAAAGTATGATTTCGAGATTATTTTGAGATCGCTAAATTGGAAAAAAACGACTCCTTTTGCAAAACCATGTGTACAATAGCGCTCAAAAGTATTTTTAGTAGTGGTTTTATGTTGTCAGTGCTGTGTGCTTGCAGTTACAACAGAGCGACACAATTAACTACGTCACTTTATCAAGAGCTTCGGGTTGATGTGGTTACCCATTTAGTAAACAAGCAAGTTCATGCAGCATTAATGTAAAATATATATTCCTTTTGCCCAAAAGTATTCTGTAATTTGAATTGGTACTATGGTATACATTACATATTGCTACTTAGGAATTCAGACGCTATACTGTTTCTCTATTTGTAGAGACAACTAGAAGCATACCAAAACAAAAAGAACACTCACTTGATGTGAGACAAACTGTTTTGCATGCTTTGAAGAAGGGGAAGTAGGAGTCTAACGTTACTAGAGACTTTGGTATGTCACAACAACTAATACGTATGTGGAGTTCACGGCACAAACACTAGCCAATAAGCCGACAAGTCGTCCTCAAGAAACCACAAAGAAGATGGAAGAATGATTTGCAAGTAGTCCGCTACTGATCCAGGAAAATTGGATCGACAAATTAGATATCACTTTGAGCAGCATTATGGACTGAATCCACATGTCGCCTAGCAGCAGGTAATTTAAACGGTAGATGACCATTATGTAAACCATTCAAAGTTAAAAATTGGAAGGCCAGGATACAGTTGGCAAAGGAACATCAAACTTTGAATTCTACAAGTGGGTCTAAGATTTTATGGAGTGATAAAAGTAAATTTAATTTATTTTCTTCTGATGGCGTGCAGTGTATACGTCGACCAGAATAGCAAAGATAGAACAAAACGTACCAGGTATCAGCCAATAAGCATGATGGTGGCAGCATTATGGTGTGGGGAAGTTTTTGTAGAAGTCGGGTCGATCCTTTAGCCCAAATAGAAGGCAAAATGGATTGTTTCCTGCACAGTAACGTTTTAGAAAAGAATATGGTTCCACATGGGAGAAAGAATATGTCATGTATTTGGATTTTTCAGTAAGACAATGATTCAAAACACGCCTCTAGTCACTTAAAATATTCTTTTTTCAGATAAAGACAATCAAACATTTGGAGTGGCCAAGCCAGAACCCGGATCTAAATGCAATCGAACATTTGTGGGATGCATTGGATCGTAGAAGCTACTCAGACAAGGGTCAATTTTCTGCTGCCTTATTGGATGAATGGTCAAAACTCCCACTTGATCTATTATAAATCCTGTTTGATGCAAATTGCAACTGTGATCAAAGTTCATGCGTATGCAACGAAATACTGATATGGTCTTCAGATTACAAAATATGCTTTATTCTTAAATGCTTAGACCTGCAAATTATTTTTGAGCCAGAAGAATTGTTCTTTGTTTTTGTATGTAAGATACCTTTGTTTAAACTAAACGTATCCGTATGCTAAATTGATTGTAATTACATATTTTTCAATTATACGCTGGCTGTTCTTTAACAATTAAACACAAGATACTTTTTGAGTAACAGGAAAACTTTTCTGAGTTAATTAGGGTTTAGAAAAAATCTAATATGATAGAATTTGCAATATACTTATTGATTTAAACTGAAAATTTGTTCAATATTTTCAAAATGCAGTATCAAAAACCGCTCTTTCACACGATGTGAACTGTAAGTTAGAAGTTTAGCAGAAATATCATTGTTAATACGTGTAAAAAGATACATAAATGTCAGTCAGATAGCATGTATACTTTGGATTTTACAAATTTCACAGATACATTAGGTGAGCACTTTATATAATTTTCTGAAGGAAGGAAATGAAAACGACAAACAGAAAGCCAGATACAGACCATAATTGCTTACTGACCCATTTGCATACATTAAGCGAACAAAGTACATAGTAGTTTGACAGAATTATTTTTACAAAAAATGGAGCAGGTTAAAATCAAAGCTCTACTTTCACGAATTTTCAAAATAGCTTTTATTTCATCCAACTTTGAGTTTCAAAGCAAACATCTTCCACTGAAACTGAAATATTATGCTTTAAAATGTATACATATATACATTCTCAGCATAATAGCATGACTATTTTTGTGACTTCTATATGTAATCGTAAATGTATTGTAAAAACTGCTCCACTTTGAGTAAACCTTGATTATTCACAGAAAATAAACTGAAAACAAATTATAATCATTATCACATTTTAAAAGGATAAAGTTACTATAGTACACCATGATTTTAATTTTTACATAGTTTGATGGATAGAAATCTTTCATACCTGCTTAAGAAAACAATACATATTATTTGCATGAGTACATGTCTTGACAAAAAGATTATCATTTTTATACATATATTAATTACATGGTAAACAATAATTCAGAAAGTGAAACAGAAGGTAAACATAGTCTATGTAATGTATATATTCCTAAGAAACAGCGAACATAGAGAATAGGAGTTGAATGCAGAAAAATGGGAACTAAAAGTATTCTATACGAGGAACTATGGATCGAAAACGCATAACTAGTTTTTCACAACATCTAAGTAATAATTTCGACACTCATGCTATTTTTAATATCTCACATGCAGGATTTACATTATGAATACAACATATTTTTCTATATTCTGGTTATGCTGTTTAATCTCTGGATGCCTTACGCAAAGGGGGGTTCATTTTCGACTCATAGCTCCCATTAAAATTATTCCGGGATATTCTATAGAACGAATTATGTTTCTATCCTCTATTTAACAACAGTTACTACATATCAATGTTTTACACTCGATGGTATTTGGACTTTGCTTTCAAAGAGTACGCGTGTCTCAAAGTGGACGGACAGATGGTTCCTTTAATCTAGTAGATAATTTCGGACAACGAATAAATGAAATGGGTAAAATGACGCCCAAACAGTCTCGGTATCGTTGAAGCTTAAAGCTACCCGATATTTACTTCTCAGGATGAGAGAAACTCCGGGAGAAACCTTATGTGGGTAATTTATCCACAGGTATTTAACTCGGGACTTCTTGAATATAGGGCACAAAAACGTTGCCTCCACACCACGGAAGTGGGCACGCATCGTTTTGTGCGGTATAGGGCTCTGTAACAATTTTCACCAAATCAGGTACAGAAAACGAATTTAGTAAAATGCAAGGGTATCATGATTATTTGCTGAGGCCTTCTTAGCTTCCCTTTCTTTACCCCTCTCCAAGGACAACAGTATTCATACTACTTGCCGGACATAGTTGTAACCAATGACACGTCGGCATATAAGAGAAGTACTGATTTTTTCTAGTCGCTCAGTAAATCGTTACCCCTGGTTGCACATACAGGTATAATCAATGACGTGAAAGGAAAATATTGATTTTTCTGGTCGTTCAGTAAATCGTTATTCATTAAGCTGCAACTGTAACTTGATTTACATCAGAAGCTACACGTGTCCAGATTATTGCTCTATGCCAAGCTGGTAACACAGTTCGACAAATTTCAGAAATAACGAAAATTCGCAGAATTGTAATTAAATTTTAATGTCACCCAAGAAAGACGGTTTATTGCATAGATATTGAAAGAAATACGAATTTTAATTTCAATATAAATATAGGGAAAATTTGTTGAAGGGTTAAATGCTTTTCAATATAATATATCATGTTTGTAAATCATTATATGTTTTTGCGATTCTAAGGACAAAGTTAAAGTTTTTCTTATACCACAGAATCGTTTAACTCAATAAATCCGCTTATTTCAAGCAATATTTGCAACCCTTTCCGTAATAGGCATTGCATTAATAAATTTGGTGATAGATCTAAAGAAAATTAAAACGTGGCTTTTTTACGGGGCCAGGTGTATCCCTCTCCTGCTGCTGCTGCCGCCGCCGCCGCCGCCGCCGCCGCCGCCACCGCCACCGCCATCGCTTTTACTTGTCCTCTTTACTAAAGCCACAATTCTTAGTCATCTTACAGTGTGCATGGGGCTGGCCAATGGCTGGCCTCTCGGCCTGGGCGAACACACTCACGGCATAACTGACACTCCCACACAGGATGCGGTACTAAAAATTGTGGCTTTACTCATTACAGTGTCACGCCTCTTGCCCGGTACTGCAACTGAATTGGTCACTCACCCCTTGCCAGACCCCTTAAGACGGTAACAAACTGAGAAATGCTCCCAAACAGTGCATATTACTAAATTCGTTTTGTGTACAAAAGTAACGTAAGTTGAGGATACTATAATATGATTCCACAAAACAAATTCAGTGACCTTCCTTGGTATCCTATATGACAAATGATGTGAAGTAACCTCTTACATTCAATCAAAGTTATTTTTCTCCTGGCCACTACAGATGAATGAAAGGAGAAATAAATTAAAAAGTGTGCTACAGCAAATACTTCGATTCAAAACATTCAAAATGACATCCAACTGATACAGAAACGACAGAAAGAAACCAAAAAAGGTTACTTTCGTTTCTAAGGTGCTTCATCACGTCATGACTTCATTTCACTGGGTGGTGCTGTCACCTTGTAGGTGCTATCACGCCTTGTGCTGTGTATCGGATCAACAAACACACCTAAGCTAGTTGTGTCAACTTATTTACTAGCTGTCACCAAATGAAATAGAAAGAAACATAGAATCACATGTTGTTAAAATAGATAAGCTATACACCTTCCTTCTTTCTCGTACTAAGGGCAAAGGAGGTGCCAGGGATATTTTAAGACACACCCTATTAACGCCCTTACGATAAGAAATTGGTCATAGTTTATTTTTGATGGGATTCTTTATGAGTTTACATATTACAATCATGCATCCCTTGAATCAAATACAAAGAAAGGTATACTGAAAAATACATAGTGTAAATGGTTGGAGTCCTTTTTCCTAATTTCTTTGTAAGGGAGATTTGTTGCTCTTTTGGCGATGGTGAATATCCGAAGATATTTATTTTAGAAACATTATAATAAGGACTTTTTTGAGTTATTATTGTATATTACCTCTTCGACAATAAATTAAATCTTTTTTTTCAGAACATTCTCTATATTCAGAAATATAAAACTTCTTCATTTGTAATGTAACAGAGCAAACGAGAAATATTCAACTACAAAAATAAAAAAATAAAAAATTATAGCTAATCTAAAGAACGTTAGGTACCACTGGCCATTGCTTTGTAAATTTCCCCAAAATATCTTCTCGATACACTTTGCAGCATTTCCAACTTTCCTTTAAACTTCTACGTAAATTATGTCTGTCATTAAATTAAATGCTAACCCAGTATTCAGATTTCAAAAGTTTATGAAAAGAAGAAGTTTTATACATAATATAGAAATACATAGGTTGGTTCCAAAGCAGATGCAACTGTATCATGAAGGAAAGCAAGCTTTGTTTTCAGGTTTCCTCTTGTAATAAACTTGTAAGTGTGAAAACTTTTAACTCCGTTATTTTATGGAAATTGCATGCTTGTAACACACAAATACACAGCAATGAGATTTGCGTTTGTTCGTACTCTGATTCAATAACAAAAAAGCAGCAAAGCAAAGGTTGCTCAGTAACAAAAAATAAAAGACGCTACATGTATTGTTTTTGTAAGCAGTTATATAAATACTTTCATTATGCTTCTCTTTCATTATCTCTATTTTGCATTCACACACTCTTTTACTGATTACAGCTACAATACCATATACATCATTTTCTAAATTTAGTTTACTTTCTTCTACATTACGTAATTCAAATACTGCCCATGCAAGAAGCACAAAAACGCACAGACAACAAATTACTTACTACTGGAAGATACTTTCAATATTTTACTATCATGCGTTATTAAGCTTATGCATGTTTATTTAAATATTACATTATTTATTTATGCAGTGCTTTTTAATACTTATTTCGATTTGAGGAAAATGAGAACAATCTTTTTAATAAACTGTGGAATTGTATTGCTAGTTTTTGTGACTCTTAAATTAAACATTTTAATCTAGTGATAAGAAACTTTAAGGCAATATTGTTTACAGTTATGGACAATCGTAGTGTCCGGATGGAAATAAAGAAAACTGTTCATTGTAATGTTTTAAATAAATGAAGACATAAGTTGTAAATAATTATCAGACTTAGAACGATTATATTCATACGTATAATGGGATGTTGCACATACATACAGTGCAGTAAGTTGGTTGCCTGAGTTGTAGGAGCTTCGAGAACAAATTTTCAAGCTCAGTTTTTTTCTAGACAATTTTTGCACTTTAGCTGTAGAGCAAGGCGATCTATTTTAAAGGAAATACTACTGATAGGGATTTAGGCTGAAAAAGCATGGCATAATCGAAGCCTCTAATATAGGGTAGGCAATCTTTCGCAGGACCGGTTTAGCGGCGTACAGCCGGCCGAGGAGGCAGGATGTCCGCATTAAGCATATTATAGCTTAGTGCACAGTTTACTTCTAACACATCCAACATAAACACTTAATAATTAAAGTAAATTAATCACGTATATCAAAGAAGAAGTTGTTGTAATTCCCTCCTTTCGTTATTCAATATTATTTAAGCATATTTGATACCTGCTCAGAAAATTGGTCATTACTAAAGCCACAATTGTTCTTAGTCACTTTGCTGGATGCTTGGGAATGTTTCATTCAGTGCTAGAGGCTTGCCTCTCGATATAGGAATACGCTCACTGCATAACTGAAGACTCCTAAACACGATGCGGTTCTAAACATTCATTACACTCTACAATTTCCTCGAAGAAATGGCAGCAAGTTTTTGACAAATGTTATTTTAGGTTCATCTACACTGTGTGGATTTGTTTTGCAAATTTCTCTTTTAATGTTCCCCCGATTTAACTCCCCTAGAATAAAAATCGCAATTAAATTAGAGCAAGAGAAATTTTTCAAAACAAACCCACACACTTTGAATACATTTAAAAAATAATATTGGACAAGAAGTTGCTGCCATTTCTTAGAGGGAACAGCAATTGTAATGGGTAATTTTCTAAGCAGGCGCCAGAAAGTTTTGAACAACAAAAGGAGACAGTTTTAATTCTCGTTACGGAGTAATTTACTTTTTTAAAAGTATATATGCCATGTGTGTTAGAAAAAAACCGTACTATATTTACCGTGGGCTCCCCATCCCGCACCGCCGACAGAGCAACCTGAATCTCCGGCCTGCCGAACGCCGGAAACCGGTCCCGCCAAAGATTGCTCGCTTCTTAATAAAGAGAACCATACAGCTTAATACGCACGTACAATTCTATGCTGGTTACAGCTTGATTGTATGTTTATATTTTTACTTGGTTGCGATTGGATTTTCCTGTGTTCGTATTCTACGGAATCTAAAGGCTGGTGTACAATAAACTAGACTGGAAACGGAAACTATAAGGAGATCGGGAAGTAAAAGCATGCGAGCTTGCTTTTCAGTACAGCATAGTTTCTGACATCAGGAATGCCTATTGATAATAGCGATAACAACTTATGAAGTCCATTTTGCCCATTGTTTATAACTAAGTGAAGGTTTCTTTTTACCTGCTTGCAATTCAGTTAATATAACACAGATTACCGATTTACACACTCAATTCGATAAATGTTTTCTAAAAGCCATATCATTACGGTTTCTGATTCCTCTTGCCAAAGTGTAATATACAACGGCAATTATTCAGGAGGTAATGATGTTTTCGTTTTTTTCACTGCACAGATCACCGTTGGGCTTCTGTCCAAGGTGGAATGATTTTTTCGACACCTTTCCTCAGTGTTGTGAAAACATTTATTTTGTAGTGTTTAACGCCCGATTTTACTACATACGGCACCGCAGGCGGTGTGTTTTGAAAGTGTAAATAGAAAAAAGTTGTACTTGCATTCTGTGATTATTCGAAATTAATTCATCTGTATAGATCGCTATCGAGCTTCTATCCAAGGTGGAATTATTTCCTCGTCCTCTTTCCTCAATGTTTGAATGCTAATAGAAATTAGTTGTACTGTGCATTCTGTGATTGTTCAAAATAAACAATATGTGATAAAAGGTCCCAACAGTTTTTGCATGTTTGGAGGTTGAAAGCTGTAGAAATGTGCGTTTACTATAGGAAGTGTCTGGTGATTCAGTCATGAATGAAAGAAATACGAGAAAGTGGTGTCAAATGTTCGATAACAGAGGAACAAAATTAAATGTGCATGACGAGCCACGATCTGGACGTCCACCACTTAACACAGATGATTTAAATAACAAAATGAACAAGAATATCGGGCAAGACAAACGTGTAAGGCGAGTTACAAATTTCTTTCCCAAAATATTTATCGTTCTTTGCTTCGCAAAATTTTGTCCGAAAGTCGGCGGTAACCGAGTACAATACGGGAATTCTAAAGCTTGTGAACAGATATGACTAATACTTAAATAACGGAGTGGATTATATGGAGAAATAAAATCAGCATATATTTTATAAGCGACGAGTTCCTTAATAAAGTAATTTTTAAAAAGTATTAAGGCCAAACGGTCGTTACTTCCTGGATTACCGTCAAATTAAAGGTTGTTTTGTATTGTTTTCTGTTTGCTACTGTGTTCTGTTTTTTCAGGCTGAAGCTAGGCAGAGTCTAGTGCTAGTTATAGTTCACAGCCTCCATGAATAATTTCTGCCATGAAGACAGTTAACGCAAATATAAATACAATATGCAGTTACTGGGAGTTGAATGGAACGAAAAGTTGAAATTGACAGCGCTACCCATTCCGAGCTTCAGCAGGCTTTCAGTTAACTGTGAACATTCACATAGTACACTGAACACTTTCGAAGATTTAGAATTTCCCTAGTTTAACGTCCATTAACAGGGTAGGTCATATCAGGCAATAAATGAATGGAATGTTGAAATGATACTCAAATGAGCGTGAAGTCCACAAAAATTAATTATGTAACATTGAGCTTCTCAGAGTAAGGAAAACCCACTGTGAATTGAAAAGTGTAGGTTCATTTATGACTGCATAACTAATTACTGAAAACTATGGCACACACACGATTGAATGGCGGGCTGACCACTTCATAATCAGATTATTCCCTTTTCTGTTGCGCAAATAAATTTTTGGGCGCAAATGATGTTTATGTCACCAGTTTTACAGCGTGATTTTAAAGCGTGTTTAACTATACAATATCGCAAGACGTGGCGAGCCTCTCATTGGATATTGTGTTGACCAGCTGATCCTTCCACCTGTCATTAAATTCTGTGTCTGCTATAATTACTACTATACTATAATGCAAAAAGACTAGAAATGGTAAGGGTACTAACTTCAATACTAATATTAGGGACAGCGTGCTTGCTTCATATTTCAAGAGGTCTCAGGTTCAAATCTTATTTCATGTGAGTTACCTGAATAAGGGTTTTCCTGGGATTTATCCTTATTCTGAGAAGCAAATATCGGGGAACTTTAAGCTTTATGGACCCCGGGCTCGTTTGAGCATCATTTCACACATTTTAGTCATTCATCATCCGATGAAATGACGTTAATCATAGTACAAAAAGTGAAATAAATCAAATAAATAGATACCAGCATAGGTTCTCTCTGGTTCACTGAGATATGTCAGTTTTAGAGGGAAATTACGGCTCTTCAAAGGTTTTCACTTTTATATGATTCACCTGTATTACAGTACTTTAATTTATTACTGTCGTTTCCAGTTATTGTATACCAGCCTAAAAGCAATCTATTGAGGTTATAATTATTTGTGCAACTAAAAATTCTACTGTTAGGTTTTGCAGTTCTTATAAGCGTAATCATAGTTCATCGGTAATTAAATGTTAAAGATTTAAGAAGCTAACATTTTGGCAGCTAACTGCATACGTATAACTTATTTGAAATTAACATCTATGTTCAGGGAGATTATACCATTATGCTATAACTTATTCTCAGCTGCTAATTTACATATTCATTATCCACTGTACTTTTTGTTCCCTTGTATTTGCTGTTTTTTAATCACTTACTGCACCAGTATAAAACAATAGCCATTCAAAAATAACGAACAATTGCAACGTGGTTCATATTCTCAAGTCAGTAATTGTATGCAAATGCTGCATGCTAAAATATACAAAACAATTTATTGCACATTTAAAATAAACACTGTATTTTCATGTTCCATATCATAGAGTATATTACATTTATTCACTGTAAGCACTGGAAGTCTGAAGCATAAGAAATTAGATGGATAGATTATAAAGAAGAAACAAATAAAAGATGTCAACATGTTTGAAAGGCGAAATCAATATCTACACAGAACAGATGTTAAGGGAAGAGAACTCATTTAATATTTTGTTACTTACATATATGTATATAGTAAGAAAATGACATCTAAGCAAAAGAAAAGAAGCAGAAAAAGAAAATACTGTAAAAATAATAGAATGTGAATTTGGGTCTATTAATTTCCATGCACATTGTAGCTTTATAACTTCATTTTTAAATGTTATAAATAGGCAATAACATTTTTTTTTTTGGGAAGTTAAGTATTCAAGGAATATATGATGTAATATTTATTAATATTGGAAAAATCCAAAACCAAATTGCATTGTTATGAGCCAAAGACATTGTAATCCAGAAGTAGATTGTGAATCATTAGTATAAATATAATCTAGGAGTGAGCTATGGCAAGCTGAATAGGAGTTATATTGTAATTTTGCTAACATAAAAAGTCAAAATCATTTGCTTATATTTTCGAGAACATTTTCTGATTCCACTTTAGAACTACTCGTATTATACTTACTGGGTGTCTCGGACAGATACTAGCAGTAGGTTGGGTGGTCTGCTCTCCAGTCGCTGCAGCGGCTTCTGTTGTAATATACTAATGATGTTAATGTTCATGCGCAATAATTCTGCAGCTAATATGAGAATTTGCTACAATGTCTTCTCTTACATCAGTTATATCTACAGAGCCTTTTTGTATCACGCGTAGTGACCCGATTTTAAATATATGTATCTATGATTCCGCAGTCGTTTCAATTTATGGAAAAATATTAATCCAATTGTCTAACCAGAAGATTCTGTCTATAAAGTAATCGTGTTTATCTGCAGTTGCATTGACATTCTCCAAACACTAACAGCATATTAACCAATATGTTGTTTCCATATGATAGCCTTCCCATGATAATACCAAAGAACTAATTACAATAGCGGAGCATTAGGAAACTACGGGCTATAGTTGCACAGTAATATGCGCTCCCTGGGGTAAAGGCCCCTGCAAAAGTAAGCCACCCAACCTACCGCTTCAGATTTATCCTAGTAGCTAGTACACACGACACGATAAATTGGGTAGTCTAAGGCAGGTATGGGTGAACCGCGTGTCACATCCAGAAGGGGGGGTCATTTAGTGTTATATAACGTAAGGTAGCTGCCCCTCTTTGGAGCAGTGGCGTAATGCGATTCTTAGTTTTAAAAAGCTTGAGATGCTTATGTATGAAAATAAGGATGGTCAAACTTCTCTCTTTGGAGAACCTTACGCAGTAAGCGACAATGCCTCATTCCACTACTCATTCGGAAGGGCAGACATTCAGTATGGAGTGACGGACACAAACACGCGATTCCATGGCAGTTTCTAAGTCATACCTTTAATTTTATGGGAATGTCCTCAGAAGTTCTCTTCATTCTGGATCATTTTTGCATACATAATAAACAGTAGGAGACAGTTAAAGGCTTAAAAAATAAAAAATGTGGATCGGGTTAGAATACCAAGTTTATGCCAAATACTTTTTCTTTTGAGTGAACCATTTACGAGATATTATTTCTTATTTGTTGGAATCTTCCAACACTTATACTCTTTTTCAAGTAGGAATATGTTATTCGCTTGTTCATTCCTTGGCCTCGCAAAAAGAATGGAATTTCGAAGACATCACATAGCAACCAGCTTTTGAAACATTTCACTATCGCTTAAAGGCTACCGTATTTCCATATTCCCCTTGCACCTACAAGAAAATGCGCAGTAAGGTAATGCTCTAGATATATTTACGAACAGAGTTTCTCCAAATTGAACTACACTAAAGGTCTGTATCACAAAATGTTACGCGACGATCACTTGGTGGATCTTCTAAGGCTGTGCCAAATATTGATAGAATTCTTAAAGGTAAGCAGTACCAAAGAAATCACGAATGAACAGATGTTTATCGTATAAGATTTGAAAGTGCTTTCGTAAATCAAACGCCACGTATAGGTCGCGCGTTACTTCTTGACGAATGACCTTGAGCAGAAATCCAATGAGTGAGCCTACCCTTAATAAACAGGTCAGCAAATGTTTATGCTACGATAACAGACACCTCTGTTTTCCTCTGTCACGTGTGTGTATACAGTCGACTGCAGAAGTTTTGTGCGGTACGGATGTATGTATGCATGCAACGAAAATAGCAATTCAGACGAGGGAGAGATGTCGGGAATAGAATAAATGCAAGAAAGTTAAGTGGAAACAGTTATAGAGGTATAGTGTATAATACGTGTGGCTGATATTACTGCAAGTGTCATAAATTGATTTGTAGTGTTGTACTACTTCAGCTCAGAAGCATGCGCGTCATCTCACTGCAGACTGTACCTCCTCTCTCTCGTTCCCGCAAAAGCTGAGTAGAGACTCGCATTCAACCTTTCATATAAAATTTTCATTCGTCAAGAAGTAACGCGCGACCTATACCTATCAGCAACCCACTACTACAACACAAGGCATGGCAGGAGGTTAAAGAGAGGCGTCTGCATATGTTAGAAGGTGGTAAACCCACACTCCCCTCTTTCGCAAAAGTTGGACATCTCTGTATTAAAATGTAAGGCATCCATTAAGTGGAAAAACAAAATTAAGCGTTTTACTCGTTATTATTCACGCAATAAAAGTTTCGTACTCAATATAGTTCTTAGTTCTTATCAAATTGAAGAAATAAATGTTATATTGCTAATACACTTGCAGGAAAAATGGACAGTTTTTATAGTAAATAAGTATATATTCCTGCAATTGAGGTTGCTGTCCTATAATTAGAACCAGAGGTCTATTACATGGTTTTTGGTACCATTTTACAGAAAATATGAATTAATTCATTTACTAAAGGAGTGACTTTCAGTGTAATTAATAGGTAATTAGCTATAAAATTGAAAAATCAGTTGCAAGATACGAAAAATAATTTACTCTTACATATAACTCACTCGCTCACTGACTGACTGACCTGAGTCAGGTCAGTCAGTCAGGTCAGCGAATCAGTGAGTCAGTGAGTGTGTGAGTGAGTAAGTGATTGAGTCAATCAGTCAGTGAGACAGTCAGTGTGTCAATTAGTCAGAGGGTCAGTCAGTGAGTCAGGTCAATCAGAAGGATCACTCAGTCAGGTCAGTCAGGTCAGTCAGAAGCGTCAGTCAGTCAGTCAGTCAGTCAGTCAGTCAGTCAGTCAGTCAGTCAGTCAGTCAGTCAGTCAGTCAGTCAGTCAGTCAGTCAGTCAGTCAGTCAGTCAGTCAGTCAGTCAGTCAGTCAGTCAGTCAGTCAGTCAGTCAGTCAGTCAGTCAGTCAGTCAGTCAGTCAGTCAGTCAGCCAGCCAGCCAGTGAGTCAGTCAATCAGATCAGTCAGTCAGTCACACTCACCCACTCCTTGTATGCTACAAAATGAAACAGCTCATTCTTCCTTAAATGTCCTACCACCTTGTAATTGCATACAACAATTTGGAGGTTGCAACAGCAAACGAGAAGGAGAAATTGGAGGTCGCTTGATACGGGTGACACGCGGGGTCAAGAATGCCCATACCTGGTCTAAAGCAGTACCTAACTTTGAAATTCAATTTTTTTAGTTCAACTCTGCTGGTCAACAGGGAGTAGACTCGCCAGAATATTGTGGAATGTTCAGTTTCATAACTACAGAAGTGAATTCGAAGGCTCATTAGTAATTTCAACTGAAAGCCCCTGCTACTATATGCAACTCAACCTACTGTATATACAGCTGGATTCATAGTTCTTGGCCCCTGACCTTGAGTGGAAGTCCTGTAGGCGAACCTATAGTTTCTGTCTCTCTCGTCATCACATATAATTCTGGGAATGAAACCATGCACAACAAGTGGGGCGGGGAGGGGGTAGTTAGTGGTCTGCATTTCAACAGTCCCTGCTAATTCACAATTCATTTTTTGTGCAGCGTGCGGTAATTAAAGACATAGTAAGATGTTTGCGATAAGAATGAATATAGTGAATTTATGAGACATTGATCATAGCATAAATAAAGTATGCTGCCATTGCTTTCTAAATTAGGATCCAAAACATTACACAATCAGAGTAGCGAAATTATTTCAAATGTATGGGCATACCTGAAGAAAAAAGCTAAAAGCAAAGAACTGCTTACATCACAAGAGTTTTTCAAAAAAATTAAAAATGTTCAAAAACGCGTATTAGATGCCACAGGAGCGTCAGAATTAACAGTGAAAAGAATTATTCAAGAGCGCGAACAACATGAAAATCAGAACACGTCTTTTGGAACTCCAGACAAAAGAAGTTCCGAAATGAGTAACGGATCTAGATGAATTCGATAAATGTGTCGTTAGAAGAATGATTTATAATTCTTATGTTTAGGAAAAATGTGCTTTTTTCTTTTCTTTTTTTCTTTTCTTTTTTTCTTTCTTTTTTTTTAATTAACGACCTCCAACGTAATGTCATATCGGACGATGAATGAAATGGGTGAAATGATGCTCAAATGAGCCCGAGGCCCATGGAGCTTTAAGTTACCCGACATTCGTCTTCTCAGGATAAGGGGAAATCTCGGGGAAAAAAAAAAAAACCCTTACCTGGATAACTTACCCTAAGCGAGATTCGAACTCGCGACCTCTTGAACGTGAGGCATTACGCTACCGAGGCGGGCAAAAAAGAGGTGCTCCTACAGTAGCCAAATTACTTAGAATTTTAAGAGAAGGCATTAACTTCCAGGGCAGCAAGTCATCCTTAAACAGAATAGTGAGAGAACTGGGTTTTAAACGGAAAAAGACCAAATTTACAATATCTGCAGTGATGCATGTATTAATACGAACACATTTGCACAGCTAATTAAGCTAGGCACATTGTATAGACATTTTTTTTCTTCATGGACTGTACATAGTACTTTACGAAGTAGAATGTTATGTGAGTAGCATATGATGCTGACGCACCAATTCGCATGCTGTCTGCTGTCACCTAGCTTGGTAAGTAAACTCGCTTTCAAGCTTTACATTTATTTCCTTCAGGGGCCAAGAACGCTGAATCCAGCTGTATCTATGCCACCCAGCGAGATGTGGAGAAGTAATTTGACCAAACCCTTATAAGAACATGTAGAAGACAACAAGGTTGCAGCTTGTAAAATAATGTACTATCAGTGTCTAATATTCTTATTGAGGTTCTAAACATAAAGGAGTGGGAAGTTTTTAAAATTCTATTACAGGAACATATCTTATTGTTTGTATTTGTATCTTTTTAGAAGTTATTTTTAACGGAAGGCGTTTTTATCTCATCAAGATACGTAGACTTTTCTGTAAACCGCTAGTCTTATGTCTAAGTGCAAATAAAAGTATTATGGAGCTTATTGAGCAAAGATATATGAGAGAATATTTTAAAGTCCTAATTTTAAATGTTTTCTCGTATGTTAAGGCTAAATGTTACCACTTTAATTATATTGTTCGTAACTGAGTACGATCTAACATGAAAGATAAACATTTAATATGATTAGAGATGACAGGAGTTTTTCGAGTTAGAACATTCTTTCACGCAAATGGAATATCTGAGACGTTCCTTATTTGGGCAACAATCGAGCTGAATTAGTTTTGTTTCAACTACCACACACAATTTATGCATGTAACGTATTTCATTAACTCCGCAAACGTTCGCATTTGCCCCAGTGTTACACATAAATTTGGGAAACTTTTACACATTTGTTCATAGAGAGGTTTTTCATTGATGCAGGAAAAAAAAAAATATTTGGCTGCGGAAAACATGTTGAAAGTACGGCAGTGAGCCACCGATATGTAAATCAGATACAGGGCATGACTGGTAGATGGCACCACATGTAATAGATGGGCTTTTTGTTGATAAATAAACCTTATTAACAACAGTAGTTAGATTTCTACTGAAAAATGGTGAAAATGATTACTTTGTCATAATTATTGTGGAGCGGGTGGGTAAAGTAATATATAATTTCTGGCCGTAAGCAAATTTCATAAGATGAATGTGGGTTTCTAGTACGAATGGCGCCTGATAAATAAGTTTGCTGTGTTTCCAAACCATGAGTCTGAAATTTGTGGGACGGTGGTAATCCGTTGAAACTTCGTCTTGGCTATAAAAGCGAGTCGGCAAGTATTTATTGTGTGAACAATTACGTCATTGCCAATATCGGCAAAGGTGAGCCGAAACATCGAAAACACGCAAGAATTAAGATGTTTCAGACGTCACTCGGCTCACCGACTGATGTGCGTCCAAGCAAACAAGGGCCCCAGGTCGCACACACGCTACCTCAGAGCCGGCGGCGCCGTGGCCGAGCGGTTAGCGCGCTCGCCTACCACTTAGGCGGCCCGGGTTCGATCCCAGGGACCCGCATGTGGTATTCGTGGTGGACGAAGCGGCGTCTGGGCGGGTTTTCTCCGGGTTCTCCGGTTTCCCCCGCCATCTCATTCCACCGGTGCTCCATCTTCATTCCATGTATCATCAGTGTCACCGCCTGTGGTGCCGTAGTAGTAAAAGCGGGCGTTAAACACTACACACTACGCTACCTCAGAGGCCTGCACCCCAGGGAACCAGTCAGGAGCTGTAACCTGCCCGCCCAGGAAAACCGCGGAAATGTGTAATTAGCGTGTGTAAATAGTGTTTTTAATGTGCGTGTGTGTGTATGTGTGTGTGTGTGTGTGTGTGTGTGTGTGTGTGTGAGGGCATATCTCACGATATGCCAAAGTGAAAGCCGGAGTGAATGCGTGTAAATAAAGAAACAAAGTGTAAATATGTATATAAACAAAAAACAATATCAAAAACACTATAAACTAAAAACCCAAGACATTACAAGAGGGAACTGTTCTCGGTGGCCCAAAGACGGCCACTGTAGGGGTTTCCTAGAGAAACCACTGTATATAGCATGCAAACCAAACAATTGTATTTAAAAATGATAATGTTAGTCTGTAAGCTGGGCCCGTTGTACCAGCACCAGACACAATTGGTTAATAAACAAATCTGAATCTGAATCTATTGTGTGAACAGCCGAACAGTATTAGCGTTTTATGCCAAAGTTACGTTAAGATAGTTTTGAGAGCAAGGTTACTACGAATTGAAAATTGTGTTAACAGCGAAAAAAGAGGACTATATTTTTGTAATTAAATTTTAAGGGAAATAAAGTAACAGAAAAAAAATCACTGGACTTTTCATTTTGTCATATTGGTGTCAAAAGTGGGATTCGTCACATTTTCATGTCAAATATGTGTTTACACATGTATTGTTGTAGATAATTATGTGCATCCTGGTCAGCTTATACCTGTTTTCCAAATCTGCATTATATGGGCAGTTTATTTAGTGAATGTGCCAACTGAGACAGTTAAGATATCCCTTAATTTTCCAGTGTATTCACAGGGTTTACTTCTGGATCATATTTCTTCATAAAACTCCTCCTTTCTAAAGATCTAACATTGACCTTGAAGCTTCTGAACGCTACTAATATAAATAGCTTTGCCATTAATAATTTGCAAGTTTGTCAATCTGTAACGCGAAGGCTGAACGAAAAATAAAAATAAAATAAAAACAAAAAAATTATGGGAAAGTAAACTAAATATATGAAAAGCAAAGTATTCGCAATTAGAAAATTTTAGTAAAGTATACTACAGAAGAAATAAATCATACAGCTTACTGGCACATGCTCAACATTCACATATATGTTTAAATGTATAAGTTTCATCCAAGCAACTATTTAATTCTATATTTTTATTCAAACGTCAACAAGGCACACCTTAAAATTAATTACATGTATTATTATGCGAGATTATGTTTTGTTATTATTGTTTCTCTGTGTGTTTTGGAGAAACGAAATTAATGATGGCGGTCCATGCAAAGCGACCATGAGCTATTCAAAGAGCAAAGGACAACTTACTCAAATTTTCATCATTTTTGGCTATAACGTTGTAATTATTTGACTAAACAAGAGACAATTTCTGCTGCTCATTTTCACAAAAGTTTTGCTGGATCACAGCTGGATCATAATTTCAGACAGGGAGATTTGGCTTGAGTAACTAAATTGACGTTCTATGGGTTAATATGAAATGAATAATGTTATATAATATGCGTTTTGTTAACATTTCAGAGCACTGACATACACAATGGAAGATAATTTCTCAGTTATCATAAGTAATGCCCGAGTGATTGTCAATTTATCTAGAGAATTTGACTATTACGAGTTGAATTTATTGGCTACTTCACGAATTAAAGGATGATATAGCCTATGAAATGTTGTTTAAATGTTGTATTATAATTACTAACCTCTTAAAAGAAACATGTAGCTTGTATACACACATCAGCATATATATTGTATCCACTGGCACGCCTACAATATTATCATACTGATGCTCCAATTTTTTATGATGTTCGCATTGTCAGTAATTGAAATATCTGCTGTTAATTTGTAATTTCGTTCAATACACTATTTCTCAAACCGATCCCAAATATATCTCCTGTTGTATTCTGTGTTCTGAGGTTTCCCTCTTCGAATTATTTCATGTATTTCAGCACCGAAGCGAGAGTCAGCCATATTGAACACTTGAATAGCGACTCTGTTACATCAACTTACGTCAGCTGTTTCTCAAACCTGATCATAACGTAAGAAAAGCAGAAGAGGTGATAACTAAAATTCAGAGGAGGTGATAATGAAATTTTTCGTGAATGAACGCTGTCATTGGTTGAAATTTGAAATTGTTATGCACATGATTGGTTGATTTCAACCAAGTCCCGTATGAGTGGAATAGTCATAAATATAACATGTAGATGTATTGCATAACGAAAATGTAAAATTGGCTCCATATCTATTAATGAGGTTTAACTTTAAACATGGCCATTTTTCTGCTGCCTGGTTGGGTGCGTTAATGGCAGTTCGAGTGCTAATGACAGTTCACTGCCAATTCCCACAGTATCAGTTGTAATAGTACTGTTACAAATTACACTTTTGGCAGTGAAATATGGAAAATATTACAATAAAAATGAAGCTATTAACAGTGAAGCAAATTATGTATTAATATAAAAAAATATATAGGCAATAGGCTTCACGTATGTTGTATATGTGGTGTAAGTTGTTAAATAACTAATCACCAACTAGTTTCATCAGAAATCGCGGGCATCTTCAGGATGACTTATGTTATTTAGGTCGCCATCATTACAAACGTTCTGTGAGGTATCACTATTACCAACCACTGAAAACAAAACAGATTTGTTTCAATCGGCGCTATTTCAAAACTTATAACCAATCTCCATTTTTAAAAATGAATATATCTTCCCAAACCATAAAATCCATGGCTCCATTTAATTGATTTAATAATCTTACTTCTGGATTCGTTTCATGATTAAATGACACAGCTGATTTATCCATCTGTTTATATTTAATATTTATAAAGTGGTCCTTCATTCTAGTTTTCAAACGACGTTTAGTTTTACCAATGTAAAACAAGCTTCTACCCTCAAAAAATAAAACAAAATAATTGTAATTATAAACATTTTATTTAATATCCTTGGGCTAATAATAACTTACACAAATTTTAAAGCACATGGAGTAACTTTGGGTCTTCAAAATAAATACATTACAAAATTTTGTTAATTTTTTCTAAAAATGATAAAATTCCAAATTATAGAAAGTCTGGCATTTATCAATTTAGCTGTTTGGACTGTGAAGAGGTTCACATTGGCAAAACAAAACATCCTTTAGAAATTAGAGTAAAGGAACATTTTAGAAATATTAAATATAAACAGATGGATAGATCAGCTGTGACGGATGACTTTTGGTTATTTAATCATGAAATAAATCCAGAGGTTAAATAATTAAAACAATTAAATGCAACCATAAATTTAATGGTTTGGGAAAATATATTCAGTTTGAAAAATAGGGACCGCGTTATGAACTTTGAAATACTGCCGATTGATTCTGTTAACAAATTTGTTTTGTTTTCAGTGGTTGGTAATAGAGATCACAGAACGTTTGTAATGCTGGTGGCCAAAATAACATAAGTCTTCCTGAAGCTGTCAGAGATTTTAAATGAAACCAGTCGGTGATTAATTATTCAACAACTTGCACTACATATAAAAGACAAGGAAACCCATAGTCTCTATATATTTTATTATATTATGGAAAGTATGCTGATATAAAGGTTTTGACATTAGGCAGTTAAGGAAGGCCAAATGGCGTGTGGAATATACCAGTATTACTATCTCTTTCTACTTTTCATGTTTCAACTTAAAGCAAATGCACTATATGAGTAAACGCTGCCTCGGTGTATATGCACTTTTATGTCTTTAAGAGACTCAACTCATGTAAATGGATTGGAGTAAAAATGTGTAAAATGACTTGCTTGTTTCCCTCGTTACTTTCTCTATTACGTGTAGTAAGGAGAGGAATTATTGTATTTCACTCAAAAATTCGATGTCGAGATCTCATCGGAAATATATGTTTTGAGGCCCCCTGACTCAAAAAGAAAAACCATTTTAGAAAAAGGTCCTTGTGTGTGTGTGTGTGTGTGTGTGTGTGTGTGTGTGTGTGTGTGTGTGTGTGTGTGTGTGTTTTTAATTAACGTCCTCCAACATTGTGTCATATCGGACGAATGAATGAAATGAAATGGGTGAAATGATGCTCAAATGAGCCCGAGGTCCATGGAGCTTTAAGTTACCCGACATTCGTCTTCTCAGGGTAGGGAAAACCCCGGAAAAAAACCTTACCCGGATAACTTACCCTAAGCGAGATTCGAACTCGCGACGTCTTGAACGTGAAGCAGACACGCTGACCATCACGCTACCGAGGCGGGCATGTGTGTGTGTGTGTGTGTGTGTGTGTGTGTGTGTGTGTGTGTGTGTGTGTGTGTGTGTGTGTGTGTCAGTCTGTGGACAGCATAACTCGAAAACGAAAAGTCGGTCAAAAACCAAAGTTGATATTTAAGTTTAATATCTTCTAAGGATGTGCATGAAGATTTTGAGGAAGAATCTCCTAACCTATCCTTTACATGGAAAATTTTTCGAAGATTTTGAAGAAAATTCATCCATCCTAAACTACTCTTTACATGGAAAATTTTGATTTTATCGAAAATAGCTCTATGATTTTGATTAAAATGTCATATGTTTAAGATATTTGTGTGACAAATGAAGCGTATATTTTGTATTTTCTAGCTATAACCTATGTAGTCCTGTTTTCTCCTGATGACTTTTGAATAACTCGTAAAGCTTAAGAGATAGACAAAATCTTACTGTACAAAAAATATAAATCTCCTTAAAACACAATTTATGTCCAAATGAATTATTTTTGTGGAGTGGACCATTTCGTAGATTCCTTGTTAGTTGTGTGGATTTTAGAATACTTAAACTTTCGTCAAATGGAAGTTCGTTATTCATTTTTATACGTTAGCCGTGCAAAGAGAACGAAATTTGAAAGCTTTAAAAGATTTGACTATCGCTCAAAGCCTACTGTATTCCCATATTCCCCTTGCAACTACAGGGAAATAAGCAATAAAATAATTTCTGCAAATGTTTATCTCAACTAACACGCAGAAGATATAGGAATAAGAGCTTGTAAGAATGGTTAGTAGAATAGTAGAGAAAGTCATGTGAGTGCAACACATCAGATTTTTTGAAAACTATTTTCCTCGATTTTATAAAAGCAGGTTCTACTGCAGAATAATGTTTTTATAACTCTATGTTTTGTATCATCTGTTTTTCCTTTGTTTTCATTGCCTTCAAATTTTATATTGGTAATGTTGTTCACACGAAAAATAAATAAAGAGGATGACGATAAGAGGTTTTATTCAAGCTTCTTTATGCGTATCAATAGTCTATTGATCACGCAACATTTGGTGCCGAAATCCGGGGTGGAATTATCCAAAGGTGTGTATAACCACGGAAGGTACAGATTTCACGAAGAGAGAGTCACACAGCCGCAAACTTTCAGAATGCGATAGCATGGAATACCACTGAAGAACTACTGCGCAGACTCGCCTTTTGCCTGCACCAGCCTTAGGCAGAACGCGTATTGTGATTACCACTGTAATCGTGGCCTGGACTTGGAATAGCGCTGATTTCATGTCTCCTACCCCAAGCGTATGTTCTCTGTCAGGCAGTTTGCAGAACCTCATGTGCTGGTGTTTGTTCACCGGTGGCCTACACTTCGAAATCCAAAAAGACGGATGAAGGCGAATGAAATGGAGGGAGAGGTAGTCGCGGAAAGTAAAATATCCAACCCAGCGTTCACCTAGTGACCAAGAAAAACTATGGAAAACCTTTGGTTAGATTGTTCAGTCACCAGGGATCGAACCCTGGACTTCCCAAATGCGCCTCAAGCGTTAACGCCTGAGCCAACCCATTCGGTTATTACAATCTTCTTAGCCATGATCTGGAAAACAATTCGAGATTTCATCGCTTCAATCGTCCAACATCTCCATCTTAATTATTTCTAATTACCACAATTTTAATTTTACTTCATCTCAGTGATGTGTATGACTCTGTGACTATGACAAATTCCGGAGGTGGACTTAGCACCTCAACCGAAAAGCGATCTTTTGTGCCTATACCCCTGATGGGGCACCCCCTGGGAGGATGGATGAGGCGAATGGATCCTAAGGGCGGCCGAAACGTTGCCATGACAGAACAAGTGGCTAGGTCCCTAAATGTTTCCAGTTTGAAGCACCTCGGTGGAGGCTGGTTCAGCCCAGTTCCTCTCCCAACACTTCAGGGGGGCGTGGGACTCGGAAACTGGCTCCCCTCCCCCTGGGGCTGTGCCATCGGAAATTAGTAGGTTCGCCTTCCAATCCTGAGGACGACATTTCCAGAGCTGTTGCCGTGACGCTTGCCGACGCTTCCAACCCTGAAAGAAGCCTAACGGGATGAACGGTAAAACGAAGTGATCAATGTAACGAAATGGAGGGACACGAATTTGGGAGGATATGGAAATCCTTCCCAGCAGTTGCCTGCCTACCCGGGGAAACCTTCGAAGAAACCCATGAATCAGGAAGGTTGGCGACAGACGTTATCACCTGAGCCATCCCTCTCGGCGATATTATCACGATGGAACCCAAGGTAAATACTTAGTTTATAGTTGTTTACTGAAGGAAGGAAATAATATTGAGATTGACCTTAAAACATTTCTGAGAAAAGAAACACAAGCATGCATGAACATAAATTTGTGTTTCTCATTCATGTGTTAAACTTAAGTGCTAGTTTTATAGTTGGAATGTATTCAGTGTAAAAGTTGTGGAGTCGTCAAGAGTAAACAGTAATATTTTCTGTAGTAGTTGGCTAGTAGTTCCGGAAAACCCGGGTTCGATTCCCGGTACCAGCATGGGGATTTTTTCCTCGCTGGGAGGTCTGGCATGGGCTGCACTCAGCCGCGTCCCGAGAGGCCAATTGAGGAGCTACTTGAATAAAGATGTAGCGACCCCAGGTCGTGAAAGCCGCATAAGTGGCCGGGAGGGAACGAGTAGCTGACCACGTCACACCCTCCAGTACTGCACCCCACTCATGATACCTGTAGTGAGCAGAGGTGGGGGACGCAGCGGTTGGGCGATAAGCCTTGGCCCCCGACGGACTGTTCGCTAGGGGTTATTATATTATTATGATTGGTTAGTAACGACATATTTATCAAATTAATTTAAAATAATTGGTAAATTTGTGTATTCTTGCGATCTTTTCAGTAGTCAGAAGTGCGAGTAAACACATTTCAAAGAATCTTCTAGTCGGATTTTGGTTGCAATTTATGGCCAATGTATTAAATGTCCTTAAAGTGCTCAATTTAGTCTTTGAAACTGGCCATGTTTGATGTCTTATCTCCAAATATATCGCAATTTGTAGTATAGGTTTCAGACGTAGAATTGTTGGGTTTCTGCGTGGCATGCAATAGTGTGTCATATTTTGGCATTTTCATAATTTTAATTAGGTTTTAACGTCCAGTAAACATGGGAGTAAATGCACATTTGAGTTACTTGACAATGATCTGCATGGATTTTGAAATGTTATCTGTATACCTTGTCAACCGTGACGATTCAATAACAATCCATTCATTCTTATGCCTTTGCTCTTTGAAATCTCATCATATGATGGATTTAGTCTGATCTTAGTCACAGTCGTACCGCCATTGAGAAGCTCCCAACTTACCCTTATTGTCCTCATGTGCTCCTTCTTGGCAGCTCTCGAGTGGCCGCACAGTTTCCGATGGAGCCACTGCAGGAAATACCAGAGGCTCTTTGGAGTGGGGATGATGTTGAATGGGGGTGGAACAGTACCTCCTTCCTCGAAATAGCTGATCCACAATTTGCTGCGAGCAAACTTCCATTCCACGTCTGCTCTCTCCTGTATAGGAATAAAATAATGGCAAACATTGTTAGTTGATGTTAGTTTTACTTGTTGGATGTCAATTGTTTGAGCAGTAGTGGGCAAAATTATGCAATGATTTTTTACTCGATACCACGTCAAGCCACTTGAAACCCAGAATTATGCCTAAGTTATTAAAATGACAACGTATTTGCTGCTTCCGTTAAAGAAATATGACAGCTGCACAATATATATTTTTGGGAGGGTACAGTATTTGGAGAAATAATTTGATCTACATGAAAATAACCGGCAAATAACGAAAGTACGCCCAGCGTTTGCTTTAAATTTCCCAAGAGTGAGATGACAATAGAATGACGTTAAGCCAGCGTTCTGAAGCATAGGGATTCAGTATACTTAGTCACTATACAGATATCCCAAAATTAGACCGGTCTTTTCGGTCTAATTTTGGGACACTGTATATCGCTTAATCCTTTCCTAGGCGTGGGGAGTAAACAGAAATCACGAGTAACCTTACCTGTAAGAATGCTTTTCACCTAAGGGTTGGCTGAATGGTCGACCAAGGCAGACGAGTCATCTGACTAACATGCCATGGCAGAATGATGGTTGGACTGGTAATCCCAACAATCTTGGTGCACCCTTTTTCGTTTCTCAGCACCAACAGGAGTAGTATGTGAAGTGTTACATATTACAAGTGTTTTTGTGTTTGTGTTGAGATGAGTACCTACAGATTACAGAAACAGAGAAGCCGGTTCGATTCTCGATAACCGATAAAGCAACAAGTCTACTTACTGAAGAGGAATTAAGCGAAGTTGAAGAATGATTGGATATTCTCAATGAAGACTTTCAGACGAAACCACAAATCCAATGAGCTACCACATGACAACAAAAAATCACTATATTTCTGTAATGTACCTTGAGGATGTTAATCTTGGGGAAATTTATCCAAATTTAATAATTTTCTCTGACGAGACATTTATGGCTGGTTTTGATGCACCATAAACCCAATTTTGCGCACGAAAATCCACTTCATGAGGGATGTAATGCATGGATATGTTAAGGATGATAGAGCTAATAACGGAAATTCTTCAGTAGCTATGGTGAAATATCGCCAGTAGGTTCGAGTGAGATTTATAAATTCTTCAGTAAAATCCCAATTTACCCGATTTTACTCAAAACGGCTGTACCATTGTTGCTACAAGAAAATGGTTTCTATTTATTACCTTTAGGACAGTTTGTAAAGTTATATAATATATAAAAGTGACAACGTTAATGGAATGCACTTTCCAGACAGTTTAACGCACATCTTTCACCAAACTATGCAAATTACAATCAATTGTAGTCGTGTTTTGCGCTTTTAAGGGTCTCAACAAAAAACGTTGTAATAGGGGAAATTATAATTGGAATTGGAGATCGTTAAATCATATACATTATGCTCAACCGAACTAACAGAAGTAATGAATGTTGCCACTGAGGTCTCCCGCTGGAACGAAATGCCGGTGACGTTTTGGTCTCTTTGTTGAATTTGTGTCGCATTTGTCGATAGCGTTGTCAAACCACGTGTATTACAATTATAGTGGCAAAAGGAACATCGCGAAACGCAAGCTGCTTCGCAATTAACTGTTGAAACATTTTATAAATTGTATTTTTGTTTACAAATTTAATCGTTTTCACGTATTCGGGGTTTGTGAATTTTCCAGCCATCTACTGAGACTATAAAACAGAAAGTAACAGTAATGGCATTCTCGCACCAGGTTTTAAATAACTGACTTAAAATGCCATCGCGTATACGGCTGCAAATTTAATTCTGAAAATTTATGAGGTTATGATAAATAGTAAGGGATTCTTCTTCTTATGTTCTGTTTCACAGATTAGCCCGGTCAACTCGTTCTGGCCTTAATGCCATTTTTAACTGGCCGTCGTATGCCACTCTTTCCTTTGGTTTGTATAGCAAGACCATGTTTTGAATTTTTATTAAGGAGTAGCAAATAGTTGTGGCTGAGCGAGATTGCTTGCATTCGGGAGGTCCTTGTTTCAATTTCCGTGGCTGGCTTTCCTGGCCCACAGGTATTTTCAGGGGGTTTCCCCGGGTCGCCAGGCGAATGCTGGGAAGGATAATTACACCCCCCCCCCCAAATTTCCTTTCCTTCCATTTCACTTTAACATTTCATTCACCGATCATCCCGTTGGTACTTTCAGGGACGCGAGTGTCAGCGAAGGTGCAGATGCAGCTTAGCAGAGATGATATGTCCTTTGTAAATTAATCTCTCCGTCTCTAGATGTCGATGGTTTCGGGAGGCCGCGTATGGGAGCATTGGACCCACCACGGTCCCCCTGTGTCGACACGGAAGACGTCTATGAGTCGTCAAACTTAGTAAACCTTAGGGACCTCTGCCGATGTCTACGTCACTAGTCTGGATCTGGCAGCTCCGTGCCTACTCTCGCCTACTCTCACCTCATCCTTCCTTCCGGGGGTGTCCCCTAGGGAGCATAGGTATAATAAGCACACCTTAGGTACCGAAGCCCCTCCGTATCTCTGCTATTCCTATTCCTCCTAAGGAGATATGGGTCAGTAACCCTTTCTGTAGCCCATGTAGGAATTGCGAGGTGCATGGTCCCAGGATCCAGATTAAATGAGTTTCATGTACGCTGCAACTTGAAAAGGGAAGTGTATAATACAATCTTGCATACTAAAAGAAGTTCAAGAATATATCAGCAGAGGAACTGCTCTATTTTGTATGCTGAACTGAATTCGTGAAATACGATTTTTAAAACGGGCCAGAGCTGTATAGAAGCAGCAGGAGGATATTTAAAACTGCTTTGTTAAAATAATTTCTACTTATGCACCCACCGAAAGGGAAGGGTGAGGTGAGAGGTGAAGGAGATCAGCTGAAGAGGCAGGGCAGCAGAGGTCAGGGTACCTATACTTTTCAGATATGGAGTACTGGAGGCAGCTCATACAACCTGCTTCCCTTCCTCCTGCAGAACACCTCAGACCTTCAAACAGCCAAGCAGCTCAAGTGAAATGACCTCCAGAATGCCAGTCACACGTACTACATCTCCTCCGTGGTCTAGAGGTAACATGCTAGTCCCTGGTTCTTGAGGTCACGGGTTCAACTCCGGCGGGGGGTAAAAATCTTCAGCATGGCTTTCTTCGGAAGCGAAATGAAGCCGGTTGTCACGTATTGTAAAAGAACCTCATGCCTGATAAAGAGGCCTCTAAACAAAATAACTAGTCTTTCATGCTCAATATAGAATGGTACGTTAGAACCAGAGCTGTTAAAGAGCGTCTATAAATAAAGGAAAGGGGAAAAAAAAACAAAAAACCGCTCCCTTTGCTGGGGGAATAAAACATCTGACTGTTACTGTCAGACCCGCCATGCAACAGGCCAACTTGTACGTGAAAAACATTGTATCAGTTCCACTAATTATAGTCTAATTTATACGAGCACTCCCTTCAACACCATTTGTATCCAGCTATTCGGCTCAACCGATCAGAATCTCTGCATGTCATGTCTGTCGTGCAGAATAATGAAAACAATCGAACATATTTGGTAAACAATAGAACATATTTCGTACATACCAAATGTGACTCATCGTTTTAACTTACTCCACACAATGAAAGGGTGGCTGATGCGACTAATATTAAACATTATGAAAGCGGTTCTGCGAAGACTATCTTGCTTTCCACAAAATTGTTAACCATTACAGGTAAAAATGATGTTGAATATCACGTATGCATTATTACTTTAATACTAAATTTTCTGATAATATTAGGTTACTTTGTTTCACCGGCCTGGAAATCGCAAAGGATGGTTTAAACATAGATAAAGCTAGAGGTGCAGACTAACTGAGGGGCGCCCGCAACCGGAGCACAGCAACACATGTACTGTCTGACCACCAGAAGGCCTTCTTAGGTATGAAACACCAAGGCATCTGACACAACCCTAGTTGACCGTCTAGGAATACCGAGCGGTTGATTCAAGAGGTAACGCTTGGGACTCGAGCTCGATTCCCAGTCATCAACCAAGTCTACCAGAAGTTTTTTAGCACAATGTGACGCAGTCGGCACTCAAAAGAGCGCGGCCTGACGACAATGGAGCGGTCAGAACGGTCAAAGCGGCCGTTCCGTACCGTTCTAGAAACTGTTCACGTGGCGGGTTCATTCAGGAGAAGTTACGAGAAAAGGTGTGTTTTCCAGAGAATTCGCCGGCATTTCACCTGGACTACAAAAGTGAATTGGCGAGGGAAGCTAGGTTTTTGACGTAGAGCGAAACAGTTGTTGAGAGAGCTTTAAGTGAACCAGCTTAGTGAGTGTATCGTCGGAACTAGTTGTTTGTGAGGCAAAGGGAAAGAGAGAAATAGAACTATGAGCAGTGAAGTCTGTGCTAAGATCAAGAGAGAAAAGAACAGCTGTGAGTTGCAAGGTTAGACGAACTTTAGATTGTGTTAACGACTATAAAATACAGAACTGTGTTTTGTGCTTCAGTTTTAGAAGAAAAATAAAGAGACACTGCCTAGAGAGAGCGACGATCTACTCGTATCCATTGACTAAGCCTTCTAGGATCCACCAAGAGTGCTCTTTCCCCTTGAGCAAGGCCGCGCCATCTGTTCGGCCCTGCAATACGCCACGAAATCTAGAGGTGCGAATGAAATTTGAGATGAAAGCGGAATGAAAGGGAAATAATCGAAAGGAAATCCTGGTAGATGAGAAACTATTCTAGCATTCCCCACCGACAAGGAAACAACGCGAAAAATCCAAGCAAAGAGTGGGTGGTCGAATGGGAATCGAACCGGGGACCTCTAGGATGCACGAATAAAGCAAAAATTGATGTAATATTGTTCGTTATGTATGCTGTATTTAATTACCAATGCAGATATCTGCATTCATGTCCCCAACAGCCTGTATAAGAAGTTAAAAGAGGGTGGTAAAGTGTGAAAGACTACTGATTTACGCATTTAAGCGTTTCAACAGCTCTGCCTTAAGCCGTTGTCCTTCGGTCCAACTTTTTTGACCAAACATTTTGTATCCAATGGAATTGTACACCAAAGAAACAGTGTCTGTCACACTATATGATTCATTTTGGTCCAATACAAATTACCAGGGTTTTAATAAGAAATCCATCAAGTTAACCGTGCACCTACAACGGAAAGTAGAAGCGCCGGCCGGCGACCTTGCAGTGCTCTTGTAAACAAGTAGACTGGAAGACAGCACAGAGTACACCATGCTTCTAAGGTAGGAATACTAGGTTTAAGGGGCGTCACTAGGCAGCAAATAATGAATGTTTACCCAGTTGAAGCGCGCAATTAACTTCATTTCTATTAAGCTTTTAATGTCTAGAATTTCAGCTAGAATCATTGTCAGCGGTTATTGAAATGGGTAATAATGCATTTCCTAAATTTATGGAAAATAAGTCGCATCTGATTTCGCATAAAGTTTTTCTATTTTGAAAAACTACGTTCCAGACGTAACAGGAGTGTACAAAAACATGACTCTATGTCTCTGAAACTTGTATTGTCTTAATAGTCTCGAGCATTTTTGATGCACATGAGTTAATATGTTATTGCGGTTACTGTATTCCTGAAATTCTTCTCAATGTATGAAAGACCTTCAAACAAGGCTGATGTGATTATTGGCTTCACTGCACGAATTGCGACACTTTTCCGCACGTCACAGGCTTTTATTATGTTTACAATTCTGTAGTAATATTGAGTATAATATACTGCAGCCTGTAGCCATGTCCCCCACCGAGTTACATTTGGTTATGGAGGCAAAGGAATTCCAGGTGCCATCTGTTTAAGTATCTTGATTTTGGAGGGTGTTTTGAGAAATACCTTTTTCGTGTTGGCTATACATAAAAGCAATTACATCCGGAAAAGAGGATATAATTTCTTCCGCAACTCGGTGGAGACTATGTGCTAGACAAGTTTTAGTTTTGGAAATGCGCACTGTATTGCTGTGGCAGCTTTCTTCAAATAGGAAGTCCCGTCCCTAACAAGTAGTAAACCATTTTGTGTTATTGGACAGACACAATAGAGAGAAGATTAAAAAAAAAAAAAAAAAAAAAAAAAAAAAAGAAATAAATAAAAAAAAAAACAAACAAAAAAAAACAAACAAACAAATATAGCATACGACAGACGCAAGAAGAGGCTGTTGTGTAGGGGTGGGCGTGTCGTTTCCTCAACTCTCACGCTAGCTGCCGGTTCTATACTCCGTGTTGTTAATATCATTCCCGCTCCCTGTAAATGACAATTGACGTAACAAGCATGAAAAATAAATATAGCGGACGCAAATATTAATTTAGCGATTGCTATATTATGTATAGGTTTGGGATATATTTTCACGAGTCTCATTAGAGAGAAAATATGTATTAGAAGTAAAAGATATTGTCATGGTTACAGAGAATAGAACAGGGTGCGGGCCTAGGGGGCCGAGGTATATAGGGTCTACTAAAAATTGAGGTTAGAGGACCCGGAAAACTCGCAATTTTCTACGAATTGGCGAAGATTTATTTCTCAACCTTTCACATCATGTTGTAGGCAAAATTACACACCAGGACAAAAATATGAGACAAACACGAAAGAGACAAGGAACTATTGTAATGACTTTAATTTAGTATAGATGGACAAGAGATTTGAACTCATTTCATAACATAACATTTAAATATACTGTTAACTGGATTTCTTATTAAACGTCACGAAAAATCGTTAATAAATCTTCCAGAAAAGGTTAAACGTATTATAATACCCGTCGCATTAAAAGTGCCATGAGCCGTACATACACAACAGCTGACTACGTTGTCCGCCATATTGTTACGTTACAGACGCTGATTGGCTATTTTAAAGTTGCTGGATGAAAAAATTAGATGCAACTCAATCGCATTGTATACAAAGTGGTTAGATACAAAAATAGGATAGAAATTGTATACAACAAAATTGTATCCAGCTCTCGATGTCTCATGATGCACTTCTGTTGTAGACAATGCTTTGGACCAAAAACAAATATAGCACTTTCCGGTTCAGGACGTACATAAATAGAAGCTGGAAACAATGTTCTTGACTTTCTTCTCATACTCAGGCGAGCCAAATTCTGATAGAAAGAAGGCGATACTTAAATCACAAGTTACTTAAAGATTCACTAGATATTTTTGCCCACTAACTCACTCCTTAGATTAATTTAAAACTGTTGTGCTACATGCTCAGCTAAATGTCCTTACTGGATGTAATTTGATCAAACTAGTGATCATTGGTCGGCAAACATTCTGTTCATGCTGACTGAGATTTCATGAAGCACAGGGCGCCCCAAAAGTTACTGTGCAGTGAAGTATCGTATTAAGGGTGCACAATAATTTTTGAGACACTAACCTATATTTTTTCATTCAGGGAAGGCTACTTTCATCTAAAAAGTGCTGTGCGCTCACTAGAATTTGTAGATATTTGGTCTTTTTCTGAAGCAGATACAGCAATTTGTGCAATGCTTGGCAACTATCAGTGAAAATAATTATTTTAAAGTTATTATTCATTAAAGTAGTGAAAAATGGAAACTACTACCCTAAGTTTCCTAAATTCTGCTTAAGCAAATCCACGAAATGAGGAGTTTCTGATCTTAATTTTTGATTCTACCAAATTTGAGAATTCTGAATATCATTTCTTTGTTGAAACACAGCTGAGATGAAGTGTACGGTTATATATTTAAGGATGTGGGCAAACATGACTAAAAAGTCTAGTGCCAATTTCAAATACTTTATTAAATCTCAATTTACTTCTTAGCCTTTTAGCCTCTTTTCATTCTATAGTCAACTTTTTATTACACAAAATTGTGAGAGTAGCTTTTAGTGCATTAGATACTATTGGAATAGTAATCAATACTTGAAATTCTAAGAAACATTGTTGTAGATACATACTCAGTCCATGGTGATGTAAAGAATAAAGTAATATCTTAGAAGATGCATTTAATCTGATCCTATTATTTATAAGTTCAAAGCGTATAGCTCAGCGATGTCCAACGTTTACGAAAGAAGGGAGGTTGGATTTATCTACCTCCACTTTACGCAGACTCCACTCTTTTAACACTCAGACGTGCATTGTGTTGTAGTGGCTGTTTGGTTATATGTACTTGCGTTTGATTTACGTAAGCACTTTCAAATCTTATGTGATAAATATCTGTTCACTAGTGACTTCTTTAGTACTGATTACGTTTAATAAGTCTATCAATATTTGGTGACAAAGTCTTAGTGCATAGCCTTAGAAGCTCCACCAAACGATTGACTTTTAATATAGTTCAATTTGGAGAAACTGTTCGCAAATATATGTAGGGCTATACACAATCTAAGACACACTGTTCTTGCAAATGCTTATTTCTCTATCCGCTACATTTTTATCGACGTAAGCATTTTCAGAAATTATTTTATTGCTAATTTTCTTGTAACTGCAATGGAAATTTGGAAACAGAGTAGGCTTTAAGCGATAGTGAAATGCTTTACGAAGCGCTTGCTATGCGATGCATTTGGAATTCCGTTCTCTTTGCAAGGCCAAGGAAGAAAGTATTTGACATTAATTGTATATATTAATGAGTACTTGGTAAGTTTCTATCTGTCTCTTACTGTTTACCATTTATGCAAAAATCATCCAGAATGTGGAGGTCTTCTGAAGGCATTCCCAGAAAAAGTTATGAGTTCGAAACTGCCATGGAATCGCCTGTTTGTGTGCGTCACTGGATACTGATTGGTTGTGAGTCTACACGCCACAGACATGATTCACCCTCCGACTGAAAGAGGAGATGGGGAATATCAGCTAATGTTAAGCGTCTCCAAAGACACAAGGTTGGACATCGCTGTAATAGCTATACTTTGCTTGTTATATAACTGTGCTGTGCAGCTAAATATTTTCTAAAGTAATTTCGTATATTACGTTCATAATTTTTCTGTGAAAGTCGACTGATAATGCCTCTGAAGTTTGAGGTTAACTTATACAACTCTGCTCTTCTAGAGCTTCTTGCACTATAGCAATAGGTAACTACTAGGCTAGAAATCTTTGAATAGTAAATACATTTTTTGAACCCGAAAACGTTCCACCTATTAGACAGCATGCGCACAATTCTCTGAGGGTTTTCCAAATGGACTATCTTCCATTTTTTCAGTTTAGAAACCACACAATAAGGTTAAATAAATGGGATCTTACTTTTACTTAAAAACACGAGATAGGGAAACTCTATGCCCAAAATTTAATTGTAACTGTCTTTTTTCAAAATACAGTTGAAAGCTACTATAAATTGAATTTATTTCATAAAATATTAAAGCAGTAGCCTTTAACGGTGAAAAGACATAACAGATGACTATTCTGCTGCATTGACATTTGAAACATGTATAGCGTGGTTAATTTTGGTGTGCGATTGAACTTTGTGTGTGGGAATATTCTGCATTAGTTTAGTAACGCATTAACGCATTAATTTGAATAGAAATGCAGACAATAGCAATTTTTCTGGTTAGATATACGACATCAAACCGCTATTGATTAGAAGAGAAACATGGACCATAATGAAATTTAAAATTTGAGCATCATACTATTATAGTAAGAATGTTCACACTGAAGTGCAAAGGAGAGAAAAATAACACAATATGTATACTTACGACTGACTGTGCATTTAAAGTGGTCAGTCAATAGCAGTTAATTGCGTAAAATGGATGAAATTATGTACAAACTAGCCCAGGATCCACAGAGCATTTGTCTTCTCAGAATAAAGGAAAAAGTCTCATCCGGATACCTCACCCTTACCGAGATTCGAACTCGGAACCTCTTGAATGTGAGGCAGACACACTAGTCCCACACCTCAGAGGCGGGCTAGCAGTAACCTCTAAGTCGAAGGTGATAGGGATTTATTTTTTTCATCACCAGATTTACTGAGAAAGACAGATGAGTTTGAAAATCCATAATATCTAAAACATTTATCAATATATTTTGGAAAATTTTAACCAACCTTTTTGATATAATTTAGTACCCGAGTTTAAAATTTCGCCAACTGTTCAATGCACTTCATTTAGGGAAAAAAGTCTATTTTGAATCCTGATCTAACAAACAACAAAATGTCGAATACTGAATCATTTAACGGGTAAGGAAAATATGACAAGTTCTTTATTTTAAGCGATGAGCATTTGTCTTAGTGATTCGAGTATGAGAAGGGAAAATTCACGAAGAAAATCCTATAAAGTTCTTTGGTCAAGGGCGCACAATTTTGAAGTCATCTGGAGTTCCAATTAACATTGGCTAGAAAATAAAATATATTTTTCAGCGAGATTTCACAGGTAATAAAGGAAATACAGAATCTTAGTTGAATTTCAAATTGCTTTTTCTTAAAAGTTGCAAGTGCAATATTGTATTAAAATTATTCTATAGAATATTTCCTTAGCTGGTACAGTAGCGTTTGTTTCATTATTCCAAGTGAAAGACAATGGTTGGAATTACCAATTATGCATAAAACCCATAATTATATTGATGTGAACTGATATAAAATGTTAGCTTTTAAATCGAGGAACATAATTAAAAGGACTGCACAGTTAGCCTTGAAAATATCAACAGAGCTACTGTACCAGCGTTTAAAATGCAAGCTAATGGCTACGTGCAGACTTATGCTGTAATTCGTGGCAAACCACACTACATATAAATAAGATAAAATGAAGACTATCTGTGCTTTGCGTGCTTAGAAAACTTATGCGATTTTGATGCACTTTGAAAATGCATGCAGTTCTACAAATAAATTTCTTACTGTTTACTGAAGCAAGCTGTGGCACAAGCGTGATTAGGTCGAAGCAGCCAATGCGAGGCATTTGTGTCCTTAAAATACTAGTTTAGTGCAAAACTGAGGAGCATTGGAAGATAAATTAATAATTAAAAGCGCCTTGCATTAGGCAAAGAATTCATTTAAGGCTAGCCTCAGAAGAAAAAGAAAAAGAAATATATTTGTTCAAAAGTTTAATTTCATTAATAAAGTATCTTACGAAAACTATGTTTTCTTTACCTTATCAATAATGGCTGCTTAAGTTATAACGGGTGATCCAAAAGACTGTGAACCGGCTGCACTGTGTTTTGTCTGTACGGGTCCTCTACGCTCGTCGCCGACTGCCGTTGTCGTAGAAGAGCGCGGATAAAAGCATACAGTATTTTTAAAACTACCTTTAAAGGCTTTACTTAGCAATATAATTATAGCAGATGCTGAAACTGGCCAGCGTCGTTGTCCATACATTTTTGGCACCTCTTTAGGAATTATCCATCACTCGCGGTAGTTCACGTTGAGAAATGCTGGCAATTTTCTGACGGATATTTTGCTTTTAATTCTCTCGGAGTGTGTGGATTTGTCTTGTACACCTTATGCTTTAAGTTACCCCAGAGATAGAAACCGCAGGGGGTTAGATCGGGGGACAGAGGGGGCCACAAATTTCTACTAATAATTTTATTCTGTCCTGAAACAGTTTCAATTGTTCTCATCGAAAGATTGGCTAAATCGAGTCTTGTTGCAAAAAGGTAAAATCACGCTTCCTGTCGGTTAATTCTCTAAAAAAAAATTGTGGGTAAAATTATATTCATGTATGTACGGGCGTCAACTGTTGAGGTTGACTCGAAAAAGTCACAATAAATCCACGCTGTGCAGCAGAAAACAAATGTTGAGCCATAATAACTATGTGACTAAGAACAGGACTAAATAATAAATCACACTGGTAATAATGCAGCCGCACGATATCGCGCCAACTCAATACTGATTGTAAACAGAGCAGAGAAAAACAAGCGAAGCTCGTGGCCTTGTGTATATCAGCTGCTGTTATCGTGTTTCCGCATTTGCAGTGAAAAAACGCCGCGTAGCGGTTCACATGTATTTGGATCTCTCTGTATTTCCCTTTAGATCAGCAATGTCTATTAACAAAATAGCCGTCTAGGTAATCAGCATCGTGCCCACTAAACAAATGAAGTCGTCAAGGGACCTGATCACAGAATTTTTCCAAAACTGAAGTATTTAACTGAGTGTTTTGAATCTTTTACCAAATAATATCCGCAAAAAGAAGAGTGGTTGTAAAGTTTGAGGCATACATGTTAGGTTGCTGCTGCAATATGTGTTTTAAAGCACAAATTTAAGCTTTTTTCTCACAAAATATAAACCTTACGATGTTCATAACTTTTAAATATCATTTAATTTATATTCCTTATGTAGCCGAAATATGTTGTGGGTAAAATTATATTCATGTATGTACGGGCGTCAACTGTTGAGGTTGACTCGAAAAAGTCACAATAAATCCACGCTGTGCAGCAGAAAACAAATGTTGAGCCATAATAACTATGTGACTAAGAACAGGACTAAATAATAAATCACACTGGTAATAATGCAGCCGCACGATATCGCGCCAACTCAATACTGATTGTAAACAGAGCAGAGAAAAACAAGCGAAGCTCGTGGCCTTGTGTATATCAGCTGCTGTTATCGTGTTTCCGCATTTGCAGTGAAAAAACGCCGCGTAGCGGTTCACATGTATTTGGATCTCTCTGTATTTCCCTTTAGATCAGCAATGTCTATTAACAAAATAGCCGTCTAGGTAATCAGCATCGTGCCCACTAAACAAATGAAGTCGTCAAGGGACCTGATCACAGAATTTTTCCAAAACTGAAGTATTTAACTGAGTGTTTTGAATCTTTTACCAAATAATATCCGCAAAAAGAAGAGTGGTTGTAAAGTTTGAGGCATACATGTTAGGTTGCTGCTGCAATATGTGTTTTAAAGCACAAATTTAAGCTTTTTTCTCACAAAATATAAACCTTACGATGTTCATAACTTTTAAATATCATTTAATTTATATTCCTTATGTAGCCGAAATATGTTTCGTTAGAAACGTAGTTTTAAATTAACTTAACTTTCTGTTCCAACTTTTTCTTTTTTTGTTAAAACTTGGGTGAGTTTGCTGGCATAAAAATTTTTGCATAGTAAACTTCAGTTAGTATTTACTGTGAAAAATGTTCCGAAGTTTCATTCGAATAACTAAAAATTATAGCCTAAAGGAGTGATGAAAAATGTGAAAAATATTGCAAACAAGAAAGGTGCACAGCAAAATTTGCTCATAAACAGTGCCGTGTATTTTTATAGGTATTTTTATTGAATACACAACATATGCAGCAAATATTGAAAAATTTCTAAAATGCACAACCACGCCTTTTGTTCAGGATTATTTAAATCGTGACATAATTATCATTTTCACTCTAATATAGATACATTTACAGGAAAAGTTTCCTACAAAATCGGGCAATACATAAAAAGCTTAAATTGTGATCGACCGTTTCCCATAGATCACTGCTTACAAGACTGAAAAGTGCATTACAATATCGCCGTAACTGAACTAAGTGGTAATTATAACGACTTGCGCTGACTCTATGGCAACTTGCGGAGGGGGACTTAGCACCGAAAGGTGATCTTTCGTGTCTATGCCCCTGAAGGGATACCCCCGGGGGGATGGATGAGGCGAAAGGATCCAAAGGGCGGACGGAATGCTGCCACGACAGAGCAGGAGGCAGGTTCCTACCTTTTCCCAGTTATAATCACCTCCCACCCGTCAGGTTCGTAACCCCAAGAGGGCGTGGGACTCGGAAACCTGACCCTTTCCCCCCTCGGGCTATCATCCTATGAGGTGCCCGGAAACCAGTAAGCTCTCCTTCCAAACCGGAGACGAGATTTCCAGAGCACACCTTTTTCCCTTGCCATACTGCTGCCGCGACGCGCGCCGAGGCTTCCAACCTTGAAAGTAACCTGACGAGATGGAGGGTGAAATGAATATGACTACTGTAATGGAGGGAGGGGAAATTCGGAGGATATGGGAATCCTTCCCAGCATTTGCCTGGCGACACAGAGAACCTCCGAAAAAGCCCATGGGTTAGGAAAATCGGCCGTGACCCCCCGAATGTGGGGTGTCTTATCTGTTTTGTAATGTTGGCCAGTTCATTCAGTTTTCAAGTAAGTTTGATGTTACCACTTAAAAGGCAACTTTTGGTAAAACAGTGCTCGATTCATCAAGACTTATGTTTCATGTCCCTAAAAAAATTGAAAGCTCTAATTTATAAGCTCCTTAAGCACCTAATTGGAATGTAAAATAAGGGTAAAAGCCGATTTATGTGAATTATAAACATCATACGACTCATGCATAATGGAAAAAAGGGATACCTAATTTTAGGCCACGTGCGAATAAATCGACTCAATCATGCAGCATTGACAAATCTGTAACTAATTCTCAAGCAAAAATGTTTTCTGTTGTGTATTGATGAGGTTGGAAGACCAAACGAGAGTATCTGCATTAGAGGTGTACAATTTTCGATCTACTTTGTTCACTCCTGCTTGTATAGACAACACGCATCAGATGTTGTCTTGGCACGAAGGGAAGCAGTGTGTCAACTTCTTCGACCATTACCCCCTGACTAAGCAGTTGCTGGCATGCCTACATGACCTAAAACCTTGCTAGACATATACGTCGAATAAAACACTATTTTGGAAATACGTTGGTGGTGATATTTTGTAAAAACTCTTTCGCAGGGAGAATGATTTCTTCCTTAATATTTTTTGAAAAGATGTTCGGTGTTTTAAAATAATTTATCGCCATTTTTCAACGTTTCCCAAGTTACATTCTTACAGTTTTCGACCGTTTTATTAGATTGCATTCATTTTAAAAGAATGTCTGCGGTGACGAATATCAAAAGATAGATCAGCTTCTATGGGAAAGACACTTTATTAAAGTGACAAAAGTTAAAGGAGCAAAAATTGCCGAATAAACAGTTATGCGTTTATGCGCCCAGTTAAAAGCATATATACTGAACAGTTGTAAGCATAACACAGTTGATAATAATAATAATAATAATAATAATAATAATAATAATAATAATAATAATAATAATAATAATAATAATAATAATAATAATAATAATAATAATAATAATAATAATAATAATAATAATAATAATAATAATAATAATAATAATAATAATAATAATAATAATAATAATAATAATAATAATAATAATAATATTGCACAGTAAATGTCTCAAAATATTTTAGAAATGATTCCCACGTGGTTGAAATAAGGCCAATGAAAACTTTCTGAACTGTTCCGAAGTGGTGATGTTTTAATATTTCATTAGTTGTTTGGAGCACATAATTATTCAAAAACAACTTAGATCTAACAGTGATAAGCATTAGGATACCGTAAAGCAAGACCATGCATGAAAAAATGCTTAGCCCAGCCCTATCCATTTTTCTATCGTCTTTCATACGCAAATGTTTACTCCAACGATTTGTAATGTCAGTTTAAATTCCAAGACAAAAGTATTCCTTCCCAGTACACACCCATGAAGTATGTATGCTGTATTCGTTACTTCCCTAACCAATGTTTTCCAGTAGTAGAAGTAATCGTCAAATAGTGGTTGTGATGGCGCCCGCGCCTCCATAGGTATGAGTTAAATGTGCCCGAGTACTTAAGAAAGTTGGAGAGCACTGGCCTGGCCTGTTTACTACTAGCAGTGAGCATATTATGAGAGATATGCCTCTCTAAAACTTGCACTCCTGTCATCAAGTATTACAAGTCAGTTTTTTTTCCTTTACCTGCCCAGCATTGAGGAAAACTGCCTGCTTAAGCGTAGGTTGGCTCGGGGAGACTTACCTGTCGGGGCAGGCAGGTACAGATAGTAAAACTCGTAGAAATGTACACCTCTATTTTGCATCTTTTTCACAAAAAGTAAGGGGACTAAGTCCTCCAGGCCGTGCTCTAAATAAAATTAGGAGATCCCAATGCTACAAAACAAAATCCCATTCTTAAGATGCTGATATTTGGGGGGGGGGGGGGTTACTTTAATACAGGTAGCTATGGTTTTCTAGAGTGCAGTTGTTTATGTGGTAAAATAAATTCCAGCTATTTATGGTGCAAATGCTGGAATCGCAGATGGAATTGTCTAACATTCCAGAGTGATGTTTGGTGGCTTGACTGGAGATGTGCAGTGCATTTTTCAATCTGTAGGGTACGTGCTAAAGTATCAAAATTGTAAAATGTGCGGATTGCTAGAAATGTCAGGAACTAGAATGCCGGTGCAACCTTCTAGAGCAGCAAATACACATGGAGTAAAACTTACATAAACAAGTTGAAGAAGTGTCAAGAGTGTATGACAGAAACACAGACGAAGATGGCGAGAAGTTTACGACAGAGAGACGTGTGAAGATCCAAAGAAACACCAAAAATGATTTGGAAAAAGTAAAACGATAGCAAGTAAAAGATAACTTACAGAACTTACGGAAATGAGCTGATACGAATGGTTCATCATCGCGATGAGGAGGTTTAGCAGGACGACGATGTTGATGACGGAGTATGTTCCAAACATGAGCATGCCCCAGAAGCGGGTGAAGCTCTTGATGCCCGCTAGCTCGAAGTTGTCCAGATCGATGAGGCCAAACACGGCCCAAAACAAAGTTTGGGTCGTCTCAAACAAGCTGAAATAAGAAAAACAGCATTATTAATTTTTGGATATTTTACAAGATTTTAAAACGTCGAAAAGAAAAATTACCGGAGTTATTGGATAGCTTTCTGAGCAATAATTTGCAAAAACCACAGGTAAGGTCAGTTTTAAAAAGTAACATCTCATTTTACTTAAATCTTGGTACTGAAACCAAAATAATGCTGGTTCTTACCTGTTCTGGTTTCCAAAAGCGTAAAGTAATTGATTTTTTCTGTAATTAGGCATACGTTCAAATATATTGGCTACAAAATACAAAATAATACGTAATTTTAACCTAATACTATTATTTATAACGTTTGTTTGCCGGAAATCTAGGAAATATGGAATACAGAAACCAAGCAAAAACGGTTAATATTTAGGGAAGCGGAAAAGTGTGGAGTTTAGTCAAGCGCACCCTGAAAAAAGTAAGCCATCGTTTCTCAATTATTACTATGAATTCCTTTGAAAAAATTATTTTTTTGTTTAACGACGCTGTCAATTGCCAGGATCACATCAGCGTTGCCGGTGTGCCGGAATTTCGTCCCGCAGGAGTTCTTTTACATGCCAGTAAATCTACTGACATGGAGCTGTCGTTTTTAAGCACACTTAACAACCATCGGCCTAGGCCGGGTTTGAACCCGCGACCTTGGGATCAGTAAGCCAGCGTCTAACCGACTGAGCCACCCAGACCGACATGAATTCGTTTGACGTATATACCAGGCTATGGGGAATCATTCTTCTAGGTCTTATATTTTCTCTTTAAAAATTGTTTAGTATGTAAACAGAAGAACATATTTTGTAAAAAGTTAGAATAACTGTAAATAGCATAGCACTGAAACTGTTTACTCTTGAGCCCCATAATATGTCATGATATTGACCTAGAATCTATATCAAAGAGCAGTGAGCACAAACCTCCAGCCCTAGAAAAATCGCAATTTATATGTAAAAATTGTTTACAAGAAAAAGCTAAAGAAAAAAAAAAAAAAAAAATATTATGACTTACATCAAATATGTCTTTAAAGCGTGCTTAAATGATGCAGCATTGTGTTTAAAACTAGGTATAACTATATATATTCGTTCAGAAAATTCAGAGAATTTAAGTGTAGTAAAAGCGAAAAATGACATTTTTGACCATTTCAAACTTCCTGCTTCTGTTAAATCATTTTTAAATTCAATATTAGCTATAACTTTCTAACCGAGGGGGTGAGAGAATTCATATGGGAAGTTGAGATCGTCAAATGTTATTTATCTGGACTATTTCATAAATAAAATATGAATTTAAATACTATATCGCAAAGATTTGACTAGAAAATGGCCAACTGAGGAAAACGAAATCCAGAGTAAGAAACAAAAGAAATGACGATGTAGTAAACCTTATTCGATAAATTAACACCTTTATTTATGGAGCAGATCTGTATAATTTACTTGAATTTACATTTCATATGTTTTGCATTAGATGCCAGATGTATTGTAAAAGAAAAAGAGCCAACAATTAAGATAATTTTTAACGAATCTGCATGGGTAGCTAAACTATTAGATATAGGCATTTAAATGTTTGGAACCGGCAACAATGGCTATATCCAGCCTCCAATCTCCAAATAAGTGTTTTCTTAAAATATGCTAGGAACACATGCAAAAAACGGCAACTATAAGCAAGGCATTGCTTCGAACCAAGTACAGATTGTAATATTTCATCAAAGCAGTGATGTCTCTATACCTGTAACACCGCATATTTTTACGTTTACTTTTGATGTATTTGGCACAAACAGACCTACAGAGTCTCATCATTAATGCTCTGAGGAAATTATTTTCAATAATGAAATATACTTTGAAATCAAATCGAGTCAAAGAAACCTCGGAGTATATAGGAAAATTAAAAACGATATGCCATTTTTTACTTCAGAAACAGTTTTATAACAGATTGAGGGAACTTATTTAAGTCTCTGTTCCAAAAACATAAATTTGTGCAAACAAATTGCCGGTGTTTAACGAGATATTTCTATTATTAAACATATATGTAAACCCACATAAATAATTAATGCACAGGAATGTATTCTGTTGGTGATTCATTTGCAAACAATGAGCATTTTGTGTTTGAATACTCGCATTTTCGTCATAGTATTACAATACAATTTATTGGAAAAAAAGAGAAACAAAATATATACTTAGTTCGCATAACAACAGACATAAATTCACTTGACTGCAAAACATTAACTTACCTTACACAATACAGTACAAAGACATGTTAAATATTATTAGTATCCCTGTAATTGAAGTATTAATACCACCAATATCTTATGAAAGGTTCAATACGTATGGTTATTTTTGAAAGGATATTGATATGAATAGTAGGAAATTGTGTGTGTGTGTGCGTGTGTGTGTGTGTGTGTGTGTTCGCGTGCGTGCGTGTGTGTCTAATGCTCAGAATTACATAATAAAATCGTTCTTCTTTTTGCTTCCGGTATTTAGAGACTACATCATCTTGATTTTTTGAGAATTTTGCATAAAGTTAGGGGATGTTCATTAAGTCATCTTTACCGCATAAAAAATCTGGGGAAGACATTAATGCAATCTTGAACTCACGTCCACTCAATGATGGTCCGTGATTAATCTGAACATTGCAACCGATGATTTTTTAGGTAGATATGCAATTGCTTTAAGTCTATTTGTAGATCCTTGCACTTAAGTTTTTCAGAAGAAGCAAGATATTTGTCATAATTGGTTGTGAAAATAATCTTTTAACTGTTTCATATGGGATGTTTAGTTTCATTGTTTGAACCCTTCTTGGACAACATATCCGCTTGCTCACTTACAGAAATTCCACAGTACAATGGAATGCATTGGAAGTAGTTTATTGGGCAGATTTCAACTGTTTCTTATGGACACCATTATTTGTAAGTAGGCAGCTGAACCGTTCCTTCTTAACCCTTATACTGTGGAGGGAACACACCTGTCGTTGGTCTATCGATCCATCGGATCAGGTTTGGCAAATCATTAGCAGATCAACAGCATTTCCTTCATTTGCCAGATAAGGGACGTTCTTATTGCCGTGAAAAGTGAGCAAGATACCCACCAGATTGTAACATACCAGAAGTTACAATGTTTCCAGACTTCATTGAAGAGCTTTTGTTAGTAACAGCTGTTATTAGATAATAACCGTAACGATTGCGTAGGTTTCTCACAAAATTCATAAAACTGTTGCCTTAAACTTTAAAATAACTGTAAAGAGAGTGCCAATTTCATTGCTATTATTTCATACTTGACAAAATATGACGTTGAAGATGATTATGAATACCATAATAGTTGTTATACTCAGCCATTGGCTGGATGCAATGAGTAAGACTGAATGCGTCAGATCTAATGAGAAAACTTAAGTAATAAAAATACTGAAAAACAAGTTTTGTGAAAAGTGACATTTAAAATTACAGTGTATATTACAATGGATTTTGATTTCAGCAGTGTTTCAAAACTTCACAGAATGATAAATATTGCCGATATTAGCAAATTAAATTCACCAAATGAAAGCATACAGTATACGTACAGTAACAAGCAGATTTTCATCTAATTTTACAATGGACTATAAATGTTTTTAAGATATATAATTTCTTAGGATCGAAATATACTTTCTATGTGGATGAACAGCATTCATTTCGTTATTATAATCACCAAGATTTTATAAGACAATACTTACTGTAGAGTTCCTCTTGCATCTGCAATAAAACTACCTGAGAAGAATGGAAAGGAGTATTTCAAAGCTCATATTTGGATTTTTACGTACTTTGCAAACCTCCTCCAGACGACGCAGGCATCTGGGTCACTTGGTGGCTTGTGATCCGTGGCATTGAGGTTACACCTCTGCTTCTCCATATCCGCATAGTACCAAAGTAACTGGTTCAGACCTTGACAGCAATAATAAATTAGCACTTGTTAAAAGATTACTGTTTAACTTAAAAATATTCTCAAGAAAAAATCTGCATAGTTGGAAGTTAATTAAGTACATTTAATACACAATTATTTGTCATAATAGAGATTTAAAATACGCTCCTTGTAAACACAGGTTCATTTGCTTGGTATAATTGAATTTACCATACTAGCAAACACGAATCATGACCTTTTTACTTTCTCTACTGGTAAGTAGGGGAAGTATTGTATTCCACCCAAAAATTCGAAGTCGAGATTTCACCGGAAATACATGTTTTGAGGCCCCATGAATCCAAAAAAAGCATTTTTAGAAAAAGGTCCGTGTGTGTGTCTGTGTGTCTGTCAGTCTGTCAGTCTGTCAGTCTGTCAGTCTGTCAGTCTGTGGACAGCATAGCTCAAAAACGAAAAGTCGGTTAAAAACCAAAGTTGGTATTTAAGTTTAATGTCGTTTAAGGATGTGACACGAAGATTTTGAAGAAAATAGCCCCACTCTAAACTACCCTTTACATGGAAGATTTTTCGAAAATTTTGATTTTCTTGAAAATGGCTCTAACGATTTTGATTAAAATGTCATATGTTTGAGATATTTTTATGACAAATGAAATGTATATCTTGAATTTTCTGGCTATAGCCCTTGTAGTCGTATTTACTCTGGACGACTTTTGCATAACTGGTAAACCGTTAGAGATAGACCAAATTATACTATACAAAAAATGTAGATCTTTCTAAAATACACAATTTATGTCTCAATAAATTTTCTTGTAGGGTGAACCAATTCGGAGATATACCTTCTTATGTGTGCGAGTTTCGGAAAACTTGGAACTTTCATGAAATGGGTCATCGTTGTTCATTTTTTTATATGTTACGTGTACAAAGAGAACGGAATCGCAAAGCTTTAAAAGATTTGACTATCGCACAAAGCCTACTGTATTCCAATATTCCCCTTGCACCTACAAGGAAATAAGCAATAAGATAATTTGTACAAATGTTTATTTTAACTAATACGAAGAAGATATAGGAATACGAGTTTGTAAGAATGGTTAGTACAAGAGTAGAGAAAGTCATGTGAGTGCAATACATCGGATTTTTATACACATTTTCACACATTTCCTATCTTCATGAAATGAGTTAACCTTCTCCTTCCACGCATTCCTTCTGTCCCTCCTTCTCCCCTCTCTCTCTCTCTCTCTCTCTCTCTCTCTCTCTCTCTCTCTAGCTTCTCTCTCTAGTGTGAACATTTGCTCTCTCTGAGTTGTAAACACAGACGAGCACCCACTTGAGTTAGAACACACATTTTCTCTCCTCTCGCTGACATAAACAGGCACACAGACTATTTATTCACTTGCTAGGATTCTCTAATGCTGAGATATCTACACATTCATAGAAAACTCATACAGTACACACTGATTCAGATCTATAACTATTCTTTCGCTCTATAACAATAATCTACGAAAGCATTAATGCAGAAAATGCACTCTCTCTTCCAGATGAAGTCACGTGCCTGAAATTTGTCATTCTATTCTAGCATTCATGACTAATTAGTACTTTATACCTAGAGTTTCCTATAATAATAATAATAATAATAATAATAATAATAATAATAATAATAATAATAATAATAATAATAATAATAATAATAATAATAATAATAATGATGATGATGATGATGATGATGATGATGATGATGATGATGATGATGATGATGTATCATTGGAAAGCTTCTCATGGACTAGAAACTCCGTGGCGTGACGTCACGTTGTCAGAGTAATGGAGTTAGTGTTGGAAAAGGTTTGAGTTTGAGATTGTGTAACTGCAAGAGTTTCTTAAGTTTATATGTAATTGTGAAATTGGTGAATGTGAAGCTACACCGATTGTAAAAAGTTTGAAAATAACTCTCGGCTGGGAGGATGGGAATTTTTCTTCCGTTAGGATTATTTCCCCATCCTCCCAGCTGAGCATCAAACCCGGGACCACTTGAGCAGCAGGCAGGTGCTCTACCGACTGAGCTACAGGCCAATCTTGTTTTTATAGCTTCATTGGGTAATTCCAAAGTTCTTTTGATTGTGTTTCATCATTGGATATAAAGTCCCCAAGAATGTTTAAAAATATGCTTTCAATTACCATATTAGTAGTGTTTAACGCCCGCATTTACTACAAACGGCACCGCAGGCGGTGACACTGATGGTACATGGGACGAAGATGTAGCACCGGTGGAATGAGATGGCGAGGGAAACCCGGAGGAAACCTGCCCCTGCGCCACTTTGCCCACCTGGGTTCATTGCCATGGCAGCCAATTGAAATGAACTAAATGTTCACTGAATGACAGTGAACGAATGTCAACTTGAAACAAGCTAATTCAGTATTTATTATCAGCTGGCATCAACTACATATTTTTATGCTATTGTTGCTTCTATTAATTGTATGGCAACGTCAACTTATGTAATTTCGGAAGCGGGTCTTGCCTTTGGCAACAATGTTCTGGTATTTGAGGAATCTGTGTCTTTCGAAAATGAGAAGTTTAATAGTAATAATAGTACTGATTCATTTTAAACCTGCAGCTCACCATAGCTCATCAAATTTACGTCCCGGTGATATCGTAAATGCCCCATTAAGGCACACACTAATGAACTGTCGTCAAGAGTGTTTGCAAGCAAGGTGACGTCACCTCCTCTCTCCTAACTCCGCCCTATATGCACAGTCTTACACCCTTAGTGTGATTCCACTGTGACTGTGATTTAGACACCCGGAAAAATCGTAATTCTGGTGTCCTCCCGTACCGTTACAACCCCATTGCCAACCTGACACCCGGGTAGAGGTGAACGATCATCCAACCGATACTGGGGGGTGATGGAGTTGGCATCACACATCCCCCAGCCTGAATGTTGCCTTTCTTAGCCAGGATGCTTACTTTTGTCATGATACTAAGTGGGTAGCAATCCTATATCGGGACTTAAAATCCACATCACCATGTGTGGTTCAATCAGGATCACATTTCATGGCCAGGAACCAGAGCACCATACTCCAGCCCACTGCGTCAAAGTGCACGATGCAGCTCAAGTATACGCGAAAAAAGTTGAACCTTGTAGAGTATGTATAAAAAACTTCTTTAGCGTAACAGTAAGTATTTTTAGCATGTTACACTTGCATATTTTCAAAACTCTCTTCATTCATGGGTTTTGGACTTTATTAGCGAAAAAGAGAAAAACCTGGAAACATTTGTGTGCAATGTTTTGATTGTTAATTACGAAACACTTCGCATTTCATTTTGCCACTATTTGTAATGGATAGAGGTTGTGGGCGCTATCGACAAATGAATACGATGCAACAAACAGACGAGTGCGTCACTAGCATTTGGTTCCAGCGGGAAGCTTCACCGGCAACATTCATTTACTTTTGTTAGTTATGTAGAGCACAACATACATGGTTTTAAAGCATACCCAATTACGATTAGCATTTCCCCTCCTTTTTCAGCATTTGTTGTTGGAATTCTAAACTTGTAAAAGAGGGCTTTAACTGCTTATTTATGGTGTTTCCCTTGGTATAGTTCTATTTATGTGTAACTGCCCCTGTTAACAAAAACACCAGGCCATATAGCACGGAATAAGAGCTTGTGTGGAGAACTTGATCTAAACACTTTAATGATTATATGTAACCACATAAATATTCCATAAACAGGGACCTTGAAAACTTGGTGCCTAGCTGAGAGGGCTAATGAATTGACAGATGGTATCTAACACTATGAGATTGCCTCACTGTATCTTCTCAGCTAATAAAGTCAGTTTCCATCTAAAGGAAACCGATCTAATGAGAAATCAACGACTCCGGTAAAACTAGGCTCAGGAAATTATTAAAATACTCCATGGAATACATTTTATCATAAATATTCCCCAAAAGCTATACTAAATTGTTAGATTATGTTATTTTACCTAAACTTTCTGACATACATGGATCATTCAATAATTAGGGGCAACAATGTTTGAATGTGGCGCTATCAGCGGTGAAGGATGCAAGCTGATAATAATGAGAAAGAAGAGCATCTGATGTGTGTAATCTGTGAGTTTCAAATGTTATTTATACCATACTGTGACGCTGGGCGCGGTACACAACAACAAAGGACGGCGAGGCTAAGCTACTCCACGCCACGTACCAGGCCGGAGACCAAACAAAGTCAAGTCAGGCTGCCTCACGCGACTGTTTGTGTATGCGTCACTAAAAAAATGAGCGAGGAGCTTAACAAAGGATTACTGGAACCCTCGAGAGACATCTGACGACCTGCGTGTTTGTAGAAGTTCCAGCAAGCAACTGATGACGTCATCCTCGGTATACAAGATGGCGGAGGCAACAGGGCCATGGGCGACACGCGCCAGCAGCAAGCTCACGGGTTAGCGTAGACCCAACAACACTACAGGATACGCCGACAACTGCCGTCCATATCACACCTGAGCCTGTGCTCCTGAAGAAGCAGGAGGGTGCACAGGCTCAGATAGTCAACCTCTCCACCAAGATTGATACGCTAGAGGAGGCAGTGAGTTTACTCAGCCTCGATCTTGCTATCCACTACGCAAAGTTCAAGATATTCCCAACAATGCTGGACTTCGAACGCCTAGCCACGAATGAAGATATCTCTACACGGCTGGATCAACATCTCTCTATACGAAGGCTCGTCGTGGAGAAGGTGGCAGCTCTTCAGACGACGTTGGACGAACTACTTACCCATACAGGCTCATCTCTCTTGGGTTCATACTTCTGAAGCTCCGGAGGCTCACTACCGTGGACGTCGGAAGTTTCACTAATCCCTCACCCGATTCCTTTCAAATCCCCACCATGAATTCCTAAGGGCGTAATCAGGGCTTCGGTCATGATTGCGTCCTAGCACCCTTTATTCTCCTGGTTTTGGCCCCCTGTGGCCGGCCAATATACCTGTAACCACCAATCCGCAGGTGCAACAGCAGTACTGCCTTACTTTCACCCTGAATTACTTCTTTCCTTTTAAGTTCCTTTCTACCTCTATATCCTTTGTTTCTAGTGGACCTTTTTTAGTGGGTAAAGCCTTCGGGCGAAGCTTACACTCCTCACTATGCACCCCAAAACAGTAGAAGTCCAGAAATGGACTTTTCCTTCACTTGAAAAAGAAAACTAGAAAAGAGAGAGAGCTACAGACACGATTCGGTCAGTGTGTTAGTGAGTGCGAGACAGCTATGTGTGTTGCTGTCGTGAAACGTACGTCGTGTCGAAGTGAAGAAATTTTAACGAGTGCCGAGTGATTGTATTGACGGAGTTGGTGCAAGAGAGATAGAGAAAGTGAAGGAAGATAGTGAAAGGACTGAGTCAAGGCTACGATAAGAAAACAGATGGGAGTTGTAATATCAAGAAAGACTATAGACTGCGCTAACGTCAGTAGAAGAGAACTGTGTCTTTGTACAAAAGTTAAGAAGGAAAAAAGTGATAGAAAAATAACTACTCTGGATTTTGTCATTTTGTCACATCGATGTCAGGAGTGGGATTCGTCGAAATTGCTATTTGCGACAATATTTGTAGCGAGTTTAATTTGTGGATTGTAAACTAAAGTGCTCTCAAATGATTAGTAACGACAAAGATGCTTTATTAAGATTCAGATTACAAGGGGCACGAATGTTCCACAATGTCATGCACCGTTGATAGAGAGACCTTACCATACTGAACCGTGACTAGGTGAGCGCATGCATTTCGCAGAGATAGGGAAGATGTCCATAAAAAACGTGGAGCTGGCAGACCGTAAGCAGCAAGTGAATCCTGTTAGAGTACTGTTGGAACAACACCGCTGTTGGACCTGTGTTGAACTAGCAAGAGAGGTTGGAATTGCTACAGGTACGATGCTTCATATACTAGGAAGTTAAAGATGAGAAACATCGCATGAATTTATGATCAACGTGCATCGCAAACGTCCAGATCTCCTGAATTCTCATCCTATTGTGCTACACGATGGTACTTCCTCTCATATAGTTGTTCCTGTGGTTAATTTATTTCGGAAATGGAACTGGGAACTTCTGAAGGATCCTCCATACGCTCCAGATGAGATTTTGACCTTTTCTCGAAATTGAATTACCATTTAGAGGAGTTCACTTTAGAACCAGACGGGCAATTATAGTAGCAGCAGTAGAGCAGTTTGTTGGAAGATTAGGACAACAATATACTGCGTCATATACATCTGCCATTTTCATATTGAAGGAGATTACTTCACCACAGTAACAATGTGACTGTTTCAAAAATGTTTTATTTCTTGTTAATTCAAATTTTGCCACTAATTATACTGCTCTGCATTCTTAAACCTTTTTTTGATATTTTAGTTTTGAATGCTGATTCCTCCTGATATTGGGGTGCTGATTCCAAATGCGTCAATTTTCTTCTATCACATGGAAATGAAAAAAAAAATCTTTAATATCAACTCCCTACCGACATAAAAATACTTATGACCGTCTAAAAGATAATTGTCGTGTTTAAGAACCAGATGTATATTAGAATTATGCAATTGTAAACATAATGTAAGATCATTTCACAAGTACTACCAACAATTGATATCATTCATATTATTCTACAGATAGAAATTTTCTTCTCTTGGTACTTCTTCCATAAGAATGAAGTACCAAGAACAGTCTGCCACCATCTTATCAGTCCAAATATCTTTCTAATCTTTGTGAAAACGTTCACCTGTTCCGCACCGTAAAATCCAAGACAATCTAATAGTCGATGTGAGTATGTGGGAAGTGTAACTTCGAACTCATGTTACAACCTAGTTTTTTCAAATTTTTCAACATGCTGTTCACAATAATTTTGTAACTTGGACTTCTCCTATTTCTTAGGATATTTTTATCTTTGCAGCTACGCCAAGCTTGCTTTTGTGATTGGTTCATTGTATCCTCAAAATTGCCACGTATTAATTTCCTGATCTAGCTGATTAAGCTTATTTAGGGTTATTCTATGATAAAAAGCTATCTATGTACTTAAAAACTCAGAGTTGTCTAGGGCACATATAAACTGACTCATAATACCCGGTTTTATGAAGCAAATTCCTGATTTTCTCGACAACCTGACGAGATAGAAAGAAAAAAGAATTCAGATTACCCTGTTCAACTCAGCGCAACAAATCTGTTTAGGAAAGGCATTCACTAGACAACATGATTTTTGATACAGAGCTGTATTATTGAATGACCCATGTGCTATTAATACAATGGAATAGGTCTTCTTGGCGAAGTCAATATGAGCGACCAGGTAGGTTCTCCAGTTTTGTACTCATTTTAGATGACAGAGATTAACTGAGAACAGAATAATACGCAATTCTTTGAAAATTTCTTAGGATTTGTTGTTATTTGTGGCTAGAGTTGACACTAGCCGTAAAACATCTTTTATATAGCATTCTCTAGTGCTCATCATTTGATGAGGAGCAGAACTGCAATGTCTACTGAGACTTGAATATCAGAGCACACATACAGTAATATCCATCCTATCCTTACAAACATATAATCCTGCAAATTCAGAAATGGTTGTATTTAAGTATACCATACTTGGAATACAGTTTAGCAGCAAATGAGAGTGACTGTTCTAAAGATACAGGCATTATAGCGACAATGACCTTAGATTTAAACTTTAATTTACAAGGTATGGCTTGTGTTACATCAAGGGAGGCTCAAGGTCACCTACCTCACACCATTACAGAGGTATTTTTTAGAGGTGGCGCGTGACCTTGTCACTCGCGCATATCCGAGCATCACGCAAAGCGATGGTGGGGGTAAGTTTCCACCAGCAGCCTGCTGGCTAGTGGGCTAGAAGTCGAAGAGATACTAACCAGACACCCCTTTTATCTTGCAATAGACAAGTGGACTCGACCATGAACTACTGGGCAACATTACCACACACGCCACTTCTAAAAAATACCTCTGTACGTTGCTATGCAAAGCGCTCATTTCCGGAAAAATTGCTGGTACGTAATACTCGACTGTATAAGCGAGATGGCACGAGCAGTTTTGAAGTCGGACAGTTTAAGTCAGTGAGTTGGAGTTTTTTACAATATAAATGTAAATTAGAATGTTAATGTAACTATTTTATTAATGTACATTTTTGACCATGACCGACAAATATGTACTATAACAGAGATGTCAATGTACATCCCTAGAAAAAAAACTAAAATAAAAAAAGACGATGTGTGCACTCACATGACTTTACCTACTCATTCTAGTACAAACTATTCTTAAAACGCTTATCTACTTCATACTAACCTAGCTAAACGTATACAGAAATGGTTTAAATGACATGAGGGAATACAGCGAAGCATTTCAAGGGGCTGGTCCTACAACTTAGTCGGTAGATCACCTTATGCAGTGCGAGTGGTCTCGGGTTCGATTCTTTGACCAAGATTATCCATCTTCCCTAGAGTCTGGAAGTATGATTGTATGGGTCAACACCATTGCCGATACGTAATATGCTCCGAAAGCAAAACCAACGATATGACCATTGTACGAGTAGTTAAAGGTGCACCATAAATGAAACCATAAAAATACTTTAAGAGCTCGTTGCTATATGATAGCTTTGATATTCCATTCTCTTTGTATAACCCAGGCTGGAGGAAAAATAGCCACATCCCATTTCAGAAAAGTATTGGTAGGAATTTTATTTGAACATTCAAACCAATAACAAAGAATAGATCGAAAATGGCTACCTTTAAAAAAAGTAGATTTTATCTATCTTTTACATTATGAAAAAGCAATTTAGGCTATTGTTAGATGGTTAAAGATATACCTTTCACTTCTCATGAAAATATTTTAAACATTTTTAATCTTTTTCTTTTTTAAAGAAAATCTTTTTCGGTGTGAAGGACAGTTTGAGGCTGGGGTATTTCCTTGAAAATCTTTGTGGTGAATCCTTGGTAAATACTACAATTAAACACCAAATTTAGAATTTAACCAACTTTAAATTTGAGTAATGATGTTTATGGACAGACACACGGACCTTCTTCTAAAAATGCTTTTTTATTCCGGGGGCCTCAAAACAAATATTCCCGGTGAAATATCTTGGCTATCCGGTTGTTGCCGCGTCAAATTATAAAATGCCGACGTTTCGACCATCTTGTCGTGGTCGTTATCACAGGCAAACTGCGCCGCTATGTAGCAGCTAGTCAACTTATATACTGGCAAATAGGTGAAAGGTGGGTAAATGGTGAGCCCTGATAGGCTGGGCAGTCTCTGCATTGCGGCAGTCCTTCTGCATTGCTACGTCAATGCCATAGAATCATTACACTGCGGCACTGCCATAGAATCATTACACTGCGGCACAAATGACGTGGTGTTCTTGTGTTTTGTTCTACCCATGGCCGTAAACCAAAGTTTGTTAATGTGCATGCCACCATTATTATTAAAATTCTTAGGACAACGGGAAATTTCTAAGGCCTCTTTAATTTTTCTGGGTCGCCATCTGTTTTCACTGGTTACTATCTTGGTCTGATCAAACAGTATTGTGTGTTTGGTTTCGTAAGCATGTAACGCGACCGCCGATTTTTCAATATCATTTTGTTTGCACTGACGTATGTGCTCTTGTAATCGTTCTTTCACAGTTCGACCAGTCTCACCAATATATGATTTGCCACAGTTACACGGTATTTCATAAACACCGGGTTTGTTAAGTGGTGGAACTTTATCTTTTACGTTAACCAGTAAATCTTGCAGTTTAGTGGGTGCTTTGTATGCCAACTTAATATCCGCTTGTTTTAATAATTTCCCTATTCGGTCTGTTACTCCTTCTACATATGGGAGTACTGCAAATTTTTGTTTGTCTGATTTTTTCTTCTTTTCCTTGTCTTCCTGTTTTGATACTGCTGTTTTCCAGGCCCGAAAGATATCCTTCTTTTTGTAACCATTGGCATGTAGGACTTCACACAGATTTTTCTTTTCTTGTTCCAAACTAGAAGAGTCGCAAACTCTTTTTGCTCGTAAGGCCAAAGTTTTTAAAATTCCCTTTTTGGTTGCGGGGTGGTGATGGGATTCTGCATGAAGATAGAGATTAGTATGTGTTATTTTTCTGTATACTGAATGTCCCAAAGTGCCATTTTTTCGTCTAATAACCAGCACATCTAAGAATGGAAGTTCACCATTTTTTTCAACTCCATGGTGAATTTTATCTGCGGATGGCTTTTGTTTAGTTGGTCAAAGAACAAGTTCAAACTGTTACGTCCATGTGGCCAAACTACAAATGTGTCATCTACGTATCTTATCCACACACTGGGTCCTATTGTGGCATTATCCAAAAACGTTTGCTCAAAGGCTTCCATGAATATGTTGGCTATAACTGGTGAGAGTGGTGACCCCATGGCTGCCCCTTGAGTTTGTTTGAAGAAATCTCCCTTATATTGAAAAAAGGTGGATTTTAAACAGAAAGCAGATAGATCGGCCCACTCCTCTGGAAGATCGCGTGATCTGAGTTTTTGGCGTACTACTTCCACTGCCTCGTCCACGGGCACCTTTGTGAAGAGGGATGTTACGTCAAAACTGACTAACAAGTCAGATTTCTTCAAATGGAGGCGCTGAATTATGTTGATAAATTCAGTGGAGTTTCTTACGTTGGACTTAATGTCCTCGGTTAGAGGTCTTAATTTATCTGCTAGAAATCGTGCTAGAGAATGCGTAGGGGAATTTATAGCGCTCACTATGGGCCTAAGTGGGATCCCCGGCTTGTGTACTTTCGGGAGACCATACAATCTAGGTACGTTGTAGTTATTTCTTTTTAGCCTCGGTTTGAATTGTTTTTCTATTGAAGTTGCTCTGTTGATTAGAGCACTAGCCTCCCGGCGAATTTTGGCCAATGGATTTTTTGGAAGTGGTACATATGTATCCTCTTGAAGCAGTGCTTTAACTTTCTGGTGATAGTCTTGAGACTTCATTACAACCGTAGCATTGCCCTTGTCCGCCTTCAAAATAACCAGATCTTCACGTTGCTTAATGTTAAATAGTGCCTGACGTTCTATTCTAGATAAATTCTGGCGAGGTACTTTATGATGTGAGAGGATTCTTGCTGTTTCGATGCGTATATGATCAGCCCGTTCTTCTGGGATTCCAATTAATACATCTTCTACACTGGCTATGATGTCATCTGTCGGTATCTGCTTGGGTGTTATAGCGAAATTTAGACCTTTGGAGAGGACAGCCAACGTATCATTGTCTAGTGGCTCTCCTGATACATTTATGATTGTATTAAGCTGTGGTGCACATGGTTTGTTTTTTGTGGCGGCCAATTTGTCGAACTTTGCCTTTTGTTTCTTTCTGTTAGCATCCTGAGTCCTAGTGGTATGATCAGCCGAAATATTATCTAATCTCTTCCATAGGTCCGCGTTCAGTGTGCGGGACAACTCCAGGTGACATCTAAAAAGCTTCATTTCCACCATTGCCAATTCCCTTCTTGTTTCCCTAATTCTCTCGTGTAATAGCGCTTTTTCTGTTCGTTCTAAAATGCGATTTATCTTCGGCGATCTTGCCTGATGTCTAATCTGTACGAATTTTGGTAAAACCTTTTGGTCTCTGCAACGTAATAAAAAGGCCAAATTACATAGTTTACGGCCTCTCTTTTCCCGCAGTCCAGAGAATTCCCTTGTCCGCCAAAACGTTTTCTCACCGTAGAGATTTATAATGTATTCTCTCAAGCTTCCACGGCCATCGTTTAAAATATCTTGGCTATCCGGTTGTTGCCGCGTCAAATTATAAAATGCCGACGTTTCGACCATCTTGTCGTGGTCGTTATCACAGGCAAACTGCGCCGCTATGTAGCAGCTAGTCAACTTATATACTGGCAAATAGGTGAAAGGTGGGTAAATGGTGAGCCCTGATAGGCTGGGCAGTCTCTGCATTGCGGCAGTCCTTCTGCATTGCTACGTCAATGCCATAGAATCATTACACTGCGGCACTGCCATAGAATCATTACACTGCGGCACAAAAGAAGCTTTTTAGATGTCACCTGGAGTTGTCCCGCACACTGAACGCGGACCTATGGAAGAGATTAGATAATATTTCGGCTGATCATACCACTAGGACTCAGGATGCTAACAGAAAGAAACAAAAGGCAAAGTTCGACAAATTGGCCGCCACAAAAAACAAACCATGTGCACCACAGCTTAATACAATCATAAATGTATCAGGAGAGCCACTAGACAATGATACGTTGGCTGTCCTCTCCAAAGGTCTAAATTTCGCTATAACACCCAAGCAGATACCGACAGATGACATCATAGCCAGTGTAGAAGATGTATTAATTGGAATCCCAGAAGAACGGGCTGATCATATACGCATCGAAACAGCAAGAATCCTCTCACATCATAAAGTACCTCGCCAGAATTTATCTAGAATAGAACGTCAGGCACTATTTAACATTAAGCAACGTGAAGATCTGGTTATTTTGAAGGCGGACAAGGGCAATGCTACGGTTGTAATGAAGTCTCAAGACTATCACCAGAAAGTTAAAGCACTGCTTCAAGAGGATACATATGTACCACTTCCAAAAAATCCATTGGCCAAAATTCGCCGGGAGGCTAGTGCTCTAATCAACAGAGCAACTTCAATAGAAAAACAATTCAAACCGAGGCTAAAAAGAAATAACTACAACGTACCTAGATTGTATGGTCTCCCGAAAGTACACAAGCCGGGGATCCCACTTAGGCCCATAGTGAGCGCTATAAATTCCCCTACGCATTCTCTAGCACGATTTCTAGCAGATAAATTAAGACCTCTAACCGAGGACATTAAGTCCAACGTAAGAAACTCCACTGAATTTATCAACATAATTCAGCGCCTCCATTTGAAGAAATCTGACTTGTTAGTCAGTTTTGACGTAACATCCCTCTTCACAAAGGTGCCCGTGGACGAGGCAGTGGAAGTAGTACGCCAAAAACTCAGATCACGCGATCTTCCAGAGGAGTGGGCCGATCTATCTGCTTTCTGTTTAAAATCCACCTTTTTTCAATATAAGGGAGATTTCTTCAAACAAACTCAAGGGGCAGCCATGGGGTCACCACTCTCACCAGTTATAGCCAACATATTCATGGAAGCCTTTGAGCAAACGTTTTTGGATAATGCCACAATAGGACCCAGTGTGTGGATAAGATACGTAGATGACACATTTGTAGTTTGGCCACATGGACGTAACAGTTTGAACTTGTTCTTTGACCAACTAAACAAAAGCCATCCGCAGATAAAATTCACCATGGAGTTGGAAAAAAATGGTGAACTTCCATTCTTAGATGTGCTGGTTATTAGACGAAAAAATGGCACTTTGGGACATTCAGTATACAGAAAAACAACACATACTAATCTCTATCTTCATGCAGAATCCCATCACCACCCCGCAACCAAAAAGGGAATTTTAAAAACTTTGGCCTTACGAGCAAAAAGAGTTTGCGACTCTTCTAGTTTGGAACAAGAAAAGAAAAATCTGTGTGAAGTCCTACATGCCAATGGTTACAAAAAGAAGGATATCTTTCGGGCCTGGAAAACAGCAGTATCAAAACAGGAAGACAAGGAAAAGAAGAAAAAATCAGACAAACAAAAATTTGCAGTACTCCCATATGTAGAAGGAGTAACAGACCGAATAGGGAAATTATTAAAACAAGCGGATATTAAGTTGGCATACAAAGCACCCACTAAACTGCAAGATTTACTGGTTAACGTAAAAGATAAAGTTCCACCACTTAACAAACCCGGTGTTTATGAAATACCGTGTAACTGTGGCAAATCATATATTGGTGAGACTGGTCGAACTGTGAAAGAACGATTACAAGAGCACATACGTCAGTGCAAACAAAATGATATTGAAAAATCGGCGGTCGCGTTACATGCTTACGAAACCAAACACACAATACTGTTTGATCAGACCAAGATAGTAACCAGTGAAAACAGATGGCGACCCAGAAAAATTAAAGAGGCCTTAGAAATTTCCCGTTGTCCTAAGAATTTTAATAATAATGGTGGCATGCACATTAACAAACTTTGGTTTACGGCCATGGGTAGAACAAAACACAAGAACACCACGTCATTTGTGCCGCAGTGTAATGATTCTATGGCAGTGCCGCAGTGTAATGATTCTATGGCATTGACGTAGCAATGCAGAAGGACTTCCGCAATGCAGAGACTGCCCAGCCTATCAGGGCTCACCATTTACCCACCTTTCACCTATTTGCCAGTATATAAGTTGACTAGCTGCTACATAGCGGCGCAGTTTGCCTGTGATAACGACCACGACAAGATGGTCGAAACGTCGGCATTTTATAATTTGACGCGGCAACAACCGGATAGCCAAGATATTTTAAACGATGGCCGTGGAAGCTTGAGAGAATTCCCGGTGAAATCTCGACATCGAATTTTTGTATCGAATTATTGCCCTTATTCTTCGAGGCATTTGTTTGGAAAACAAAATGACTAATTTACACTGTTTAGATTAAAGTATTGCCCTAGGAATGATTTAATGAATGAATGAATGAATGAATTACGCCCAAAGTGTACTGTGAAGTACAAAAGCGTCTTGCTAGAGGGGAAACTTTCGTAAGACCCACGTGGTAATATTCCCTGTTGGTAGACAGCAAATTCTTGCACACATTGGATTCACTGTGACTTACACCGATAATTCTTAAAATTAACCTAACTTAGATGTAGCTTTCGTGATCACAGACTACTATTTCTTATTGTCTTTCATAGTCTTTCTGAACAGTTCCCCAGCTTGGACTAATGCGATCCCACCAGTTGTCTGTCCATCTTGTTCTTAGTTTCTTGCATCCAGTGTATGGGTACCATATGGTGGCCGACTGAACCCATCCGTCGTGGTGAAGTCTTGTGACATATTCCACTCATCTGCATTTGATTCTTGCAGCCTGCTTTGGAATCGAGAGACGCCCGATAAACTCGATTGCTGTATATAACACACTAATTTAAGAAAGAGAAAAACACATTTAAAATCAAGGAAGTAGCTGCGCGGTAAAGAGACTCGGATTAGAAGAGGCTCCAGGTTAGATTTCCTTAGACCACCCGCTCTGGCCTTGGGCTTTATTTAGTTTTATCTGGTCGGTAGCCGAATGCCGGATGGTTACTCATCTATCACAATTTCCTTCTCATCTTTCAGGTATGTTTCTAGGTTTCGTGATGTATGGCGATGACATAGATATGGTATAGATGTTTGCTCAGAGGAATGAATATTCTCTGTGGACACTAGAGGGTTGCTTGGTTGACGGGTCGCTCATCGCCTCCGTGGGCAACTCCAACAGTGGAATTCTGTTCTATCCTGGAAGTATTAGGAACTTTCGCACGACTTTGTGGCCTGTCTGTCTGCGACCTCAGCCTCCTGTGCTTTCTTCACGTTACTCCTTCCTGATGGGTGCGATTCCGCAATAGATCACTCTAGATCTCCCGTCTATTCTATACTCTATACCCTAGTATTGTTACCAAACTCGTGGGTTTGACTGATCAGGTATCAAGGCACATGACCACAAATTCTGCTATTTATCACACATTTTGAAATCGGACATAGGGTAACATTAAATAATTTGCTGAGAATACTTCCCCTCTTTTCTGAAATGAACTCGTTTTCTGATTTCATTAATTTCTGTTTATCTTAGAATGCACGGTACATACAACACTAGCTTGTATATTTGAGCATGCAGTCTTCTACTGCAACATGAAAACAAAATACAAAAATCGGTACACTGTTAAAACCTAAACACAAATAAGCAGGTTCTTGTAACCAGGAAACCGATTAGCAATGTTTTGTTTCGACAAAGTATTTCCTGACGTTAAGAATACACTAAGGGACATTGGTTTAGAATGAGAACTCTAATGCAAAAAGTCATACATACATGTATGTAGGCTGTTGGGGTTATAGATTGATATTTTGGTAAATATGTATTCACTTCGATGTGCTGTTTTTCTCTTCAGTTTGCTCAGCAACCAATGACACAATTTACTACCCGATGCTTTTTGCACGGTCGTAACAGGACCGCGAAATGAGCAGTGCCTGTCAGTAGGGTATCCGATTTGCTTCCACGTGAATGCGTGACCTACTGGCCTAGATAGTGTGGAGTCATTGACCTTGCAGAAAGCATTCGAACTCAGTTCCGATACAACATGCGTTATCGCAAGCTGAGCCCACTTTATGCTATGCCTTTCGCTCCAAGCTCTCGAGAGAAAGTAAACACGCATGGCTTGCGTGTGGCACTCCTACTTGAATATACTAAACAACCTGAAAATATACTACTCTTATAAGTAAAATTATAAATCCCTAAATAAGCAAACATTGATGTGATGTTGTTCATTATGCTTTCCTCAATTACTAAAACAAATGCCTACACTTATGTTCCTACCAGCCTTTATTGGAAGTACACTACCAGTTTTCTCCCCAAATACATGCATCAACATCGGTATATACATAAATGCCATTATGCAATCTTAACATTATAAACGAAAGCATAATTGCCTCATTATGGCACACGTGCAATAATAGCAATGACGTATTTCTTATAGCAATGATGTAATAAGGGCATTCCAAGTTGAGGTTTGTCACCTTGTTTCCTTTGAGCAACTAGTACCAAAATCTCTCTATATTATTAAATATAGAATAACTGAAATATGTATTTATGAATACTTACCATATTGTGCTGGTAATAGACTACATCACACCATCTTCATTCTCGCCCAGGAAGGGTATACATGCAGATGTCTGTTTTTGTTACCGGTTCAACACAAATGCAATGTATAACATCCCAATGGATACGGACATTGAAGATGCTCTGATCTAAGGACGCGGAATTATATAATCATTTGCTAGACTTTATAATGCTAAGATTGCATAAATGTTTATCCAACTCATTAATATAAAAGATTAACAATAGAAAATCTACTCAAACTGTTAATTACATAAAAAATAAAATTTTTAATTCTTTTTCATACAAATTTGCTACTTTAATAGTTTAATTTATATGTTAATAAATACACTCCTTAAGATGAAAGAATTTAACATCTGTACTGTGGTAATTAATGGTTTTAATGCAGATTTTATACATAAAAATAGAGAGGTTTAAATATCAAATGGCTGTTATGAAAATAAAATAAGTTTCAAGAAAATAAAAGATGATTACTTACCATCCTTGAGCTAATAAAAAATATACAATAAGTTTTAAGGAACATGGAATAATTTGACTTCTTCAAAATAAATATATCACAAATTTGCTAAATTTTTCTAAAAAGGATACAATTTGAAATTATAAAAAAATCTGTCATTTATCAATTTAGCTATTTGGATTGTGACAGGGTTTACATTGGTAAAACTAAACGCCATTTAGAAACCAAAATAAAGAAATGCTAAATATAGACAGACTGCTAAGTCAACTTTAGCAGGTTTTCTGGTTATCTAATTATGAAATAAATTCAGAGGTTAAATTATTAAAACAATTAAATTGACCTATAGATTTAATGGTTTGGGAAAAGAGATTCATTTTGAAAAATAAGGGCCACGTTATGAATTTTGAAATACCGCCGATTGATTCTACTAGTAGGTTTGTTTTGTTTTCAGAGGTTGGTAATACATAGAAGTATTAATTGAGCGTCTGTAGCTGGTAACTGATAAACAAGAGCACAAATATTAAGATAAGTGGAGCTTTCAGTCGCTAAATAATTGTTCTATTTAAGATTTGTGTTGCTTCACTGTTAACAGCTTCAGTTTTTCATTGAAGATTATCCAATTGCTGTCTGTATAAATTACTTTTGTGTTTTTGGTACATAAGGCTTAAGAAATGCCATTTTGTTAGGAGCAACTTAACCTCAGCAAACCGAACAGAATGTTGTGGCCTGGAACTTACCGCATGAGAAGGCGAAGAGGACGAGGACGTACAGGAAGAAGAACTTCATGATGTCGAGGACCATGCGGCTGAGGGATACCTGCAGCGGGCCCAGGTAGGGATTCACCGAGAAGATGTACACCAGCTTGAGCGAGCTGCAAATAGACCCAGCGTCACAGCGTCACAAGTGAAAACGAGCGATTTCACGTCCAGAAACCGCAAGTACTGGACAGTGGTGCAGCGTCGTTTTCACTTTTTTAATGTAAAAAAAAGCAGTGCAATGGGCAAAAGCTGCACAACTATGCTCTACTTCTGCACCAGAGACTGGCATTTAGCTTGTTACTCACACTCAACACAGCCAAGTTCAGAATTCAGTGTACGTAAACTAAAATTAATAGTTAATATAAGGCTTATGCTTAATACGCTAATAATAAAAAGCTTTTGATAACATTAATTGTAAATAAATAAATAAATAAATAAATAAATAAATAAATAAATAAATAAATAAATAAATAAATAAATAAATAAATAAATAAATAAATAAATAAATAAATAAATAAATAAATAAATAAATAAATAAATAAATAAATAAATAAATAAATAAATAAATAAATAAATAAATAAATAAATAAATAAATAAATAAATAAATAAATAAATAAATAAATAAATAAATAAATAAATAAATAAATAAATAAATAAATAAATAAATAAATAAATAAATAAATAAATAAATAAATAAATAAATAAATAAATAAATAAATAAATAAATAAATAAATAAATAAATAAATAAATAAATAAATAAATAAATAAATAAATAAATAAATAAATAAATAAATAAATAAATAAATAAATAAATAAATAAATAAATAAATAAATAAATAAATAAATAAATAAATAAATAAATAAATAATAATAATAATAATAAATAGTAACTCAAAATTACCAGGTATTTCTAATTTTGAATAACTTCACAGCAGGGTTGTCTCAGAAGTACCCGACGCAACATATACAGGGTGTCTCCAAAATATACCAATACTTCGAATGACTATAAAATCATAATTTATGAACATAGAGACAAGTTTAAAGGCTTGAATCACAAGAAAACAGGTAGTTAAATAATTGAGGCGTTGAGGGCAACAGTGGCCCAACCCACAAAAATTCAGAAACTGAGTTATTAGCACAGACATGTTCCCCATATCAAAATCTAGGAGAGCAGCAGTGGCCTATACCACATTTCTACAACCACCGACAGATGGCATGAGAAGTGTGTTATTGCATGGAACTGAATCTGGCTTCCTGGATAGAAACAGTGGCCCAACCTTCCTGCATGTATGTAACTATGTATCACAATGTCGGTGCTATATTGATTAAAATTTCCAAATATCATGACTCTTGCTTAGTTATTAAAGTCAATATAAAACTTTCAAATCACAGATATTTTTTACACTCCATTATCTCCATTATGTACATTTAGTGGTTGGGCCACTGTTGCGCTCAACGCCTCAATTATACTTGCAAATGTTCAAATTGATGACCGCCATTGTCCAGACAAAACTGATAATGCAAACCAATGGATTCGCAAACGTCACGAAACAGTTCAATGCGTCAGTTGTTCTTGGTTTTGAGGTCTCCCCATAAAAAGAAGTTCATTGGCGTGAATGTGCAGGGTATTCAATGCTACCCTTTCGTCTAATCCATCTTATTCCGTTTTTGGCTTTCCAATAACATTTAAGAACAAACTTTCTCTCTTCAAAGCTATCTCCTGCCAAGCTGTTACATTAGTTACACCCGAAAAACAGAAGAGTCAGCACATAGAGGTTTCTAGTCATTCTTTAATTAGATTTTTCTTCCGTAATTCAAGCCTTTAAACTTGTCTCTATGTTTATAAATAAGGATTTTTTAGTCAAAGTGTTAGTGTATTGTGGAACTCTAAATTTGAAAGGAAGAATCGGCTCCAAAGAGTTTGAAGAAAGCTGCATTTGCAGGCAAGGTCATGGCGACAGTTTTTAGGGATGAACGTGGAATAATTTTAATCATCTCCAAAAAGGAAAATCAACCAGTAGCGTGTATTATGCAAACTTATTGCAGCATTTGAGTGATGAAAATCAAACAAAAATGGTTACATTTGGCAAGAAAGAAAGTTTTGTTTCAAGACAACGAAGTTCACACACTCATTGTTGCTGAGTTGAGATTAGCCCCTCTGATTATTTTCTGTTTCCGAACTTGAAGAAGTTGCTTAGTGGTAAAAAATTTACCAACAATGAGGAGGTGAAGCCTGCAGTTGATGGCTAAGCAGAGCTCAATGGTTCTTGTTATAAACAGGTCGAAGCTATTGGACATTGTTGGGGAAAGTGTATTAACCTGAAAGGAGACTAAGTAGAGAAATATAGGTTTTTTCCCCAATATTTTTGAGCTTTCTTTGTTAGATTGGATATTTCTGGGACAAATGATACCAAATATGAAATGATAATTCAGTAATATAGTGCTTATGTGAAAGAGTATTATCAAATTGGTGAGTAGACTGTTCTGCACTGCACTCAAGTAACTTACGAGGCTTCGCCATATCCCCCTGGTGCTTCTTGCAGTGACTATTTTTGCTTACTAACTTGGACTCGTGAGTGAGTTTCACAAGAAATGCTAGACTCCATTGTCATATTGTATGCGTGCTTAGATAAATTAAACATACTTACAGACACTCATTGGATTTCATATGCATTGCATACCTAAAGGATCACTAGTTATGTCGAAAGATATAAAAACATAAAAAGTAACTTGTTTTATATGTAAACATTTCTTCATACAGTTATACAAATTTGTGTTTTGGATAGGGACTATTTCTATATGTAACACTAAGGTTTTGTTTTAGTAATAATTTATTTTCCTTAGCTTATATTTTAAATTCTTTACAACTTAATGACCAATACTTGAGGTGTTCCATATGTCCTAATACACAAATTAGGTTTCAGTATTCCTTAACTCTAGCAATGGCAGTTCATATTGTAGAATTTACTTAGCCACCCTATAACCACCACTGGTAATTTTAAAACAAATTTATTTTAAAATTGGATATTATATCTTTACATTATAAAGGTAATATTCAACTTTCTTTTTTATTTTTTTTACACGAATCATATTATACCGATGGTAGGGGGGATATTTTATGACCACCTTGACACTTAAGTATTTCTCAACGATGAAAGAATTGCACGATTCGGTAATAGCAACAGTGATTGATAATAACTATTAACTGCAAGAATTTAAAAATTACAGAAGGTGAGCATAAAGGAACTCCCCCATTGGGGGGCGGGGGGTGGCGCTACATCAACTTAACTCCTGATGTTAGTAAGTGTAGACCTTTTTCTACTACCCATTCCTCTCCATCCTCTTATTTTATTTCCGTTTTCAATATCTCTTTTGTTATTACTTTTTCTTTTACCTTTCCCAAAGAATTCCCATTTCTTTAATTTTTTCTTTCCCTTACCATTCAACATTTTGGTCACTACCACCTCTCTTAGTATACTGTATTTACAAATTTTTTCATGCATACAAAATGAAGATGTGTATGAGATAAAGGGATGTACTGTATGCCCACGACAAGAAGGCTAGAGGGGAATGAAGGGCAGAGGGGGCTTCAATTGTTTATCTGCTCCGGTAGCGTATCTGGTATCTGTTTACTAGGAAATGAGTGTATGAGAGTGCATATGAGTCACCCGCGTTGCCAGATCTAATGCGCTTTGCAGTATTAGGTGCAGGTGCAGTTCGAAAGAAGGGACGAAGTATTCACAGTGAAGCAAGGGAGGTAATTAGAAAAGTGATAGAGGTATGTGACGAAGAAGCGAAATCAGGACAATTGAAATGTTTATTATCACAAAGAAATTTACGTGTGGCAAATTATTGTGGGATATCGTAACATAGTGTAACAAGAATAAGAAGAGGTGTTAAAGCTGGTGAAAAATCACTTCATACTCGGGAAAAAGAGACCAAAGGCCGAGGAATGCAAATTTCATTGTGATGACTTTGATAGAACAGTAATTAAAAACGTAATTCGAGACTTTTATTTGGTTAAAAAACAAGTGCCCACTGTACCGAAGCTACTTGCAGCAATTAGGAGAAAATAAATTTTCCTTGGGGAAGAGAAACTCTGCGGAAGCTATTGCACGATATGGGTTTCAAATGGAAGCGATGTGGAAGTAAGAGAAGATTACTTATTGAACGTCCAGATATAGTTAACTGGAGAGCTAAATACCTAAGAACTATAAATGGATACAGAAATGCTGGGAGAAATATCATTTACATTGATGAGTCCTGGGTGGACAATAATTTGACATTTGGGAAGTGCTGGCAGAGTGATGATATCTACGGGATTACGACAAACACTAGCTCTTCGAACCGCCTGATTCTTGTAAATGCAGGCAGCAACGAAGTTTTCATACCCGGAGCTTCTTTGATATTCAAAGCTGGACTTGCTAGCGGCGATTATCATGGCCAAATGAATGGAGAAAATTTCCAGAAATGGTTGGAGGAGAAACTGTTACCTAATATACCCTGCAATAGTGTCATCGTGCTTGATAATGCTCCATACCACAGTGTACAAGAAAATAAGCCTCCGTCGAAATATGTTGTAAAGCAAGAAATGGTACAATGGTTGGAGAACAACAATATTTCATATTCTGCTGCAATGCGAAAGACCGACTTGTTTGATTTAATTCAAATACATAAACCAAAGGAAAAAATATACCATATCGACAGAACAATAGAAATGCATGGGCATACGGTTCTTAGATTACCTCCTTATATGTGCGAGTTGAACGCCATAGAATTGGCATGGGTAGCAATAAAACGACTGTAAGAGAGAGAGCATAATGTAACCGGCGATCTACATTTAAGAAATCTACAGCAAGTGTGTGAAAGTGCAGTGAACTTTGTTACAACAGCTGATTGGGAGGGCCATGTTAGGCACGTTAAGAAACTTGAGGATGAGTTCAGGCAAAAGGATGGGCTAGTGGAAGATGCAATAGACAATTTTATTATATCACTAGGAGGTCTGACGAAGATCCAGAGAGCGGGTGACAGCAGCGAAGGTGACGACTTCTCCGACTCGGATCTTGCAGGACAACTGGACTTCTAGGTGAGTTATGTGACAACACTGTGTATTTTAAACGAACCTAGCATCCTTATCATACTCGGAAACTAGACATAAACACCGCGCGGGAAGCAAAACATGATTACGTTACACATTCCTAAGCCTCGCCTTCTTGTGCTGGGCATACAGTAGGTGTATCAGAGAGTAAAAGACGTGATAAAGGCAGGTTCTTTCATTTATTCTTTCTTTATCTGATTACCCTCACCTTATGAAAGACTTACACCCCCTAGGACTTAACAAGCCTGTGACTAGGAACAGACGCCTGTCGGTGAGCAAACGAACCTATGGACCGGACAGAGTGAAGTCCTGGACAAAGGTGGTCAGCCCAGCACCAGGTACGAGAGTGAGGAAGACGATATGAAATACAGGCAAAATGGATGAATGGTAAGGTGGTGATGGTATGAGTAGTGCGGGAAACCGGAGAATCCGGAGAAAACCCGCCCAGATGCCGCTGCGTCCACCATGAATACCACATGCAAGTCCCTGGGATCGAACTCGGGTCGCCTTTGTGATAGACCTAACCGCTCGGCCTCGGCGCCGCCAGGAGGTATGTATATATTGGGCATTAAGAATTGCAAGCATATACCGTAGGGGTTCAACACTGAAGCTGTACTTATTTTACCTATACGCCGAAGGGGTCACCTCCGGGAAGAAGGATGAGGTGAAGGAAGACAACGGGTGGCCAGATTCTGAATAGCAGCAGAGGTCCCTAAGTTTTACCAAGTTTGACCACTTCTTGGCGGCGACAATGACGACGAGTCCTCCCAGAAGAGACAACGGCGGAGTCCAACACCTCTAGATGCCTCGCCCCAAGATGTCTCACCGCTCAGAACTCAGCGACGAGAAACAGAGAGTTCATTTACAAAGGGCATACTTTCCTACTAACCTGCACCTAACGCCTTTACTGATATACCTGCAACCCTAAACGAAACAACGGGATGAAGGATGAATGATATAATTAATGAAGCGAAATGGAAGGATAGGAAATTCCGGGGATGTAATTATTTTTCCCAGCATTCGCCTAGCGAAATGGGGAAACCCTCTAAAGGTCGGCCACGGGAATCGCACCCAGAAACTCCAAAATGTGAGCTTCACACGTTACCGCGGAGCCATCTCGCTGGGTATGCAGCTGAAAAATGCTGAAGAACCAACTGAAAATCAATCAGGCCAAATTATATTGGTAATGTTAAGACAAATAAAACGAAGGGAAGTCAATCACAGTTTTAGTTAATGATACCTACCTCATTATTGTACCCCAGCAGGAAGTACCCAAAATTATTTTTCACTAGCTGGACTTAGTATCTTGTAGCGAGGATGCTTGAATTATTGAAATGACAAAATGAGAACACGTGATGTAATTTGAATTTTGGACGGCCCCATTCGTCACATATCCATTATACTACAAATGAGGCATAGTCGGCCATCAGAGTAATGACTATGCCCAACTTCCCTAACGGTAACATTAATAAGCCAGGATGGACATGAATGGACACAAGGTATTGCTAACACCTGCGAGTGCTCTTGCTCATGTGTGTTTATAGTTTAAGTGATGTTTATTACCCTGTGATTGAGCCTAAAACGCACTGCGTTATATTACTGGCAAATACTATATTCAAGGCAGCCTTTGAAGTACGAATTATATTTTAGTGCATACCTACCCTATAAACACTTTTTATTGGACTAATAACGTGTCGAAAAATAATACTTTAGTGACACAACAAACAAAACCCAGGTAACAGTGTTCATCATGCCAAATGTAACAGGGTTTGGAACAAAAGACTTAAACATAAAGCAAGAAATATACGCCAACATTTAGTTTATGTTAATCATAAACTTTTCGAAACTGTTGCACAGGTTTCTTTTGGTGGCAGCAGCTCAGATTTAACATTTATGCTCAAATTGATGTTGGGATTTGTGATTTCCACACAGATTTTTAACTAAAAGCTTATTTAGAACGCTCAGAATAAGCATTACCGTCTACATCACATCTGATATTGTTACGGTCAAATCTTCCTGGGAGGTGCTGGTAGGTTAAGAGTGTAAGGTTCAGGCCATCGACATACGCAAAAGCTTTAGTCAACAAATTAAGAATTTCAGGAGAGGCATAATTGCGTATTTGATACGTAAATACAGCAATCGTTATATTATATGGCAACGCTCTCGCTGTTTTTCTACCCTTCACTCTTCCTTCGCCATCTAGCGAGACTTCACATCACCAATTCCCCCTCGAAGGTGTAATGGCGCCATGTCTGTTATTTATGCGTAATGTCCATTCAGTCAGGTGCCTTTGCCGCTACAGTAAACAAGGTGCGTCGCTTATCTGCGGAAGAATGTGTGCTTACTTGTAAGGCTTATTTTAAACATGAATCGGCTTGCTGTGTGAGTAGGGAGTTCGTTGAGAGAGTGATCGCCTAGAATCACCTAAATCGCCTCAACCGGACTACTTTCTGGGCATCTGGTTCTCTCCCGCAATGGAGAGAATATATTTTAATGAGCCTAAAGCTATAAAAGCTTGTAAAATAATTCTGGGAGTCCCTAATAATATAGCAAGTGAAGTAGTTTTAGTAGAGTTAGGAAAGGTAGGTGTGTTAGGACTACAGATGGAGAGAGTATTGAAATATTTATTTCGAGTTACCAGATGCCAACGTAATGAAAATATACCTCATGTGCCTATCAAAGAAAACATGAGTAATATGCCTAATAGCTGGCGGAGGAAAATTAGGGAGCACTTAAGTGGGTTAGGAGATTGGTGGGTTGGAATTGGATTGTTTGGAGTAGGTTTCTGGAGAGAAGTGAGAACGGGATTGGCGGATATGTATAGACAAATTTTATTTACTTAGATGAGGGAGAAAAGTACATTGATGTATTACAGGGAAATGAAATATGATTCAGATAAGGAGAAATATTTGTCAGCTTGTTCAAAAAATTAAAGAGAAGGGTTAGCTTGGATTACACTCGTGGTTTGGCGAATGAGAGAAGTTTATTCTGGGAATATGCCCAATTTGTGGGGAGAAGGAAGATGAAATTCATAATATATTTCACTGTAAAGGCACAGATATTTGGAGGGAAGATTTAATTAGTAGGAAATAGTTATTTAGGAGTAAGGAAACTGTAACTGGAAAAATTTTTAAAGACCGCAAGCAGATACCTAAATTAAGGGAGTTTTTATGGAAGGTTAGGATGAAATGAAGATGATCGGTTGAAAAATATGGAACTTAGGCTTAGGTTAGATGGTAAAGGATGTTTAAATTTGACTTAAGGAGAATTTGGCTAGCAAACTAGGGTTCAGGCCAGATAAACTGATTTGGTATAATATAATGTAATGGATATTTTGTATTCTTTGAGAACTTGTTATAAATGGTATGTAATTGGATATGACTGGCAAATAGCTTAGGCTGAATGTCTATCCATGTTCATAATTGTAATAATTTAGCAGTAATAAATATAGTACCTATCACTTTAAATAAAAAATGATAAAATAACAGCTATAAAATATTACATACAGCTCTTCAAGCAATATAGAGTACCTATTAAGGAAGTTGTTGTTAGCTAATGCTGGATTTCTGACAATGAAGTCATTAATCCTCTTGCTCTCCAATATTTTTCACTGATGATATTGAAGAGAGCAATAGCAGTAATAGTAACCGCTTTTTAGAGAGCACCATATTTTTATGTCTTGGCAGTCACATCGCTCTCTCACAACCCCCAGAATGTCTGGAGGACCACACCTGTCGTTGGTTTACGGGTCTCACCGACCTGACCGGGAGAGTTATCAAATTCACCGACCATATCCTCTGATCACCAATCAGAGGACGTATTACATGCAATGACAGGTCAGCATGTTAGGGGTTAAGGTTTTATAGAGAAATGGAGAGGTTGGAAAAATAAAGACTCCCTAGCCCTCAGGAACCCTAATAGCATCGAGGTCGGAAGAGAACAAGAGATGACCAAGGTAAGGTCAGATAGAAAAGCTACAGTGAGGAGCAAAACACCAGTAAGTGGAAGTAATGTTCTGCTCAGCTTGGGTACCTTGTGGTCGCTATTCACATATCCCCTAGACGGAGACCCCTGAGTAGGTACTAAGAAAGTAAGTTGGATGAATTTGGGTGAATTTTGCACAAAACACAAGTCATTGTTTTCGACATGTTACCACAATAGTCAACTTTATCATCATCATAAGCTATAATTTGTTTAGCTGAAAAGAAGTGTCAGGGTGTGTGTTTTGTATTAATATGTTACACTATTTTAATATAAGAAACATAATCGAATATTTTTTCTGTAACAATTTTTAAAATATGGATTTTCTACCAAGAATGAGGAGTGGGAAGACAACATCCAGTGGATCTATGATGAAGAAGAAGAGTAAAATACAATCATTGACTAAAAGGATGGGAGTTTTTAGATTATCTCAGATAACTATAACAAAAGTTGTAATAATTACTTAAAAACTCTGAAGTGGGGCTTTTTATCCACGAGTAGCTGTTATGTTACGGATTACATCACAAGGTTAATTTTTTTCAATTAAGATGCTTACACTTAGAACATGGCACAATTTTAGTTATCATTTATACTTCTTCGTGCTGCTACTGCCACTGCTTATATCGATAATTACTTTGTTCTTTTTAATAACTACCTAAACATTATACTAAAGACGATTGTTTAGTTACATAACTATTAATGATAATTTCAGTAACTCTGTTTACCCAAATATTTTTCTCAGTAGCAACATTTTACTAACAGCAGTCATAAGACAAGAATATTACTTATTTTAAATTAATTGCAGTTTTGAAGTTAATCGTAGCACAGTGTAAATATTTAGATACCATTATTTTACTGAATGTAAGGCACTCACCTTTATGATCGGAAACAATATTACCGTTAGTATGTTTGATGTCTAGATTAACAACATTTAGAATATTATAAGAATGCTTTAGCATAGGTGCCTCTATGGAAGATATGAGTTATTAATTTTATTGCTCCATCATGAATGAAACGGGAGCTTTCCTTAGTGATATTGTAACTCCAGCTGACCTGAAAATATTGGCAGCAGAGAAGAGGCCTTCAGATATGAGCATGGGGTCCCAGGTGTCCCAGTCTTCCCTAGGGAGCTCTGTCGGCATCTTCGCTGCCAATTCCTTTTGCACCTGTAAGTATAGAAAACACATATGAGCGAGTTCCAGGCCATGCAAAAGGATTAGGGTATACAACAGACGGGGAACACCTCGTGCATTGTAACCTACAAAGGGGTCTATTTTACTACCATCCCCTAGAAGCAAGGGATGAAACGAACTACAGGAAGCTACGGGCGACAGATATGCGGGGAAATCTCTAAAATGTCCTGACTCGAAGACCAACCAGTGGAGTTATTCAGAGAGCAGGGAGCTGCCTTGAACGACCCGTGCAACCAGGCAGCTCTCTAGTGTCCATCTGCATAACTTCTAGGATCAAGCATCCGCGCTATCTTCCGTCGTCGACTCCTGCCACGAAACCTAGAAGCACACCTGAAGTAACAGAAGGAAAGGGAGTGGAAGAGAAATAATGGTTTGTGGTTTATTTATTTTTGCTAAGTTATTTACACTTCGGTTTCTAATGGGAGTGTTCCTGGCCACTTTTGTCTAGACTGCAGATATAAAACTAAATTAAATTTTTCAACCTCTTAAATTCCAAATTAACCATCGTTTTTTCGCTTTTAGCATACTATTTTCATCTTTTTTCAATTTATCAATTCAATTTTCCTTTTACACTCCATAAAAATCTCCTAAACGCTTTCCTCATCTAAGACATTTTATTTATTTTTACAATACTAGTATTTTAAGCCATTTCTCTTGAATAAATCTTCTCCTCCATTCTTTGTTCCTGTACATAGCAAGAAAATGTGTATTGTATCTTCGATTTCTCCACATATGGGACATATTAATTGTATAAAATTACATTTTAATCCCCTAAGTTTCCATGTTTCTAATCTAAATCGTCTTTCCCTTTTGTTACAAATTTCTATGTACTCTTCTTTTTCTAATTCCATCTATGGCGCCTTCACAGTGGGAAGACAGAAGAAGAAAAGCATAATACTTGTAAGATTCACATCATCCAAAGGGTAAGTATATGAAGTACTAAGAGAAATAAAATGTTAAAAGCAAGGCAGATATCGTTGATCTTAGTAGTCCAAGTTACTAGAAGATATGAAAAAAAGCAAGAGGAGTAAGTGCATTTATTCGGAACTTTCAACTGTGGGTAGATGCAAACAAGATGAGTGAAAGTGAAAGGACCAGAAGGGACTCAAACTCGAAAGGAAGTCGTGAGTGGCACATCAGAAACCACCGCAACACTCACCTAAGCAATAGGGAAACCACGAAAAACAAAGTAATTTACTACCATATTTTTATTTTGTTTTTCCCCTTTTGTGAACTATTTTGAGGTCTAGAAACGCAGTTGCATACGTTTTCTCATTGACAAGTTTTGCATGAAGGGACAGATTCTACATTTTTTGTTTAATTTCTCATTTCATCATGGTATAAGTATTTTTCTAACGTCCTTTAACCTGCAGGTTATATTGGACGATGAATGAAATGGGTGAAATGATGCACAAACGATCCCGGACTCCATAGACCTTACTTACCCAACTTTTATCTTTTGAAGATTTGAACTCGGGACCTCTTGAATATGAGGCAGACACGCTACCCCAGCACCACGGAGCCACAACATAGTACAAGTATTCTTTTGCTCTAACTTGAAATTAATCACCTGCTCCATGGTGCAGTATTTACCACTATGATTCGTAAAACAGTGTTTAAATTCAAAACAATAGCCTCACTCTAGTTAAAGAACACGCCATGCGTTAACAGAGGGAAAACTGGATAATGTTGCTCCTTGACACACTCAGACTATGCTTACATATACCAGTAGAACTTCGTACTGTCCCATCACCCGGTAAATTATATGCGGGCAATTGCGATGTGTACTCCCGGCTGCCGTGCCGCTGGGCTTGGGAGAAAAACAAATGAAAGGCGCAGCGCTTATGTTGACAAAACACCTTCAGAGTACTGAATATCTGATTTCTGCTGGACTGCAATTGAAATGCTTGATGTATTAGATTAATGTCTCCAATAAAGCCATATAATCCTATGTATATATTTAAATACAATTTTAAATGCTCTAAAATAAAAAGGCCTGCTCCTTAGCACACTGCTTACCAAGCGAGAGTACCAGTGTGTTGATTTTCTCCCAATGAGAAATCTGATCTGGAGTGCCCTGAGGGATCAATTGAGAAGTGGCGGCCCTGGTTGCAAAGATCGCAGGAGGGACCGGAATACTGACCACATCCCACCCACCAGTACTGCGCCAAAGTCATGCATGTGGTGGGCGGAGGTGGAGGATGTAGCGGCAGGGTGGCAAGCCTATGCTCGGGAATGTCTGTTGCGCCGCGGCATTAGTTAAAAAAGAAAAACGGAAAGGGCAGCTAGAAATGTAGCATAGTTCAAAGAAATCAACTGTCAAAGGTTAGAAGCTACAGAGGAATGATATAGGGACATCTTCATAGAGGACACCTGTGGTCCGTGACGACAGTTAGATAATTACAGTTGAACCTGCTTCATACGTAACAATTACAGTTCTAAGTAATTCGTATTTATATGTAAATGTTGTAAGCTAAGTGTAATTTAGAATCGTGTTAATAGATACACAATGCATTTATAGATAATTCGCTGTTATACGTATTAAATTTCAGTGAAATACAACTGAGCTTTGCGTAGTTATAATGAGCATATGGCATATGCTATCTTAAAAGAAACTCGAGACATATTTTTCTTATCTCTGTTGACAAAGACGCATGCTGAGTGGGCAGCTTTCGGCCGTGGACACAAAAGACAAAGACGTTTGCCGGTAGAGCCGGCGGTTTCGGCTCAACAATGTGGTAGCAACAAAGGAGGGGTCAACAGAAAATTATCTGGTGTTCACTGTGTGGGGAACTACTGAAAGGAAATTATTGTTTATGTGTGGTGGTGATGAAGAAGGCGGACCAAATATTGAAATATCTAAAGTGAGTGAAGTTGTTAAGTGTACTTAATGTGTGTAGACATTCGATCAGTGCGAAAAGTTGTAGTGAAAAATATTTAAGTTCATTATTAAGTTTTATTCACTTAATGCAAGAAAAGTAAATTAAGCAAATTAACTGATTTCTTTAAAGCAGGAGCAAGTTCAAAATAATATTTTCCTCCTGCATATGTTTGATGTTTGTAAAATGTTACACATGTAGGCCCACTGTACTGCTGTTGGTTAAAAAAAATATGATGCATTATCAAAATCTCATTTGTTTATAATTCTGAGATACAAGCAATCTTCCTTCTCTCCCCTGATATAAACCAGGTTAAACTCTATTTTTAATTTGAATATTCTTACATATAAATATAACTAAGTGGGGATGTAATACGAACGTGGTATTTATTTAAAAATAACGCATGTGTTAAAATTAATTTTGGAAATACAACTAGTAAATAAATGTAGTAACGATGCTCAAATGTTGCAGTGTCAGAACAGACAGTGGTCGTAAAACGTTTTGTTGTTTAGAGACGCTGAAAACTTTTTTTTTTAAATGATTTATTGATCGATCAGCGCATGTGCGCTCTACAGACCATTGTTGAAATACACATAACAATAAATAAAATATAATAAGTAACATTGAAATGAGGTAAACCCCATTGGGCCCCTCACTGACAGTATTAGTTGAAATTAAATCAGATCTTGCTGTGATAACTGGCCCAGTGGTAGACGACTCTTGATGCGTGTTGGAAAACTGGATTTTCTGCCAAGAGAGTAGTGAATAGATCCAGGAACGTTCTTTAGATTGCTGTAAAACTGTTCGGCTTGTGAAGAAATTGACTGTTGAATGGTACTGATTCCAGTTTCTCTGTGTAGTTGATTGTTTCTGACAAACCATGGCGCATTAGTTGAGATACGTAAGATTTTGTTTTGAAACGTTTGGATGCGTTTAATTTCTGTAGCACTGGCTCCTCCCCAAATTGGACAGGCATATAGTAAAAGCGGCCTTAAAAGAGTTGTGTAGAGTAGTATGCAGTTTTTTAACTTAAGCGAAGATTTTTTGTTGAGAAGTGGATAAAGTTTTTTTCAGTCTTATTTGGGCAAGTTTGAGTTTGTTACTTATATGTGGCTTCCACGTGAGTTTTCTATCAAACAGTACACCAAGGTAATTCACCGTTTCTCTGTCAGTTTTCCAGGGTATAGAATTTGTTGCTATCGTTACTGATGGTGGATATTCCGGTCTGCATAATGTAAACACCATTGCTTCACATTTGTCATGGTTGAGAGAAATGCGCCAGTTGTCAAGCCAGGGTATGATTAAGTTTAAGGCCTCTTGAAGGCGATTTCTAGCGGTGTGTAAATTACGATGGGTTGCATAGATGGCAGTATCATCGGCATACATTGCTATTTGAGCTGTGGGCGTTGTAGGTATGTCAGAAGTGAACAAGTTGAACAGAATTGAACCCAATATTGAACCTTGTGGAACACCTGCTGTTACAGGTCTGGTAGAAGAATGACTGTTACCTATTCGAACTGAAAAGTACGGTATGATAGAAAGGAAGATATTATTTTGTAGAGGTAGTCTGGAGTGCCATAGAGAAACAGTTTGTATAGTAGACCCTGATGCTAAACTCTGTCAAATGCCTAAGTGAAGTCAAGGAATGCGACAGCAGTGTGTTCTTTCTTCTCGAAGCCTTGTGCTATTTGCTCTGTAATTCGGAGAATTTGATGAGTAGTTGAATGTTTGCGACGGAAACCAAATTGAAAGGGAGGTAATAGTTACACTTGTTCTAGAAATTTTCCTAAGCGTTTCAGTATAATCTTTTCATACACCTTGGACAGAGTTGGCAGTAGACTTATTGGACGATAATTTGTTGGATTGGAAGGGCATTTTCCAGGTTTATGAATAACAATAACTATGGCGTGTTTCCAGATTCTTGGGAAATAACCCATTCGCATAAAACTGTTGAACAACGAAGCTAGGATAGCAAGTGCTTTGCGACTCAAATGTTTTAATACAAAGTTTTGTATTAGATCATGCCCAGGCGATTTTCTTGCGGGAAGTTGCTGGATGATAAAAAGAATTTCTTTGGGTGAAGTGAAGTCAATGGGTAGTGGTACTGTGGCGTAAGAACCAGTAAACTGTTCAATTTCGTGGTTGAATTCTACGTTGCTTCCTGGATTAGATCTAAACGAATTTTGTAGAGTATCTGCAAATAGTTCGCTTTTCTCACAGTCGGAGATGTAGTGTTTTCCATCTTGCTCTAGGGGCGGAATAATCGTCGGCTCTTTTAGTACTCTTTTAGTCTCTTTCCACAATGATGAGTCTTCCGGTGAGATACTGGAGAGATGCCGTTGATAAGTTGAATACCGATATTCATCCATTCGTTTCTTCACTTCTCGTGTGAGTTGGTTCAAGCGACGAAGTTGCCAAGTTTCTCTGTGCTTTTGCCAAAGTCGACGAGTTTTGTGCTTTTCTTTCAGGAGGTTTCTGATGCTTGGGGGCAAAGATTCATGGTAAGATTTTCTGTGTTGATGAGGTCTCGCTGGAGCTGTGGCTTTATCTATAGAGGAAGTTACGGGTTTTGTGAAGCTGAGAATTGCTGCATCGGCATCACTGGGGGTTCTCAAATTCTGTGTAATTCTTAACTGGTCATCCATTACGTGCTGAAAAATCTCCCAGTTTATGAAACCTTTGTTGAGTTTCTTTGTGTGTTGCGGTTGTAGAATCGGAATGTCATCGAACGAGATTAAGACTGGGCAGTGATCTGAGTCCATTTCAGGCAGAACAACCATTGTGGGAGTGCTTGATATATTTTTGTAGAGTGCGATGTCTAATATATCTGGTGTTATATTTGGACTATAGAATGTGGGGTCTGACGGAGCTGCAATGTTAACTGCGTTGTGATCGGCTGCAATTAATAAACGTCTTCCATTTGGAGTTGTTACACGGCATCCCCATGTTTGATGCTTGTAATTTGGATCTCCTGCTAGGAAAGTCGGTGCTGTGTTAGAAAATAACGTATTAATATCCTGGTCATTTAGATAGGGTCCTGGCGGTTTGTATGCAGAAATTATTGTAGTTTTAGAAGAATTGCGTGTGAATATTTGAATTGCGCAGGCTTCGATCCTGGTTAATTGAGGTAATGCAACTGAGTGGTGAGGTATGTCTTTTCTAATAATTATAGCCACTCCACCTGAAGCGACTGGAGCATTGCGATCGCATCTATACACTGCGTAGCCAGGTATAGAAAACTTTTCTTTGTCTAATAAATGCGTTTCTGTGATGCAAGCTACTGCAACATTGTGTCTGGAGATGAATTCCAAGAAGGTTTCTCGCTTTGCTTTGACTCCATTGGCGTTCCAATTTAGTATGGTTAGTTGTGAGAATGTTTTTTGGTTTTTAGTGGCCATTAGCAAACAAACTTGTGAAGAGCTTTAGTAAAAAGGACTTTATTGATGGCAGGAATGGTGTGAGGAAATGAATGGCTAGCTGAAGTAGGTTTTCGGTTCCATCGGAGGAGCAAGACGAAGGAGAAGAAGAATTCTGTGTTGATGTCTGCTGAGTTAGCTGCCTAGGACTTTTTTCTTCCGAAACAGCAGAGCGTGGCCATTGTGGAATTTCAGGAGTTGGAGAGGGCGAGTTTGGTGACAACCTCGGAAAATTTTCCATGTTTAGGTTTGAAGACGGTGTTATTGCAGGCTGAACCACCCTTGCATCGGCTTTCTTTTTCAAATCTAGGTAATAACGACAACCTTTGAAATTTGCCGGATGTGCTTCTCCACAATTCACGCAGGAGGGCTGAGTGTCTTTGTCTTTTGTGCATTCAGAAAAGTGGTGATTTGAGGGGCATTTCACACATCGAGGTGTGAGTCGACAGAAGTTCTTAGTATGCCCGTAGCGTTGGCATCGTGTGCATTGTGGGATATTCGCGGGCTTCTTGCGGTACTCGACTTTAATTATGGCATAGTAAATATGTTTGACTTCGAAGATCTTCTTACCCTGCTCATTGTTTGATCTTTATAGAAAAGCCTGGTAACTTTTACTACTGGTAAGTTCAGAGAGGTTAGTTCTGTAACGATATCGTCATCTGTAAGAGAGTAGGGAACATTTCTTAAAATAACTTCAAGTCTTTTGGAGTTTGGGTCACGGAAGGTGTGAAAAGGAAGCTTCGATTCTTCCAGGAATCTTGTTACAGCGCGGAAGTCATTTACTGAAGTTGTATTTATTTTAAGAACTTTGTTTTGTTGCTGTGTTGTGTACTCATATTTTACAGTAGAAGCTATATCTTGGATAATCTGCTGGTAATTATTGACTTCATGAATAAAAATTGGTGGGATTCTGAGTTTAGGAGTTGGAGAGAGATTTTCTTCAGAAGTTGTATCATTCTCTTCCTCCATGCTTTCCAAAGGAGAAAATTTGTTGTGAACGGAGGTTAAGTCGACTATATATTTGGTATTTACAGCTGATACTGAAGCTGTGTGCTTCTTGTTGGGTGTAATGAAGCAATCATTAGAATTGGAACCGTTGTCTTGGTTAGTTTCTACAAGCGGGCGTTTATGGACCAACTTAGGTGGTTGTAAGATTGTTCGCGATGTAGTAGCTTTGTCAGGATAACTCATAGAATGTGAACTTGAGAAGCTTTGCTCTTGTTGACTAGATTGCATTATGTTGGTAACGCAACAAAAGACTGACTGGAAACAACTGACGGTTTGCTTCTCTAACAAAACAAAAAGTCTTGCAGAGGGCTAGCCGGGCAATACTGAAATTACTTTAATTAACGTGTTATATACTGTAGACAGTGTTCCTAACATGTACACAGTATATCAAAAGATTAATGATTACTTCTACAAGCGAAGTTTACTCACAGGTTTAGCTGGTTGTAAAATATTGCACTTTTTGTACCACAGAATAACACCATTAACAGCTCTGTTCACTGCCTCCTAAAACCTTTTTCAGAAAACTTTGTGAAGAACAAAGAAACGATTGCACAGATGGGAATACACCGAGAGATGATCGTGTAATCAGAATTACAGGTACAGTTAGAAGTTTTGTACAATAAAAGATTTCAGTTGTTTGTGAAACATACCGTTTTATAAATTTTATTACTGTTACATCGCCATCGCTCTGAGTGGAGGAAGGAATCTCAATGCAATGATTGCAGCTAAGCCGAGGCAGCAGGGAAAATAAAAAAGGGAAAAAGTTAAAATTATTCTTCACCTTCGTATTCATTTGGACAAAGTTCAATGCAGTTCGCTAAAGTAAAGCAAAAGCCAAATACCGCAACAATGCTTCATAAAAAACCTATCCCATACATATGTAATCCATTTATATGTGAGCCCTTCGAGGTTAAATAAGCCAAAAGTGAAAATATGAATAACTTAGGGCATATATAAAAATTTTAAAACTGATGTTTTACTCCGGGATTACCTGTTGATAAACTATCATGTATTAGCAACAGCACTTAAGCTGCCCAAATTGTAACATTCTCCATAAGTTGCAAATGCCGTTAGAAACAAAGCAGAATAGCTCGATTGCGAAGTTGGAGGTCCATTATACACTGTCCGCACTACTATTGTATAAAAAGAGAAAAAGCAGATACTGAAACGCCCAAGTTCATTCCAAGGCAACTGGTGTATTTAGAGTAGCAAGTTTAGTAATGCAATGCATGCGCCTGCAGCATGTTACCCCAAGTTACAGCTGCCGGAGAAGTTGCCGGCTTGCAAGGGGCAAAGGCAAAACGAGACTCGTCATGCATGCACGATAAAGGAACACTTTCCCTTGGCATTTACACTATCTTATGCAGCTGTGTGAGAAAATTGCTTTTTATTTTCTCTGCTTGGCTACAACGAACGAATGCTAATGAAAATACAGAATATTAATGATGTTCTTATTCCCCTCAGGGGCTCGTTCCCTTATTTTCCAAGTCTTCTCTAAATACAAATACCATGAAGGCAGCGTTTTTACAGAAGAAGTACCCGGAATATTTTAGGCAAGACCTTGCTTTTTTCAATGTTAATGCAATATTACAAAACGTTCGGAAGCGTATGTATAGGTAATATGACAGAACTTTCTGAATATGAAAGAAAAATAGAAATAATTTCAGTCGATGGAAATTTTTGTGTTAAAATACTATGAATACTTTCTCTTTATCAGAGATATTGGCGATCATATTTGATAAGAATTGAGTTTGTATTTGGTGATATCAATGCACATTTTTATGTTCTGCACGTTTTCTCGCAACTATAAATGCTAACACAGTTTTAAGTGGTCACGTTCGACAAAACACCTAGCTTTAGTGTTTCGTGGCGCAGTAGATTGTGGGTTCAAATCCCGCCTCTGGTATATATAGGTAAAAATTGAAAGTAAAGAAGCAAATAAACAAAAAGTCATCGAGAAGAAACGCAGGCTATCTAGATATTTAAGAACAAGCAAATTCCTACTGGATTCTCCAGTTAACTGTTTTCCTGTGGAATATAGAGGTAGTATTGTATCCATCCAAAAGTTTGATATCGAGATTTCACTGGAAATACAAGATATGAGATTCCCAGTACCAAAATAACATATTTTTGAATATAAGCGACGTGCGTGTTTTATGTGTGTATTTGCGTGCATGTGTTTGTGTGTCTTTGAACAGCATAAATAAAACTGAAAAGTCTATTAAATAGCAAACTTGATATTCAAGTTCAGTATTTTTATCAGGGGTGCGATAAGAAAGGCGGCACCATGGCCGGGCGGTTAGACAGTTTGCCTATCACCAAGGCGACCGGAGTTCGATCCCAGGAACCCACATGTGGTATTCGTGGTGGACGAAGCGGTGTACTGTTTAAGTTTAAAATATTTTGTATCCTGCACATTTTGCCTTTGTAATCTTTTTCATTCTGAATGGCTTTTGTACAAGTGGAAACCGTAAGAGATGGAATTTTAATGTAAAGAAAATTTAGATCTTGTTTAAGGGTACAGTTTATGTCAAATATATTTTTGTGCAGTTATCGATTTCCGAAAATGTTTTGTTATTGGTTTGAATTCTGAAGTCCAAAGCCTTGTTCATTCTGAATGACCTTCGTATAAATTATAAGCGTAAAAGGTCTGAGTCATCAAATAACTTACTTTTATCAAATGCGATTTGGGGTGTGGAGAATTTTCCGTCGTCAAACACCAATTAGCTATTAGGATGCCATATTTATTGGTTGTTTGATGAATTATTAGCGTCCTTTAACCGGATAAATAATATCGGTGTTAGTGGAAAAATACATGATAATATTGTAAATTGCTTTTGTCAAAAAAGATGGAATACATATCGTTACGTATATGGCAATCAATCTCGTCTCGTATTTTCAAACTCTTCCTCGCTCTCCAACTAGATGCAATATACTATTGATCGCTCTGGTTTCGAATTTGTGTTTCATATTGGGAATTGCATATATAAAGGAGGGAAACTGTTGGAACAAGTTTTAATAACTTCCATACGTATAGGAAAACGCATTTCATTAAGCATACAATATCTACACTTGTCAGAGTGCATTGACATAAGAGCAGGGGGTAGTAATTGCATGGCAAACCACAACTGCACCATACACGGCAGCAAAATTCAATCATTATTAAAGGAAATATCTTATTGACACCATAGTTAGAGTATGGTACTTTTTAACTGAAATTAAAATGAAACCACATCTTGCTTTTAACCACTAATACGCACTCCTAAAATTGCCATCTGTAATGCTTCAGGAGTAACCTTATTCCAACAAGCGGTTAGTGAACATGTTTCTGAACTGTAGTTTAAATCTAAATGTCATCTACTGGGGAATAACTCTTAAGTTTTGATTACCTTCATTAGTTTTATTATTAAAGTGTAATTTTAAATATACTAGCACAGAAGCAGCTTCAATGGATTTCTGGGTGTGGCTGCCCCCCTAGCCGTTAGATTTAGATTAGAAGCAACGAAGATTTGCTGAGTTAGTCCTCTGATGCATGTATTACATTATTACAAATGTCACTCTTCTTCTAATTCCTGAACCGGTTTAGGTATCCCCTTCACAGGCATCTTATAGGAAGTAATTCGAAAGCCAGACGAAATGGACTAGCCATTCATTAAAAGCCGAACGTCATGAGTTTAATCCCAGCGACTGTAATCAAAGTGGACTGTACCCAGTGAAATAACCAGTGAAATGGTACACGTGAATGATGAAAGGGTTACATTAGACTACAGCTGCATAGATTTTTATTTTTGAAAAAGAACAAGAAACAAATTAAACTATAATAATATTAAAATACATTTGTGATATAAATAGCTCCCTAACAATACCTTTATTTTATTTCAAAATATCAGTACAATATGAAAATAACAAAAAAGTTACAATATTCTGAAACTAAACACATTTTTTGCCAAGTGGAGAAGTTTAAGAGCTTTCTTTTCTCCTTTTAAAAGATTGAATTCAGGATAGAATACTTTAATTTGCCTTAGGTTTTTCAGCAATGAATCAGTTTCAAATTGCACAATTATCTACGCAAATTCGTGCTTCAATTCAAAGCAACAGAATCAGTGGTAGGCAAGAAAATGAGATCCAGATGCCATGTGGCAACAGGAAAAATTGTGTAATATATTGTAACGACCCAATGAGGAAATTGTACAGCATGTCAGAGTATGTTAGCACCAAAGTAGGTTGGGAAACGATTACAGTATAACGTTTTTGTTTATTGTACTCGGTAACAAAAGACAATATAGGCTACCTTCGAGTAGAATAACTATTTCTTCGCTCAATAGCCAGGACCGCTGCCTGTCGCAGCTCCTCACTTTACTCGCGATGCTCAATAGGCAGCGGTATACTTAAAATCTGCACGCCGATGGTTGGGAGCGAACTGAGGGCGCACTTAGCAGTCCGGTAACAGAGCTCTACACTATAGAACCATGACTTAGGACCTACATTTTTGAACTACTAGGATAGAATTCATAAATCTGGGTATACTTACTTGATAGTACGCTACGACCCTTAATGCTACAGTTGCCACATAGAGCGAGTTGGTGACGAAATCTATGACGTTCCACATATCGTTGGCGTATTCCTCGAGTCCCACGTCCCATAGTTGCTTCACCTCGCTCCAGATCAATCCTGAAAACATTAAAAGAATATCTTAAAATAGTCCTGAATGAGACACATTAGACACTCGTACTTCAGGAGAGACCTGGTGCATACGGGTAACGAGATAGACAACTATGGTGCCAACTGCAGTGATGTAGGTAATTCCCTAGTCCAGTTACGGCCCAATGTAACTTTTGGTAACATTGTAAAACAGGTGAAAATCGTTGTTTCCTGCCAGCAGCATTCACTTATTTTTCAGCTTCCTACGCATTCGACAGGGCGCAGTACGATAGAAAAAATGACGCAAAATAAGAAACAAGAGAAATGTCAAATTTTTCCCGCAAAGAAGAAACCATATTGCTGGATATTGTAATTGCAATTTTAGTTTTTCAGAAAAAAAAAACTGCTTGCAAGGAAGTCGTTGAGAATTTTAATTCGACGTTATGCTTTTAGCTTATTAATCGTTTTTATTTGTATATTTTACGAATTATCGGATCAAAGCATATTTAAGTACAATACATTTACCTTAAATTTGAAGAATACAATTGCAAATTGATTTCACATTTTCATGTTTCTGGAAGTAAGCCTCAAACACAATAAATAACTTCACACTTTACCATTGTGAAAAAAATTCTAGGTTAGAAATGTTAGTTTTTGTTTCTCCTGTAAAATTTTGGTTTTTAAGCCATAATAAAATTTGTAACAATGCTCCTATTATCCAAATAACTACAATATACATTACTTACCATTTAATTATTTTATTCAAAGCTGCACTATATATTTTTTCGTTTTGTAATTCTGCTGATCTAATTTCAATTAAGTTAACTAGAGCAAATTCGCCAGTCGAATTTGATGTTAGATCAAGATGCCATGAACTTCGATCAAGGTTTATACAACCAAAATTCTAAGGTCAGCTTGACTAAAATCGCTTTCATGTGTTGGAGCTCAGATTATTTTTTATACAACCGGGCCTAAATCGAATGCTGCTCTCGCACTTTCCAGTCAGTGTTACTTGAAGCTATTTCCATGATTAAGCAATTACTAATTTTTTTAAATTAAATATGTACATTAAGTCTATGGAAAAAGTCAAGTGATATTGGATAGTAACGTTAAAATCTTTATGGTATTAAATTTTACTGGAAGGGCATTTAAAAGATTTCACATACTTACTGATCCTTATTCTAATAGCAATATACATTTTACTTTCTGTGTTGAATAATTAAGTTATCAGCTCACATTTTCATGTTAAAATACGCAACATTTTTATACCTTGAAATTGACATCATCGACTGACATCGGACACATTTATGTTGAAGTCTTTTAACTTTTTGGCCTTTATACAAATATCAGATGTATAAAGTTGTAGTGTGCGCAGTTTTCATTCGCCCAGCTATCATAACCAGCACGCTGTATGTAATCTTAATTGAAATGTTACCCACACATGTGACTTCCTGATTAAAATGCAGCACTTTCTTCTTTTTCTTGATCTTAGGTTTGCTCTTGATATTATTCCTCCATTGTTGGATTTCCGTCCGTTCTCGCTTTTTTTCCATTTGTTCTTTGTATGGAGTGAAAGTCAATCTTTCACTTTGTTCGTGACGCCTTCTTCTGAGGTTTAATTTCTCCTCTACATTCCTTAGGAATGATACCTGCTGCAGTGATGTCTGGGATGCAGAAGGTTGACAGTTCTCTTCAATTTGAAGTGATGAGGATGAAAAGGTTATTAGTACTGGAAGCACTGGATTTAAGGGTGATGAAAGTAAAGCTCTTCTTGAGAAATTGGCAAGGATGCATTAGTTGCCCATTTGTTTCTACCATCTGTTTCCAAGGTTATAAACTATACTTGTCCGATATGGTCCGGTACCACTAGGCTTTCTCCTACATTAATGAAGTTAAATAACCGAAAAAAGTGTTAGAAATGTATGTGTTAAATTCAAATTCTTTAGCTATTTCTGTTTAGCTTCTGTTGTGGAAATGTAGCAGATAATGGAATTAAAGCTTTTGATTCTTTTAGAGCATTGCGCTGACTACTTATCTATGACTAGAGTCCGAACCTTCATACAGGAAACAAAAAGTTGCGGGGTTTGGAGTATAAGAAGTGGGAGGGGTATGTCTATCATATGATCATAACACAGAGGAGCCAAGGTAAGGTCGACGTAGAAACGTTGCAGATAAACTTTTGTATAAATTACATTCAATGCTGTCACCATTTGCAGTAAAATATTCATTCGGTTTTCGTGCTCCAGGTATTCTACTGTGTGGAACTAGTGGACACATTCGAGAGACACTATGCGCTGTAGGCAGTGTGTTTTTGTGCAGGCACTGCACCCGCACAATGACGTCACGCTCTGCCCTTGTGGAGGTGACTTGCAACCACCTCATTTGGCGATAGCTGTACAAAGGTTCCGACCCTATTATGACCTTCCGGAAGTCATGAACAAAGAAAGATGAATGTATTCAACATTTGAAGACAGTTTTACCAAAGTGCATAATTGATTATCTGGAACATACAGAGAAGGGACCAGAGGTTGCAGTAAGCTAAACAGACTGATCAAGACATTACATGTTGCTATGTTGCAGGGCTGTGATCTACAACTCTGTATCATAAGTGCATAGTGGAGAAAAAGCAATCGAGATCAAGAATTTTTATTTTCAGCAATGCTATTGCTCATTTCATATTGATTATTTCTATTAAATATTGAACGCCTTAAATTGCATATTATGTAACATATATTAATATTTATTTATTCCAGATTTACAATGTCTTTTACATTCTCCTATACTCATTTAGGAACTACATATAATTTTTATCCACTCTTCTCTGTCTTCCCAGGATCTATCTTCTAATTCCATTTCTTTCATTATTACTGTTATTCCTTGTTTCCATCTTAATTTAGGTCATCCCCTCTCCTATGTCCCACTGGAGTCCATTCATGTATCTTCTGTCACAGTCTGTCCTCACCCATTCTTTTCACGTGCCCAAACTATCTTAATTGTTCTGTTTTAATTTCTTCTACGAATGAACCTTTTACTTTTATTTTTTGCCTTATAACTGCATTTCTGATTTTGTCTCTCCTTGGTATCCTTGCAGATCTTCGTCAAAAATCCATTTCTGTAGGTTTAATTTAGCTAATATTCTTGATTTCAAATGTCAAGTCTCTGAACCATATGTGATTACATCTTTGTAACTTTGATACTGCTGACCTTCATTTGTTGATTTTTCCATTCATATCATCTTCATGGTTTCCATCTTTAGTTATTTTTACCCCTAAATATGCATATTCGTTGCAATGTTTAATAATTGTTCCTTTTCCAATTTCCAAGATTAGATCTTTTGCATGTATTCCTATTGCCATATAGTTACTTTTGTTAATGTTAATGCTTAAGCCCATTTTCCATATTCTTCCATGAGTTTTCTTGTCATGTATTCAATATCATCATGATCTCCTGCTACTACCAGATGGTCGTCTGCGAATAATACTGAACATATGGTTTCATCTGTTCATAATAAACCCATTTGGGAGCATTTATTTGTCCAGATCTGTAAGGCATTTTGAAGGTATATTTTAAATAAGGTAGCTGATAGGGAGCAGCCTTGTCTTAAACCTTTAGTAACATAGAATCCTTGCGGAATCTTGTTCTGCATTTTGAGTTTTCTACAGGAATGTTCATATTCATTTTGTATTGTATTGCAGTGTTATTTATTTTATAATTTTCCAGCTATTCCCATAGCTTAGAGCATGGAACATTACAATACGATTTTTCCAAGTTGACTAATAGATGTAGAGTATGATCTGTAGCTTTCCTGCCCACGAACATATTCAAGTGTGCATCTCTCCCATCATCATCAACGTCGATGGTTCTTGGTCACTACATCTGGCTTGAAGCCCGAGAACATCTTGAATAATAGATGTAGAGGTTCTTCAAAAGAAATTCTTTTTTCAATAAGTTGTCTTAAACAAAAATGTGGTCGATGGTTGAATGTCCAACTCGAAATCCTGCCTATTCTTCTGTTTCTATTAGTTTACATTCTTGTTCTAATATATTCTTCAATATTTTTCCATAAGGGTGGCTGAAAATACTGGTTACTGTTATTCCTCGATATTTTTTACATATTGATATAATGAAATAAAATGTTTGCCATTAAAAAAACTATAGATGTGGCAGAGAGGCCAGTAAACAAGGGGCAAGGTCGAACGAACGCAGTTTGACTCGCCTGTGTGTAGCAAACTTCCGTAGTAGCCACATTCAACAAACATAACCAGATACAGGGCGTTTTCTGCACGACACTATTTAGTAGACTCAGGAGTATTTATTTAGCGTGCCAAAACATCAATGAATAGAATAAAGCGCACTGTTCTTGTTATAAAGAAATTAGTCGTAAATGACAGGTATTATTCTATCCAATGGTGCTATTTCTACTACATAAGTTACACTGTATTGGCGAGACCTAGGCCAAAAGCTGCAGTGTAGTTGCATTTCAGTGTTAGCCTGGAGAGGTTGAGTGTATCAATGGGCGTGAAAACATCGCAGCAAGGGAGTCCTTGAATCTCAATTAACATCAAACAACTGTGTAATTGTCACCTTGGGAACCGTTCTATACAAGAACAGATTTCAGTATACACAATGGGGTTCCTAAAACCAAAGACAGGTGCTGTCACTACCAAACCATGAGACTGGGTACAAAATACACTGGAGTAATGCGACTAAATTACATTTACAGCACATTTCCGTTGCATAAATCTTTCCTAAACTTTGTCTTAAATTGAAGTTATTGATACACACCAAGAAGAGGATTAGATACCAACAGAATTTTAAATGAAAACATGCCAAATTATTTCTAAAATACTGACTGAGATTTTTGTCAACTTATTCCTTAGGTGTGCATGGTTCTTTAGATACATTTGAGGCAATGTACCGAAGAAATTTGGTGAAAATTGCTGAAAATTTTTATTTTTACTTTTCGCAGTTTTATTATGCTTATAGTTTACTACTTTAATGGCACACTTTTGTTTTCTCATTATCGGGCATTTTTAAAGCACCAGAAGGGCGTTTAAATGTCCCAGAGGGCGTCGGCATTCCTCGCTGCACTTCGTCGTTACAGCTTTCAAATGCAATTTTCGTTTTCACTGGCTTTGATTTTAGTCTCTTACAGGGAATTTTGCTCCAGAGGTTGTGAGTTGGCTGTGCTGAAATGAATTTGATATATCGAGTTGGAATTTCGTGAATCTGACACGTGGTAAACAAACAAGTGCAGTCAGTGTTCTGTAATCCTGCCAGGTTATTTGAGTATACAGATACAAATTAGGCATTGTTTAGGTATTAAAATAAGTAATAAGCAAATATTTTATGAGTTTGATATAAAAATTAGTAAAAATGCAAGGAGTAGATCTTATCTAAGAAAAATAAATTTCTAAATTTTGTGTACCGAAAGGGAAAGGAAATTTTTCATATTAAGAAACGATCAAACAAATTTAAAATTCTCAAAAGGTGCCACTGAGGCCAAAAAGAAACCAGCAAAGTCCCACATATGGTGGTGGGGACTTCTAAATTGATTTGATTTAGGTAAAGTACAAAAATATACTGTTAAAATTTAAAATCCATTTTCACAGTTTTTCTCAGAATTTCTTACTATTCAAAATGCTCCTGGAAACCTAATTTATATCTTACTGGCTTGAGATTTTAAGAGAGGTTCAGAGATTAAGGTATTAGAATTTATCATGCACTAGTTCAAAATATTAAATAGTTGAGTCGAAATTCAATATTTTTCATAACTCATACTGAAAAAATTGAAAATATCAATAAACTGTACACAAAATATTTATTTTTTAAACTAGTTAAACCTAAGCAATGGTTGTGTGACAATTCCTTTATATCTGCATACTGATCTCAAATTTAAAATTTAGGAGAAATACAATAAACTGTAGGGCCCAAGGGTCATTTCATGTTGACATATCAAGAAATGATTTATTATTAATAAATATATTAATATTACAGTTTCACGGGCGATCAGCCGTGTGAGGTTTGAAAATATTGAGTTTTCGGCCATTCTAAACTCCATGGCCTTCGTCAGAATGAAATTGGCCATTCTGACGAAGGCCATGGAGTTTAGAATGGCCGAAAGCTCAATATTTTCAAACCTCACACGGCTGATGGCCCGTGAAGCTGTAATAAATAACGTGCGCCGTGAAAGCTTTAAATCTTACAATATATTAATAGTTTAAAAACGGTTAGACATTAGACATTGACATTTTTGTATGCTATATATTTTATCCTGAGCGTGTAGAACAAAAATTAAAGCAATCACATGAAAACTGTGGACCTTTTAATTTTCATAGATACATTGCCTTAGAATGACAAACCAAATGCGGACTTCCAAAATACTGCTTGAAGTCAAAGTTCAAAGGAGTTTCAAATAAATTATTTCTGAACTATTAATAGTAGGGATTGGCCAAAAGGGCGTCGACTGACTGGTGTTGCTCTATGATTGAGCAATATTTGAGAATTTTATTTAATTTTGGATCAGTAACAAGTAGATGCATTATATACCAGGATGAATAACGGATTGAGGTTAATTAATAATATTTTCATAAGCAAGGTCATCTGTTGGCCATGCTCCTTAAAATACATTAACGCAACTTTGTTCAAATGAAGCAAACAGGTATGTTGCGAGCGAGATGGATCTACGGTAACGTGTGAGACTTGCTTTCGGAAGATCGTGGGTTCGATTTCCATAGCCAACCTTTCTAACCCATGGTTTTTTTTTCGGAGGGTTTTTCCTGGTTAGTAGGCGAATGCTGGAAAGGATAAATACATCCCTCGAATTTCCTCCCCCTCCATTTTATTTCACCTTCATTTCAATCAAGGCCGGAACTGTTGGCGAATTTAGCACTGCTGTGTGGAAACTTTGCAAACTGTATGTAACTCCTGTTTCCGACTGAGGAGTGGCCTCTTAGTTGCCTGCCTTCCTGTGGGGGGGGGGGGGGGCGCCCGTAGAGTGTTCTCATCTCATCCCTTGCTCTCAGGGGTCTGATATACAATAGCTAGACTGTGGACTCAGTGTGGAATCCCCTCCGGTTGGACTCTATCTGTACACAGGTATGCCATTTTAAACAAATTGGTTATAAATACTCTTAGGTAAACTGAAAGCACTGAGTGTGACGAGATTGGGGAATCCCTCTGGATTACGCTAACTTTAGCGAGGGTGCTCACCTTGCCTTCCCGTTGTTTCAGGTTGGAAGTTCCATCAACTGCTGTCTCGTCCTTGAAGATGCTATAAATTAAGCTATCTCTTATGGAATCTTATCCCAGTAGTAGGTGAAGGCAATAATATAACCGAGTGTTTGATAAGTATCCGATTTTATTCCGGAAGAAAAGTATAAAAGTGGCTAACTTACAAATTTCCCATCATTCACATGTCCACACTTATCTGTATTTTTAATGCTTTCGCCCGAAACCCCGCTTGTAACTTGAAACTTGTAACTTGTAATAATAATGTGACATGGCAAGTCCATTTACTTTTTCTACCACATTGTTTCTCTTCTGAAACTGAATGATAAAAATACAGTCCTCTATTTTATCATTTATTATTAAGATAAACAATTATGGTCATAATCTTGAAACTCCGCTGTGTTGTACTGTCCCCTCGTAACCCAAACACGCACTTCACTGAGTTTCTACTCTCTCCATCCTACAAACAGCTGGCTTCGACGATACACTCAAACACTTTCTCAACACTCAACTCGGTAAGTATTTCAACACTTAAAAACTCAGGTCACACACTGGATTCTTTCGCTGTCCCGACTGGCGTATATAGCCTATGTGAAGTGCCGGCGAATTCTCTGGAAAATATACAATTTCTCAAAACTTCTCGTAAAAGAGTATGGCGCGAGCACAACTTCTAGAATGGTATGGAATTGGTGTCGAACCGCGTAATTACAAGCAGTGACGTGAGGTAACACCGAGTTTCTCTATGATGCGGCTGCCCAACGGCGTCACAATAATAAATTCATTATCGTCACACAATATATCCCCCAATCTTCGCATAACGTGTCTTGCTACTTAGAAATCAGAACCAGAATATGTGCTGTTTGGAAAGGGGTTCTATTTTTGTATGAAAACTTCTTCCAACTCCTTGCACTGCTAATTCTATGTATATCAGGGAATTCCTCTGTATCTTTGTTTCCTTCACTGGTTAGTCCTATTTCTCATGCAAGTTGTTACTTTAACCAACTCCCTGTGGTGCTAAAGTCCACTTGCTTTTTTAACTTCCAGGTTTTGCCTAACCAACCTTTCTTTTACAGCATTACTTATCAAAATTGTAATATTTTATATTGTATACCATTTACAACGTGTTTGCTTTTTACATCTGGTCCCCTTTCCCACTTTTTATGAGACGGTAACTATACCGTGCCCGAGAAAAATATAAATGAACGCTATAACACATGATAAGTTCCAGCATTCTTTATTGTAGAACCACTCACAGGGCAAGTGTCAGGATTAATATAAGTTATTGTGTAAACGTGTACATGTAAATAATCATAAATGTTAGTGCATATATTTAAAATAATAAGAAATAACCCACGTAGAATGCAGTTTATAGGTAAAAGATTTCGCTTCAGAGACACTACATGAAGTCTTTGACCCGAATTAGTTCTGCTTGAAAGAGCGACAACCTGTCGCCAGCCACATTGTAAGCTCCATTGTTACGCAGGATTATTCCTTTGTAAAGTAAAAGTTGTAAAGCTGTCTATCAAGCTTGTTCAAAGTGCTACCGCAAGGGGGCAGGACATGGCATTTCTGAGAGTGAAACTCAAAAATTTTATGTGGAGGGGAACCGAATATGTCTTTCGTATTCCCGTATGGAAAAAGGAGAGTCGAAGAATAACACACGAACAGAGAAGTCGCAAACTACTACACGAACGGTGCAGTCGTCAACTATTACGCCGAGACATTACTTATAACTTTAGAACACGCGCGAATTAAGTAAGTACACTAGAAATTTGATAGGCTAAATTAACATCAAGAATTATTTGGCAATATTGCGTAGAATAGGACAATTTTACTTCAAGAAATTATTTCGGCTCATCATAGAGTAGGCTAAATTAACATCAAGATCATTTCGGCTCTCATCCTAGTGACTTAAAGCTTTTGTCTTATGCGCGGCGACTCATACATAAATTTAAATCTCGGTAAAGCTATAAACTGCAATCTTCGTCAATTCATTTGTGTGTATTAATTGTAGTATTTTAAATTCCTTTGTGCCTAGTATACAATAAAGTAACGTAATTACTTCCTACTCAAACTTGTTCCAATTAGTAGCTTGAAAACCTTCATTTGTAAGTGATTCCACGTCCTTCCTAGCAGTCTCTGGCCAGGCAAAGCTACTGAACAAGTAATAACGACTTAGCAATTGAACGAGAAGAAGAGGATTTTACATGCTAAGTAATTATAAGTGGCAGGAGGATTGAGTGGCGCCTCTTCAAACAAATTTTTCTCAATCTCTCCAATAATATTGCAATAACTTGCAGTGGCACTTCCGTAACTAATAAGTATAACAATTACTTATTTAATTACAATCATCACGTTTTTACAAGTGGCTTTCAATTGTTGGGGCAACAACCCAACCAATAGCCAAAGTAAAGAAAGAACGCTGAAATTTCACTATTGTTTCCTCTATATGTAGTTTCCTTATTATTTATTAGTATATTATTTATATTTACTTGTGCATATGGGGCAAATGTTCCTCTACATATGTTCTTTTCTTAGAAAGCAATACATAGACTGGTGCTACTAATGGTGCACTTCTTACTTTAGAATTCATACTTCATACTGCAGCATTATTTTCAGTATTCCATTTATTATGGAAGCACTTTTTGTTCCATTTCATATGGAACTTATAAAATTATAACATTGTATTGTATTGACGTTCCCAGAAAGCGCATTTAGTAAAAGGCAAGATTATCATGATTTAACAAGGCCTTCGTAACTTCCCATCTTTCCCTTTCTTTATCCCTCTTCAATGACTGAGCAGTATTCATGATAATGGCTGGACATAGTTATAAACAGTCCGCATGAAAGAGAAGCACGTATTATTTCTGATGGCTCACTAAGTCGTTATTCATTAAGCTGCAACTGTTACTTGTTTCACATCATATCATTTGCATCACGTGGAAGGTGGTAACAGAGTTTGGAGAATTTCAGAAGCTGTGCAAATTCACAGAAATGTAATTAAATGTTAATGCCACCCAAGAAAGGTAGTTTATTGCATAGATATTACAGGAAAACCTCTCACTGGAAAGCAGAAACTGTATTATAATATAATGTAGTAGACAAAAATGTTTAGAGCTTGTTCTAGAGGAACTTTAATTTCAGTATAAATGCAGGGAGAATTTGCAGAAGGATTAAACTTTTTATATTTTTCAATACAGTATTATATTATGTTTACTGTAAAGCTTTACACGGTTTTGTAATTCTAAGGACAAAGTTAAAGCTCCTCTTATAATACAGAATCGTTTAATCCAATAAAGGTTGTTTATTTCAAGCAATATTAGCAACATTTTTCGTAATGAGCATTAAGAATTTGGAGATCAATCTAAGGAAAACTAAAACGTGGCTTTTCTACGAGGCCAGGTGTATCAACCCTTATCCCCACCTTCCCTTGTTCTTATTATAGCGCCATGCCTCTAGCCACACACTGCTACATCTAAAAACAATTTACCACTTCAAAGTCTGGATGGACATTTCAACATTTCTCTTGTAGGCTTAAGAAAAGTAAGGTAAGTAAGTAAATCAAAAAGACTCATAGAATGAAGTAAGAATTAATCAGTGGCCTTCAAAATTGGCAAGGTAAACATTTGCTCAGGAAACCTTACATTTGAGAAATAGTGAATGTTTAGGTTTGCATTTATCAACTATGGGTGTATACTATGTCGTAAAAGACTTACCGCAAACCCAGGCGAGAATGAAGCACTCTACAATGGAAGGTGGAGCTCCCCGTTTGGTTGAAACATCGATGGGTTCCGCTTGCCGTGGTTCGTCAGATTCCCCAAACCAATCGCCGATGACAGTCTCTATTCTTTGCGAAGCCAGGATTAACAAAACTGAAATATTAAAATATACTTTACTTGGATTCATCATCCAAAACAACTTTCCAGTTTTAGTAATAGAAAAAACCTCTAAATTTAATATCCTTATTCCGATCAATCGGACTGGGTTTTCACAAACCGTGGTTAAATGAATTTTCTGGATATACCCATGAAGTCCTATTTACTCTGGATGACTTTTGCATAACTGGAAAACCGTAAGAGAAGACCAAATCGTACTATATAAAAATGTAGATCTTGCTAAAACACACAATTTATGTCTAAATAAATTTTGTTTGTAGAATGAACCACTTTGGAGACATTCCTTGTTATTTGTGTGAGTTTTGGAGAACTAATACTTCTGTCAAATGGAACATCGTTATTTATTTTTTATATGTATGTTAACCGTGCAAAGGGAACGGAGTCTCAAAGCTATAAAAGATTTGACTATCACTCAAAGTCTACTGTATTCCCATATTCCCCTTGCTTTTGCAAAGAAATACGCAATAAGATAATTTCTGCAAATGTTTATCTCAACTAACACGAAGAAGATAGAAGAATATAAGTTTCTAAGAATGGTAAGTACAAAAGTAGAGAAAGTTATGTGGGTGCAACACATAAGATTTTTTGAAATATTTTCTTCAGTAATTTTCTCGAAAATCTTTATGTCGCATCCTTGAAAGATGCTTAGGCTACATGGTGGGCAACAAATTTTTCGTTTTATTTGAGTTTTCCTGTTCACTATTTCTCTCTCTCTCTCACACACAATCCTTTGTATTCAGGGGAGATCAAAACGTGTATTTTAAACATCAGTGTGAATTTTTGGGTTGTAGAATGCAACACCATGCTTTAACCCCTAATTAAAGGGTTAATAATAACCAAAGCTTATTTACCTTATTTGACTTCAAATAATAACTGCGAGAGTGGAAGCGGCATTTGGAATACTCCCAGTGGAATTCCAAAGAAGAAAAGAGCGAGGTTGATTTTAATTCGTGGAACCCGAGGTGCTAACTGTGAGCGGTACTAATCAGTTTGTGGAAGGGCAAGCGGTTACCCTGAAGAGACGTGAGTCATGCTTTTAAATTATTTGTCTTTAAAACAGGAAGAGAGGCTTTTTTTAAACATACCACCGGCGTCCTTTTAACGACCCTTCCACTTAAGTTAGGAATTTAAGCAATGCAGAACTCGGAGAATTCAGTGGCGTGAAAAACACGTGCAAATACTTCGTCCACAGAAATTTTTGCTTCTGCCTCTAACGCATTTGTCAAGGTTTGTTATTCGTTTTTTATTACTTGCTCTACTACGTATAGTAAAGCAGAGGAAGTATTGTATTCCAACAAAAAATTCGATGTCAAGATTTCACCGAAAAATATGTTTTGAGGTCCCCTGGATCCAAAAAAAGATTTTAGAAAAAGATCCGTGCGTGTGTTTGTGTGTGTGAGTGTGTGTGTGTGTGTCTGTGGACAGCATAAATTAAAAACGATGATCGGTTAAAAACCAACGTTGGTATTTAATTTGTCTTTCAAGGATGCGACACGAAGATTTTGAAGTAAATTCCTTCACCCTAAACTACTCTTAATTGGATAATTTATGGAAAATTTTGATTTTCTTGAAAATGGCTCCAACTATTTTGATTAAAATGCCATATGTTTGAGATAATTTTATGGCAAATGAAATGTATATATTGAATTTTCTGGTTATAGCCCATGAAGTCGTATTTACTCTGGATGACTTTTGTATAACTGGTAAACCATGACAGACAGACGAAGTCTTACTATACAAAAATGTAGATCTTGCTAAAATACACAATGTCTAAACGAATTTATTATAGAGTGAACCGTTTCGGAGATACTACTTGTTGTTTGTGTAAGTTTTGGAGAACTTATACTTCTGTGAAATTGAACATCATTTGTTTATATGTTGGCCGTGCAAAGAGAAAGGAATCTCAAAGCTTTAAAATATTTGACAATCGCTCAAAGCCTATTGTACTCCCATATTTCCCTTGCACTTAAAAAGAAATACACAATAAAATAATTTCTGCAAGTATTTATCTCAACTAACACGAATAAGATAGAAGAATAAGAGTTTGTAAGAATGGTTAGTACAAGAGTAGCGAAAGTCATGTGAGCGCAACACATCAGCTTTTGAGATCAGTATTATATACACAATTCCCACAGCAGAGTTTCCACGCTGTCTCTATTAACCTCTGCGGTGAGTTTTGGAGAAAAAAATAGGTGATAAAATGCTGGAAGGTAACTGCCTATTATTTTCTTCTCCCCACCCCCTCCTCCTTTCTTCCTTGAGCTATGAAATCTCTTGTGTTTCTCTCAAGCGTGGTAAGTGATTGGAGGATAATAAAATGAAACTATTAGAATTAGGCAATTCTTTTATTTTAGTTGTTCTAAATATACGTTGCGATTATTAGAATAGTATACTCCTAAATCTACAAATAGCTTAGACCATAAGCCGGGGAGTAGAAGCTGGAGACTTTAAGCGAACGGACGGACGGTTCGGCGTGTTCGGTGTGTTCGAACCGGTATGCTCGATCAGGTGTGTTTCCGGTGAGTTTAGTGTGTTCGGTCAGTGTGCAAAGCATGTTCGTTGGATACGATCGTTCGGTCTGCCCGTTCGGTCGGGCGTACGCCGTGTTCGTTCGGTCCCCCGTGCACGGTGTTTTTTCGGTGTGTTCAATGTGTGCGGTCTGAGTGATCGGTAGGGGTGTTCGGCGGTGCGCTCGGTAGCTGTGTTTCGCCGGTGTGTTTCGCCGGTGTGTTCCGCCGGTGTGTTTCACCGGTGTGTTCCGTCCGTGTTCCGTCGGTGTGTTCCGTCCGAGTTCCGTTGATGTGTTCCGTCGCTGTGTTCCGCCGATGTGCTCCGCAGGAGTGTTCCGTAGGTGTGTTCCGTACATGTTCCGTTGGTGTGTTCCATCCGTGTGTTCCGTTGGTGTGTTCCATCCGAGTGTTGCGTCGGCATGTTCCGTCGTTGTGTTCCCTTGGTGTATTCCGTCGTTGTGTTGCATCGTTGTGTTCCGTCGGTGTGTTCCATCCGTGTATTCCACCGGTGTGTTCCATCCGTGTGTTCCGCCGGTGTGTTCCCTCCGTGTGTTCCGTCCGAGTGTTCCGTCGGCATGTCCCATCGTTGTGTTCCCTTAGTGTATTCCGTTGTTGTGTTCCGTCGGTGTGTTCCGTTGGTGTGTTCTGTCTGTGTATTCCGCCGGTGTGTTCCATCCGTGTGTTCTGTCTGTGTATTCCGTCGTTGTGTTCCGCCGGTGTGTTCCGTGGGTGTGTTCTGTCTGTGTATTCCGCCGGTGTGTTCCGTCGGTGTGTTCCGTTGGTGTGTTTTGTCTGTGTATTCCGCCGGTGTGTTCCGTGGGTGTGTTCCGTGGGTGTGTTCCGTGGCTGTGTTCTGTCTGTGTATTCCGTCGTTGTCTTCCGCCGGTGTGTTCCGTGGGTGTGTTCTGTCGGGTGTTCCGCCGGTGTGTTCCGTGGCTGTGTTCTGTCTGTGTATTCCGTCGTTGTGTTCCGCCGGTGTGTTCCGTGGGTGTGTTCTGTCGGTGTGTTCGGCTGGTGTGTGTTTGCGTTGTGTTGGGTCGGTGTATTCAAAGGGTTTCATGTGTTCAAAGTGTTGCATTTGTTCAAAGTGTTCCTAGTGTTTAAAGTGTTCAAGTTTGAAAAGAGTTCCAAGTGTTCAAATTGTTTAAATTGTTCAAAGTGTAAAAAGTGTTCGAAGTGTTTAAAGTGTGTGAAAAGTGTTCGAAGTGTTTAAATGTGTCAAGTCGTCAGTGCTCGAAGTGTTCAATGTGTTCTAAGTGTTTAGTGTTCAAGTGTTCAAAGTATTCGATTATTTCAATGTGTTATAGTTGTTCAAATACTCCAAGTGTTCAAAGATCTAAACGTGATCGAAGTATTCAAGGTATTCAAAATGTAAAGTGATTGATGCGTTCAAAGTGTTAACGTGTTCAAATTTTTAAACGTGTTGAAGGTGTTCAGCTTGTTGGAAGTGATCAATGTGTTCGAGGTGTCAATATTTTCAATGTGTGCGAGGCCTTCCATGTGTTCGAAGCGTTCATTGTGCTCGAAGCGTTCAGTGTGTACAATATGTTCGAAGTCTTGAGGGTGTTCGAAGCGTTCAGTGTGTATGAAGTGTGCAGTGTGTTCGAAGTATTCAGTGTGTTGAAAGCGTTCACTGTATTGGAAGCGTTCAGTGTGTTCGAAGCGCCCAGTGTGTTCCAAGCGTTCAGTGTGTTCGATGCGCTCCGTGTGTTCGAAGTATTCACTGTGTTGGAAGCGTTCACTGTATTGGAAGCGTTCAGTGTGTTCGAAGCACCCAGTGTGTTCGAAGCGTTCACTGTGTTGGAAGCGTTCACTGTGTTGGAAGCGTTCACTGTATTGGAAGCATTCAGTATGTTCGAAGCGCCCAGTGTTCGAAGCGTTCACTGTGTTGGAAGCGTTCTCTGTGTTGGAAGCGTTCACTGTATTGGAAGCATTCAGTATGTTCGAAGCGCCCAGTGTGTTCGAAGCGTTCACTGTGTTGGAAGCGTTCACTGTATTGGAAGCATTCAGTATGTTCGAAGCACCCAGTGTGTTCGAAGCGTTCACTGTGTTGGAAGCGTTCACTGTGTTGGAAGCGTTCACTGTATTGGAAGCATTCAGTATGCTCGAAGCGCCCAGTGTGTTCGAAGCGTTCACTGTATTGGAAGCATTCAGTATGTTCGAAGCGCCCAGTGTGCTCGTAGCGTTCACTGTGTTGGAAACTAAAATATCTCCGTAGGAAATGGTCAGAGACAAAAACGTAAGATACAAAATGTGTTCCAAATTCCGAGATCTATCACTGGTTTAAATTAATGTAATGACTTCCCTTCCACCCGGTAATATATAATACAATTATATATAATATATATTATAATTAGGGGTAAAGCGGTAGATAGTCATGGGCAGCTAGTTCATTTTATTGGTTTCCAGTATTTAACTTTGATTTTCAGTTAATATTTATTATTTAGAGTATTTGCTAAATTTTGTATTTATTTTCTTTTAATGCTATTTTTAATTTCTCTGCTACGATGTCGAAATTTCATCGGAAATATATATTTTGAGGCCCCCTGAATCCAGAAAGCATATTTAGAAAAAGGTCCGCGCGCGCGCGCGCGCGCGCGTGTGTGTGTGTGTGTGCGTGTTAGTCTGTGGACAGCATAATTAAAAATCGAAAAGGCGGTTAAGAACCAAAGCTGGTATTTAAGTTTATTGTCTCTCAAGGATGCCACACGAAGATTTTGAAGAAAATGGCCCCACCCTAAACTACTCTTTTCATGAAAAATTTTGATTTTCTTAAAATTGGCTCTAGCTATTTTGATTAAAATTATTTAAGTTTAAGATATTTGCATGACAAATGAAATGTATATTTTGAATTTTCTGGCTATAGCCCTTGCAGTCCTGTTTAGACTGGATGACTTAACTCGTAAACCTTAAGAGATAGACAAAATCTTACGATACGAAAAATGTAAATCGCGCTAAAACACACAATCTACGTTCAATTTTTTTATTTCGTAAAATGCAACATCGTTGTTCGTTTTTTTATATTAGTCGTGCAAAGCGAGCAGAATCTCAAAGCTTTAAAGGATTTGACTATCGCTCAAAGCCTACTGTATTCCCATATTCCTCTTGTACCTACAAGAAAATAAACAATAAAATATTTTGTACAAATGTTTATCTCAACTAACACGTAGAAGATATAGGAAATAAGAGTTTGTAAGAATGGCTAGTACAAAAGTAGAGAAAGTCATGGCAACACATCCAATTTTTTCATAGTTTTAAAATATATCTGTAAAGTATAATTTGTATTTGGTGAAAGTGAATTAATAAAGTTAAAATGTGTGTGTATTATACATTCAGGTATAGCTAACTGGGTGCTAGGATGCCTTTTTTTCCATGCAACGCAGAGACTCCTGTCGAAACTTACAACCTGAAACAGTCAAGGAAGTGCATGAAAGGACAAGTGAAGTAAAAAGAGGGACAGGACATTCTAAGGATGTAATATTAACCTTTCCAGTATTCGCCGAGTGCGCTGGGGAACTCCTGAAGGAACCTATGGAATTAGTAAAATATGCTTCCGGGCTCCTTCATTCCTCTCCCAGACGTTTCGTCTGCAGTTGCGGCAAGCATCATCAGCGGCGATGTATAACTCTCGTAAGTCTCCCGTCAGTAGCGAAACGTCTGGGGGAGGAATGAATAGCCTAGTGGACCACGGCCTCTTAGCCTGGATGCATATTTTACTAACTATGCCTCCGGCCGTGAAAGCCTTCGTTTATTTATAAACCTATGGAAGTTCGGCCGCAGGATACCTCCCTTGACAACTGCGCTACCGCCTGCGCCACCTCGCTCGATGCAGCATGTGTTTAGTATGAATCATCGCTGGAAAACACGGTAAACACTCCATCATAATCGCATTAATCTCCTCAGATGTTCCACAGAACCGGACATTTTGATTGTTGTCATGAGTAATTAAACGGAGCTGAAATGCAGCTCACATTGAGCTATCCATCACTGTGCAGACATCCGGTATTCGAAAAATGAACCCTTGGGCACCCTTTGAACCACGTACATAAACAGGGACCCTCAACGTGAATGAACTAAACAGGAAGTTGTCATCTTGATTTACGACACGACAAACTGTGTAACTACGTGTTGTTTAACCTGAGTTTCGTTAGGTGGTTAAAGCTGAACTGTGCTATGTTTACTCAAAACATTCTGATGTGTTACATTCATATGGATTTTTCTGCCCATTATCATTTATTTTGTCACCTACCCTATTTAATATATATATATATATATATTAATGACGCAGTTGTACGATGGCGAACTATGCTCAGAACACATTTTAAAATAAAGGGGAGAAATGTTGACACATTGCTGTTCGCTGATGACCAGATTTTAATTGCGGAGACGGAAGATAACTTACAAAGAGCCATACATGAATTAAATAATACTACAAGAGAATATAATCTTCAAATTTCATATGAAAAAATAAAAATAATGGCTTTTATAGGAACAAAACCATTTAAGAGCAAAAATTTGCATAAATGATAAACCCATCCAATAGCAAAGTGATTTTAATTATCTTGGCTATATTGTGTCATATACCAGCAATAGAGATATACAAAACAAAATAAACAAATTCTAAACAAAATTGTGGCACAATAAAAAGAACTTTTAAAAATTGTAATCGTCAAACTTTGTTAAAACTGTATAAAATAATGGCGATCCCAACCCTGCTTTATGGGTGTGAAAACTGGTCTTGACTATCTCACAACAGAAGAAAGTGGAGGCTGCTGAGATGAAATTTCTGAGACAGGTGGCAGGCTATAGACTCATAGACAAGAAAAGAAACGAGAATATTAGAAGAGAATTGGAAATTCAGAGTATAAATGAAACAATCATTGCATACAGGCAAAAATGGCAAGATCATGTGCAGAGAATGACCGAAGACCGTACACCACAAATAGTGCACAAGTATAAACCTGTAGGTAGAAGAAATGTTGGCAGGCCACGAATGAGATGGTCCGATCAATTTTCTTGAAGTTGGAACGAGCCACAAGGCTTATACCGTGGTGGTGATGATGATGATGATGATGATGATGATGATGTGGCCTTACGTTTCTTATTAAAGCGTACATTTTAAAAAAATCTGATGTGTTGCACTCACATTATTTTCTCGACTCTTGCACTAACCTTTCTTTCAATCTCTTACTCCTATATTTTCTTCGTGTTAGTTGACAACCATTTGCAGAAACTACCTTATTGTTTATTTTCTTGTAGGTGCAAGGGGAATATTAGAATACAGCAGTCTTTCAAATTACATTCTGTTTTCACTGCTGAGATATAAAAAAACTGAATAATGATCTTCCATTTGCGGAAAGTATAAGTACTGCAAAACTCACACAAATGACCAGGAATTTCACAAGATTTGGTGTATCTCTTATGGTTTACTAGTTATGCAAAGTCATCAGGGCACTTGCGATACTGAAAGAACCAACAGGATGAAGGATAAATTAAATGGCCAATGAAATGGAAGGACAAAAATTTGGGGAATGTAATTATCCTTGCCAGTATTCCCCTGGCTACCCAGGGAAACTCCCAAAAAATCCACGAATTTTCACTTATCAAAGGTTTATGTTAGTAACACAAAGTAAGAAAAGAAAGACGGCAGGTATCAAATAGATGGAGAATCGTAAGCGTCGCCAGAGTGCTTTAAATAAAGTGTTTCATCCCTATTTTATCTTCCTCTCAACACCCCGGTGATTTAAAACGGGCAACCCTCGTGCAAAATTAAAGTTCCAGAACCTGAAGTTGGGAGATGCGGTGATTAGTCATCCTCATGAAAATTAACACGGCCTTTCTGAATCCAACCCTTCCCATTTCTATCCCTTAGAGGACGAATGGAAATCCAGCTCCATTAGTTTCTGCCCTTGTTCCTTTTTAAGCATACAGTTCGAGCTTTATAGGTCAAATTCTAAACACAACAGATTGTCATAAGTTACCTTACTAAGAATTTCTCGTACATAAGCATTACAAATTACTCTCGTCAACAATGAAAATGTTTGGAGCTCAAAAATAGCTGATTCTCATGCAATTCCACCTGCTGAATTCATAAATAACCATACAAATGATGATTAGCTGTTGTTTTGGCGATAAAGTAGCAAGCTACTTCTTCAAGAGTCTACATTTTCTGGTTAGAAGACATTTTTTTGAAATAGGCACGCCTATCAACTGACACAGTACAATGTTCTTCAGCAATTCGTAGGTTATAAACATTCATATTCTTGCTCTGAGTGTAATTAGTATGGAATTTATAGTGTTTTGAGTCTTTTAAGGAGTAAAATTTAATAAACTGCCACGAAAATGCTTATTCCCTGAATAACTTTTGTTATATTTGTGGCGAAGTAACATTTTTATCAGAGAAACCGAATCTGCCAACTCTTATCAAGATTAGCTTTTGGTATTATTTTGGAATCAGGATAAGTAATGGACTCTACACGTACCTTTTGCAACTGTTATGTTATACTACGAGAATGACTGAAAAACTAAAAACGATCTATTACTTGCTGTACCTATGGTTTGGCGAGAGCCTGCCAACCATATAGATGACTACTTCCACCTATAAAGGCTGGATTTTCAATAAAAAATAACATTTCAATACCCTAATGCTTCATCTGTTGTTCGGAATAGAGGATTTCATAGATTCCTCCAAGCTAAGTTTGAAATGTGTATTACTTCACAACGGCAACCGTCTTCCTTCTATTCCTGTTGGTCATGTAGTTTACACGAAGGAAGCTTATGCAAACACGAAAGTCTTTAACTCAATCAAATATGCTGAACTACAAACGAGAATGGGGCGGAGATATCTGGGCCATTGGAATGAAGCAATGCTTGCAGGATATTACCAGTCTCTCTTTAGCGATGCCCCGGAATTCTCAAAAGGAAATCCAAAAGACTACGAGCTTATGGAGCCACCACATGGTTCTCTTCAGCTAGTACCGCCTGCTAGTAGTGCCTCCATTAGAATGCAATGATCGTTAAAAAAGGTTAAACAGGACTTTCGGAGTTGTTTAATTATTTATTACAAACAGGATAAACTATTTTAATGAATAAAATTATGTCATAAATTCTCTGGGAACAGCCTGTGAACTCCTCTTCATCCTGTATAACATTTGTAGAATTGGTAATCCGTAAGAGATAGAATTATTTTGTTGTTTAACGATGCTGTCAATTGCCGGGATCACATCAGTGTCGTCGGTGTGCCGGAATTTTGTCCCGCAGGAGTTCTTTTACATACCAGTAAATCTACTGAAGTGGAACTGTCGTTGGTAAGCGCACTTAAAACCATCGGCCTGGGTCGGATTTGAACCCGTGACCTTGGGATCAGTAAGCCAGCGTCTAACCAACTAAGCCATCCAGACCGACATAAGAGATTGACAAAATCTTACTGCACAAATATTATATATATATCGTATGTATAGGCTAATTCGGTTCAAATTAGGATTCTTAAATACGTTCCAAGCATGCCTGCTCGGACACCAAAGATGAAATATTGTACAAATGTACATACATACACCCTCCCACTCCCTCCCCCCCCCAAAAAAAAAAACATAAATAAACCTTAGAATGTTGTGAGCGATGGCAAAGTGATCCGTTTTCAAGATGGAATCCCTGTCCGGAAATTCAGCGTTTGGGCGCTGGAGAGCGTTAATGTCTGAGAATGAACGGCTGTGAAGATTTGTTCCGTTTCGTTTTGGTCTCTTAATAGGGAGGTATACATTCCTTTAGCCATTTGTGTACCTAGGATGAACGACCTAAGTCTAATAACATTCCTCCGTGGAATCCTTGGTACACATCCTACTGCGTTACTTGTGTAGTTTCCAGTACAATAACGTTGTTAAGATGCACCAGTACACAGCTGTGGAAATGGCCGATATGAGCTCCAGCACACTTAAATGTGCGGAGTCATCTCAACGTCGTATATCCAAATCGATGGATTGGTAGAGATGGACCAGTTCCATGGCCAGCACGGTTGCCAGATTTGATACCTCTCAGCTATTTTCTGTGCGGTTGTATGGTGTATGACACTCCTGTAACGTCAGTGGAGGACTTCATTGCTCGAGTCCACGGAGCGAGTGAAAATCTTCAAATACCGCGCGTGTTGGGTCATACGCGTCAGGCTCAGTATCGCCGATATAGGACCTGCATTGAAGTAGAAGGTACACAGTTCGAAGAACTTCTCTAATGTAGACAGCTACTCATGTTGGGTTTATTGACGAAATGTGACAACACATCATCTTACACTTCGATGCTCTACAGCGTCCAAACCGGAGTATCCGGACAAGCATTGCTTTTTGAAAACCGATAAGTTAGCCCACACAATAGCTAAGCGTTGTCGGTGCTTTTTGCCACCTGTAAGCATATTAAAGCACAACATTTATACTGAATAACATTTCTTGTGGCATTCATCGTTTCCAAGACATTGTTACTGGTTTGAATTTTGAAATATGTATACTTTTCTCTAGTTGAATATCGCCATTCATTTTTTCCTGCCTGTCTTCTTGTGGTGTTGCACAAGGAGTGGAATTAAGATCCACTCTTAAAAGTGTAACTATTGCCTAAGCATGCTGCATTTCTTTAACGCCCTTATACATACGAGTACAAGGAAGTTTGTAGTAAAACCATTTCTTCAAATGTATGTCAGTTAACCGAGCGAGATGGCTCTGGGGCAACGTGTGAGACTGATATTCGTGTGGTCATGGATTCGAATCTGCTGGCCGAGCTTCCTGATCCATGGGTTTTCTTCAGGAAATGCTAGGAAGGATAGTCAAAACCCGAATTTTTCATTCCTCCGTTTCATTTCACTTCCATTTCAATCCGGTCCTTCAAGGTTAGAAGTGTTGGCGATGTACGGTTTTGGCGCTGAGTGTGGGAACTTAGCAAACTCTAAAAGTGCTGTTCTCGACGAATGGGTGGCGTTGAAGTCGCCTCTTACCTGCTGGAGGGGACCGCTGTCAACACTTTTGGTGGCTTCTTGGTGAACTCGAGTGTCAGATAAAGAATCTCTAGCACACACAAAACTACTTAGAGAAAAATTATGCATTTGGTAAAACTATTCCACGTATTTCATACTTTAAAATTAAAATAATGTTTCTACTCCCAAGGGATCCATATTCTTTCCATGGCTTGGACTGGGAAATCTGTGCTAGAGCGTCCTAAATTTTGTTTTGCTTCCATTATTATCATGTCCTGTACAGTTTATCTAGGAAGAAATCTCCAAGGGCATCACTGGTTCTCTTCCTTTAAGCTTTTATGTGGTGCAAGGTTAAAAGAAAATTGAGTTTGAGAGACGTGAACAAAAACGTTGCTCGGAAGATCCCAAGGCCTTCGATGGGAAGGTTGAGGTTAGGTACTGTTGTACATTGTGAACAATGGAGGTCATGGCTGTGAAAACACTGGCCAGCAGGCACATCGATCGCCGTGGTCAGGGCTCATATCTCGCAGCCTGGACCATTTTCATCTCCCCGAGAGTAAGATAAGTAATGGTCCATTCCTTCCTGCCAGTACTCGGGAGTTTTGTATCGATTTTACCAAGAGGCTTTTAACGGATACGTTCTTTATAAACAAACTGAGTGTGCATCACGGAACAATAAACCAGCCTGTCCCATACACAGCGTACTGCTATTGAAAAATACTGCACGAAAAAAAGGTCGGGTATTAGCTTCTTTTTTTTCCCTCCGCCTCTTCTTTCGTTCTCTACTTGGAAGATCCATTGTTGTGCACATGGCTGCCTTTCTGCAAACTTTCAATTGGAAAAAGTTGAGGCAAGGCGGAAAAGAGAATATGTTAAATTGGAGTTGTGTTTCTTGAGCCCAGAATATAATAAAAATAAATGAATAAATAAATTAATCAAGAATAACAATTTTCGTTATAAAATAGCTGATAAAAAAAGGATAGAGTTTAATCTACCACTGTTTCTGTTGTTCTTAGATTATGAAAATACGTACGATAGGGTTGATAGGCAGAAATTATGGGAAATACTATAGGACAATGTCCCTCACAATTTGATGAATGCAATCAAAGCAATGTATGACAATACACAAACAATATTAAACAAAAACTTCCCCTTTAAGTGAATCAAGGCTCCAGACAGGGGTGTGGGCTATCACCAATATTATTTGATATATACACAAATATAAGTATTCAGGAATGAAACAAATGAACCCTAAAAACACTAAATTACAATTAAACAAATTAATATGCACAAAATGTTTTGCTATGACCGGATAGTAGTGTCTTAGTAACTTTTAATAGAAAATCTCAATCTATGCAAGGAAAGTACAACAGAAGAACAAAACAGATTTTAAACCTCTATTTAAAATTGATAATTCCTCTATCACGGTGAAATATATTTCGGTCTTAAGCCAGTTTTTCATGCCAGTAGAGAGAGCGAAGCCTTCGGAGCCTTGTCTTCTTCACTCTCTGTACCCCTTTTCAATGACTAAGCGGTATTCATGCTGCGATGGGCAGGACATAGTAGTAACCAATGACATGCCGGCATGAAAGGGAAGTTCTGATTACTTTTTCTGATGGCTCATTAAATCATGACTCATTAAGCTACAGCTCTTGCGCCATGTCGTACACATTAGAAACTACACATGCCCAGATTATTGGTGTTATGGTAAGCTGGTAGCATAGTTCGACAAACATACTGTCACCGCGCCCGCCGCATCTAATTGCCGACAACAGCAGTGTCACCCATCGCATTATTGTCGGCACTACCGCAAAGGAGCCGAAGGAAAGAGATAGAGAATGACCGCATTGTTGGGGCGCTTGCCGAAAGAGAGAAAAGGATAGAGGCTACTGGAATCTTCTACTTTGTATCTCACCGCAATAAGTGAACGTTCCTGAAGCTTCCAGAATAGTGCCTGGGAGATATAAATAGCGGTAAAGTGAGAGAAGAGGCAGTCAGACGTATGTGAAGGTTGAGTAGTCGTGCCGACGGAGACGGACAGACGACGTGAAGAGTTGTGCCGACGGAGAAGAGTTAGTTCTTTGTGTTACGAGTTCGGAGCCGTGGTGTTGGAGAATCGAAAAAGACTTTCTTGCTGTTGCAACGAGTGTACAAAGTTACTGTTTACGGAAATAAAAGTGTTTCTTTATCTCGACTACATCTGTCTACTTTATTTCACAACCAACCAAAAAGTCACAATATACATAAATGCTGTACTAAAATACACTACCTACAGAGTTTATTAATTTATGTTAGGTTTTGAGGTAACAGTTTTAAGGTACTGCATAGGTATTAAAAGAAACCTGTAGAAACTGCATTATTATATAATATAATAGACAATCGTGTTTAAGGCTATTTTGATATTATTTAATTGCACTAAAAATATAGGGAGATTTTGTAAAAGGACCTAACTTTTTATATTTTTCAATGTAGTATTGCATCATGTTTACTGTAAAGCTTTACACTATTTTGTGATTCAAAGGATAAAGTTAGTTTTTCCCTTAACACAGAATCGTTTAACTCAATAAATGCTGCTAAAACAAATAGAAAAATCTGATGTGTTGCACTCACATGACTTTCTCTACTCTTGTACTAACCATTCTTACAAACTCTTATTCCTATATCTTCTTCGTGTTAGTTAAAATACACACTTGTACAAATTATCTTATTGCTTATTTCCTTGTAGGTGCAAGGGGAATATTGGAATACAGTAGGCTTTGTGCGATAGTCAAATATTTTAAAGCTTTGAGATTCCGTTCTCTTTGTACACGTAACATATAAAAAAATGAACAACGATGACCCATTTCACGAAAGTTCGAAGTTTTCCGAAACTCACAAACATAACAAGGTATATCTCCGAAATGGTTCACCCTACAAGAAAATTTATTGAGACATAAATTGTGTATTTTAGCAAGATCTACATTTTTTGTATAATATAATTTGGTCTATCTCTAACGGTTTACCAGTTATGCAAAAGTCGTCCAGAGTAAATACGGCTACAGGGGCTATAGCCAGAAAATTCAAGTATACATTTCATTTGTCATAAAAATATCTCAAACATATGACATTTTAATCAAAATCGTTAGAGCCATTTTCAAGAAAATCAAAATTTTCGAAAAATCTTCCATGTAAAGGGTAGTTTAGGGTGGGGCCATTTTCTTCAAAATCTTCGTGTCACATCCTTGAACGACATTAAACTTAAATACCAACTTTGGTTTTTAACCGACTTTTCATTTTTGAGCTATGCTGTCCACAGACTGACAGACTGACACACAGACACACACACGGACCTTTTTCTAAAAATGCTTTTTTTGGATTCAGGGGGCCTCAAAACATGTATTTCCGGTGAAATCTCGACTTCGAATTTTTGGGTGGAATACAATACTTCCCCTACTTACCAGTAGAGAAAGTAAAAATCAGCGGTAGCTTCTCATTTTCATACAGCACAACATCAAATAAGTAAAGAAATTAAACCATTTAAAATATTCAACTTTCTTCACAACTAAATATATGGGAAAAATATTTATTTACTTCAATTATATTAATTTTTAAATCCCGCCAACTGATATAATGTTGAAATACTTAAGGTTAATAGTTCCAGTTACACTCAGCAGATGGCTAAATGCCAATTTCAAGAAACTACCACTAGAGTTCACCATATTTCAGAAGGGGATTATAAGGAAGAGAATGGACATTTGGAAGCAGCAATCTGCATGAGCTGAAGATGAGACAGACAGGGTTGTCTTGAAAGTACTTCAAAATTTAAAAACTGAATGGAGTGGTGTTATGTGTCCACAAGAAATAAAAGAGCTGCTGTAGTTCACATTAAGCATGAAGACTACATCGCTGTTAGTACCGCTTCTAGTTATCACCAATAACATAAAAAATAAACTTGACCCGCATTTAATTTAGTTGTTTTCCAGTTGCCTAAAAAGCAGACGCGTGTGGCGTGCGTTCTGAAGCAGGGCAAGAAGCCGGTTTTTCCATCTAGTTACCGTTCCATCAGCCTCCTACCGTCAGTCTCGAAAGTGTTCGAGAAACTGTTCCTGTCCCGCCTCGGACCTCTTTTGGAGGCAAAAGGTCTCCTACCGGAACACCAGTTTGGTTTTCGTTCTGGTCACTCCACGACTGAGCAACTACTGCGTGTAGCCGAGAAAGCTTCCCTGGCTTACCAGGAGAGGGCTAAAACGGTGGCAGTGTTGCTTGACGTGGAAAAGGCATTTTCTACCACTTGGCATGAGGGGCTTGTCTACAAGCTCATACAGCACGAAATCCCCCCTCCATACATTTACTTGGTGGCTGGTTTCCTACAGGAACGTAGCTTCCGAGTGAAGGTGGAGGGATCATTCTCCGGAGAAAGGCCCATTGGCGCAGGAGTCCCCGAGTGTACTGTCACCGGCACTTTTTGCAGCTTACATGGCCGATCTCCCGACGCACCCCACCACACACATCTGTCAGTATGCGGACGATCTCATGATCTTCGCTACTAACAAGAACCCGCGCTACAGTTACCGACAAGTACAAGCCCACCTCTGTGCCATCAGTAGATGGTGCGAGAACTGGCGTATGTCTATTAACCCGGAGAAAAGCTCTGCGATTCTCCTGGCTAGTACGATAGCCAACCGGCTCCCGCGGGACCTCGTGCTTCGGCGCCGTCGGATCCCCTGGGTCACTACGGCGAAGTATCTCGGAGTCACGCTGGACCGGCGGCTGACGTATAGACATCACGTCAGGGGCAAAGTACTGCAAGGCCACGCTGCCCTCCGGCAGTTGTATCCCATCCTCAGTTCCCAAACCATGCCCTTACGCCTGAAGCTTCAGCTGTATCGAGCGATCATTCCGCCTCTGGTCCTGTACGGATGTGAGATCTGGGGAGTGGTGGCAAAGTCCACCTTCATCAACTCTAGACGTTGCAGAACCGGGCATTAAGGATGATCTATGATACTGGCTGGAGATTTCCTGCCCATATCCTACACGAACATTCCGGTATCCCGTACATTTCGACGTGATTAAAACTCGCGCTCGAACAATGTACAACAAACTCCAGAACCACCCTAACCCTCTGGTAAATACTCTGGGCCAATACGACCAGAGTCAGCCGCGCCGACTACCATCCAAAAGATTGCCAAAGGACATCTTTAAGTCCTGCGGTCTAATCTTAAGATGGGAAAGGCGAAAATGCAATCTGTATTCAAAACAACCCTGGTGGGGATTAGCGCGTCACCTGACTGCCAGTCAGAAGTCGCGCACAGCCCGTTCGCAGACCAATCCCTGCCTACCATCCCTCCCGCCCCTATAAAAACCCCTGTTCCCACAAACTTTTCCTACTGATAAATATCCCTGTAGTGACACCATCAAAACCATCGCGCAGGTTAAGCCGTATGACGGCTAGGTACTGCGGTAAAGATACTCGAGCGGGGGAAACATCATCTCATCTCCGCTCGACTCGAACTCCGTTTGGCGTCTGGCGTCTCGGTGACCCAAAGGGAGCCACTGTATGGGTTTCCTGAAAAACTCACTGTATATATCTTGTAAATATAAATAATTGTATATAGAATGTAAACGTGTACGCTGGGCCTACTGTACCAGGCCAGACAAAATTAACAAATAAATAATCGGAATCTGAAAAAAAAAAAAAAAAAAAAAGATTTAACACTAACACGATGTGTGCTTCTTAAGATTTACGAAATACCCAGTAAATCCAAGACTGCTAAGTGCTCTTGAATGTACTGAAAATGAGGTCTCATTAACTGCAAACGACAAATGATCAATACACACAACTTTTAATGCAGGACTAATGAGTTGCCAAGCTGTTTAATGGTACCATATTCAGGACCTTTCGTTTTCATCGGGTTGAAGGATTTCTGTCTTCATGCTTACGGAACAAAATTAATAAACGAAGTGCTTCATAAACAATGCTGTCTGGCCTAACTTTTAAAGGGTTTTACTAGAACTGCCCAATTAAAGTTGCCTACTTATAATGTTTAATTTTCTGAGTATCAGGTGGTAGATCCGGATTCGAATCCCGTTAACGGCGTGGGAGACCCGGACCGGGGTGCACTCAACCTTGTTAGATCGCCGAGAAGCCAACTGAGGAGCGGCCCCTGGTTGAAAAGACCCCACGTACTGGCCGGTAGAACACGTCCCACCCTCCAATACGACACCCCACAAGTGACGCTTGTGGCAGGCCTTGGTCCGAAAATAGCTGTTGCGCCGCAGTGTTAATTTAATGCTATTAAGAGGCGGAGTCAGACCTTTACCTAAAACAAAGTTATCTAGTACATACGTAACTCCGTGTGAGTAACGATGTAAAATGTAAAATTTGCAAAATTCTTCAAAAACGTTTCGTATTTGTATATTCATATGTTACATTCAATTGATGTAGAATTTTAGTTATTGTTTGCATGTGATGGTGATCTTCCAATGCTGTACCAGCTAAAAGCTCACGTAATACGAATTATTATGAACTGTGATGTAAGAAAATGTTCGCCTACCATCTAGGCAGTCCATCTAGGCAGGAATCCGCATGTGGTATTCGTGATGGACGAAGCGGCGTCTGGGCGGGTTTTCCCCTGGTTCTCCGGTTTCCTCCGCCACTTATTCAACCAATTGCGCCATCATCATTTTTTCATGCATCGATTTCACCTGCATTTCGTATCATCCTCTTCCTCACTTTCATACCTGCTTCAGGGCTGACCACTCCCTTACAGGTCTTCACTCTGTCCGGTCCATAGGTTCCTGTGCTCCCCGACAGGCGTCTGACCCTAGGCACAAGCTTGCAAGTCCTACATAAGGGGAGGGCAATCACGTAAAGAATAAGAAGATGTAACAAAATCTAATGAGAGGTGACCATTGATTCAATACGCTGTAAACAGAAATTGAGTCACATTGCACTACTAAAATACTGATCCAGGCATTTCCTCCGTTTCATAAATTCCGCTGTTCCCAGGGCGGTGGTCTCGGATACGCAACTGAGATTTTTTATTTAAACAACATTCTAAATTTCACTAGCAATTTAAATTCTCTTATTTTGCAATGCTTTAGTTAACACTGATTTATAAATCATTCTTCAATATATTCGCTTTTCCACAAAATTTAGGACTATGGATATGGGGAACATTGAATTCATCTTGTGAGGATAGATACGTAAAGTAACTATAATCTTTAAACTATGTATTCCGAAACGTTTTTTCAGTTTTCAATATTGCTGCATCATTTTTCTTAAAACTATTAGGAGAACAAACATGAAACCTTAAACACAAGAGATACATTTTTATAAAGCGAAGAGTAGTTCTAAGGAACAAATGAATAATAGGTGTGTGCATGTCAGAAAACTTCCTAGTACATATTTAGCCACTGCGCACTGTTTTGATTACAGGGACACCTTAATTAACTGATAATAATGTGTAACAATGAGTAAGGCTAGCTTCTAATGGCAATGAGTATTAGCTATATACCTACATTGTCAAGTAATTTAGTTTTAAATGCGCTTTTCAAGTTCCGCTTCATTTTTATAAAATGATGTGTATACGATGTTACCCGCACAATGACCAATTTAAGTATTTATCTTATGTGAAAATATAATAGTAATTTAGGATAGTGAATAATCTTGGTGAAATGCACTAATGAATGTTTGTCACACGAATGACAGTGAGCTTAAGGAGATCAAAAGTCCCCCCCCTCCCATTAAAATTCACGATAATCACGATTCAAATTAGGGTAACAGTGCTATAATAAGCAGACATTTTATTTGCACACCATGTAGGTGGGCAGTTTTTGTTCTTAGGGAAAAATTGAATTGGGTCATCAATCAAAGTCTTAGAATGAGCGGAAGGATTTTCCGATATGAAACAATTTCAAAGAATGAGAAATAACCTCATGCATAGAATACTCTCTAAGATTGAATACACAAGGCATTAAAAGCAAGCTAAAGAGATATAATTTATGATCAAGAAGAGCAATGGATAAATATAATCAATATACAAAAGAACTGAAAACAAAACATGATTGATTGCTTAGAACAAAAGAAATGAGGTGCTAAATAAGGATATGGGGTACACCCTACACATTGATGTCGGCAGTTGGGATCAGTAAGGATGGATTTAAAGAGCCTTCACATCCCTAGGGTTTCCCAAAACTGGTACATCAGTAGCAGTTTAATCCTCTCTGCAGAAGAGACAACTTCAGTCTGCTCAGAGAATAATGTCACCGGGTGCTCTAGTTTCAGCTCAACCTCTGGTTTACTGTCCATATATCTTCTATGTTACTTAACATAAATAGTTTGCGCAGTTGATAAACATAATTGCTTATTCTGCCTATAAAGGACCTCTGTGGCCAAGGAATTCAGATACTTTCTAAAGTTCGCTGTTAACCAGAAAAGGTACAACTTAAGTATTTTCACTTCTTTCTTGATTCAGAAGTGTCAACAAAATGAATACGCTTTCATTCGCATTGAGATAGTGTGATAGATAACTGGACTGTATAATTCAGAGGCACTGAAGTATTATGTTTTAATTTTTATTAAAAAAAGTGAATCTGTTAATATGTTAAAATATGTAGGTCCAGATCAAATTTATTAAACAGTCCCTATTTCAGTAAGAACCAAGGACCTATTGAAGTAAAAGCAAGTATCACAAGTCATGTTTTATTTGCATTAAAAATAGAGGAAAAACAAATACAAATACACAATAACAATACACGGTGGAAGTGAAATGATCCGCCAGACTTTAACAACTAATTTCTTATGTTGTGAATAATAAAGTCTAATACCAAAATGTTGAAAAGTTTATAGTTTTCTAGAAAAAAAAATATTTTTATCAAAAAAATTTATCATCACCTGGATGAATTATTATTGATTGAAGGTTCTTGATTTATGACTATATTCATAGAAAATTGAATAAATGACAATTTTTTCCTTTGGTTTATTTCAATAGATTCAACGGTTTTTGTGTAAATTAAATTTAAAAAAACACAATTTATTGCAACAAAAAGGCAATTAATTTTAAAAGTTACTAATGTAACTCAAATTATTATGAGGTGGAATCAGGACTAAAAAATTCAATGCCATCGCTGAGATTTGAACCACGGATCTTCCGCTTATCGAGCGACTGGTTTAACCACTAAGCTACCATGGGCAACTTGCCAGCATGGCATTAAATTTCTCAACCGATTCGTACTTTCTCCGATAAACCACAAGGGAATCTCACATCAGAGAGAAATACCCCAAGGGCGACTCACAATCATAAGTACTTTATGCCCCTGGTTTAAGGAATCGGTTGGGGAATTCAATGTGTTATTATGTTCGTAATATTCTAATCTACAATGCAAGGATTTAAGGCGTCCTGTCAGTATAGCAAACGACGAGGGAGTCCTTGAAAATATGTTGGGAACCACCGTGCTAGCCTTCAGATCCTGAGGTGCCATGTGCGATTTACGACTGGAGGATGGGCGATTTTCTTGAGACAAGGTTCTTATATTAGAGTCTGGAAGCATAAATGAGAACATGCAAGTCTGTGTGTAATTTAATGTTTAACCACCAAAAGTGAAAAAAGAAATATAAATTAAAACCACTCATGACAGTGAGTAAAATTCCAGAACAAGGCTAAATTCGTTAGATGTAATTCAAAACCTAAACAGCATGCACATTCTTGAAGAATAGTGCAAATCATAACCATCTTTCTTTGATCTGTTTGTAATATATTGTGTGACGAGACCTTAATTGCCATTGTATTTAAGTTTCATACGACTGTTTATGCTTGGCCATCTAAGTTTAAAAAAATTTATAGAAGGTGTTTAATATTCTATGCTGCATGTTGTCGCTGGCGTCAGACATTTAAATCATGTATTAGTTATTCGAATCCACGCGCGAAAATCGGTAATTGTGCCTACAGCTGCAAAATTATTGATTTTGTTGTTATGTTGGCATTGACACAATAATACAGGGAGCATATATAACATAACCTTTAAAAAGGTAGATTTTGAAACACGAGAAGAAAAACTGGATTTATTAGAAAGTTATTTACAATAACAAACCTTATTTACAAGGTCGTACTGTTACTCGAATGAACATATGGGAATCGATAGTTTCGCTTTCAGATGCGTGAGAATGTGTAAGGCAAAATATTGATCGCTAAATCTAGATATTTTGATTGGTGGACAGCAGTCGTTATGAGCAGGTGCACTTTTGATTGGTGTATAGCAGTCGTCATGTGCAGGTGTCACTTTGATTGGTTGATAGCAGTCGTTATGAGCAGGTGCCCCTTTGATTGGTGGATAGCAGTCGTTATGTGCAGGTGCCACTTTGATTGATGGATAAAAATATGGTTATGAAGAGAGGGTATGATAGGTCCATTATAGCGGCCCATAAACGCTACATTATGGCGTGGTCGAGCATAAAATTTATAATATGAAAATTAGACCTTTTATTATTTTACTTTTTACATTCAAGAGAAAGGCAGACCACTTTCCCTTCTGTAACAATAAGAATGTTCTCTTAAAGTAAACATACACAATATTTACTGAATTATTACTTTCTCTACTACGTAAAGTAAAGAAAGTATTTTACTCTGTCCAAAAATTCGATGTCGAGATTTCACCGGAAATATATGTTTTGAGGCCCCCTGAATCCAAAAAAAGGTATTTTTGCAAAACGGTCCGTGTATGCATGTGTGTGTCTGTCAGACTGTGGACAGCATTACTCAAAAACAAAAAGTCGATAAGAACCACAGTTGGTTTTTAAGGTAAATATCTTTTAAGGATGTGACACGAAGATTTTGAAGAAAATTCGTCCACCCTAAACTACTCTTTACATGGAAACATTTTCGAAAGTTTTGATTTCTGGAAATGGCTAACGATTTTGATTAATATTTTTAAATGTATTTTGAATTTTCTAGGTATAGTCTATGTAGCCCTGCTTACTTTGATGACTTTTGAATAATTTGTAAACCGTAAGAGATAGACCAAATCTTAGTATACAAAAATGTAGATGTCGTTAAAACACACAATTTATGTCCAAATGAATTGTTTTTTGTGGAGTGAATCATTTTGGACATATTCCTTGTTATTTATGTTTAAACTTTCGTCAAATCGAAGATCGTTATTCATTTTTCTATATCTTAGCCGTGCAAGGAGAATGGAATGTCAAAGCTACAAAAGATTTGACTATCACTCAAAGTCTACTGTATTGCCATCTTCCACTTGCACCTAGAAAGAAATAAGCAATAAGATAATTTCTGCAAATGTTTATCTCAACTAACACGAAGAAGACTTAGGAATAAGAGTTTGTAAGAATGGTTAGTACAAGAGTAGAGAAAGTTATGTGAGTGCAACACATCAAATTTTTTCCTTACATTTTTTCTCTGTTAAGAAGCTTTTAAATATTTAGGCAAATTAGGAAACATATGCAGCGATAAATTTAAGATAAGTGGTTTTGAGCAGTTCACGTTATTGATACTGATGACAAATTTGTCAACTTTTATTATCGTAATCGTGAGAATAGCAGATAAAACATTTTTGTGAAAGCCCCCCCCCCTGCTCTACTGGGAATAACTTCTTTCAGTTTGAAAAGGGTATTGTGGTCCTTAAGAGGTTCAAAGGAACTTCTTTTCACATCACAATTCTGCATTCAAAGTGACAGCTCAATACGGATCTATATGGCGCTTTTCTTGAAGTTCACTTTCACAAAATACTAACTTACCGCATGATCTTACAAGCACAACACGTAATCAGTTTAAATTTATTACACTAAAAAGGTTAAAAGTTCAAAAAACTATGTTTCCTCCTTAGAAACGCACTCAAAATTAGGGAAAATGAATACGAAGAATTATCGTGTATCAAAATATTACATGTGTGATAAAGATATCGAACATTTTAGAAATATTGAAATAGGTGGTATAAAGTATTGAATAGTCATAACATTGCTAGGAGGGTTCTTTTGATTTTAAATAATTTTTTATAATCTAGACAAACGGAGGTTTATAAGAAAACATGTAGATCTCTAAAATACACAACTAATATCAAACCACTTTCGTCGAGACACCTGCAGATACTTATACTGGTAAATAAGGATAAGATAATGAACAATATTACATCAATATTTGCTTCATTTGTGGACTCATAATTTTAATTATTAAGAGTGGTATGTTTTCGGATTGGTTAGTATAGGGTTCCTATAAAGAACACCATTTTTAATTTAATAATGAAACAAAGCATTTTTTGAAAATTGCTAATATTATTACGTTATTATGAAGCACAAAAACTTCGCTTAGACATGAAACCAAATATCAGCAAATATCCTCCACGGCTACTTCTGCGCACATCCACTGTTTCGACAACTGTAGAGTAAAGTTCCGCTTGAATTTGACCCATCACATGTCTAATTTCAGCCTTAAGTTGGGAGATGGTTCGTGGATTGTTCACCCAAATATAAGATTTGACATACCCCGAGAATAAAAGGTCACATTGTATCAAATCACATGATCTCGGTGGCCAGTCCTGACCACCCTTGCGAGAGATGAGACGAGTAGGGAATCCTTCTGTGAGCAAGCTTGTTGTTTCATTGGTAGTAGACAGGTTACCTCATCCTGTTGGAACCACAAGTCTTCCACATTCTTGTAGCTGCTTGTAGCACTTCTTGTAGCATTCCAAAACCTGTCCATTAGACGTTTTAATGTATGCTTAAGCTAAGCCGTGAAGGGATAAATATTCGAAAATTGGAGCAATTTTTATTCTTTTAGATCAGGTTAACATATAATATAGTGTTGAAACACATGACTGTTACTTCAGTTCAGTATTTATAACATCTAATCAGACAAAATATATGTCTCGTGATTAAAATGAATGGATATAAACATAAGGGTTTGTGTTAGAGGTTCGTAGAATGAGTGTAAACAGGTAATGGATATTGAAAGCATTATATAAGCTACCAATACCCGTGAAAGCTTTGCTACAACAATGGCACAGGCTCTGAGATGACATAATATTTGAGTTTCCCTTACTAACAGAGAAAGAACTGGTAGAAATAACATTATTGTCATTTAAATGTTATCATCGTTATCATAATAATCAGCAGCAACATCAACCTTATGGTTCTTGTCTTTATGATTCAAGGTGCAAAAGAAATCAAATACATCAACTGATATCTCAAACTATGACGAACTTTTGTTTTCTGTACATCTATAAACACATACATAATGTCGTGTTTTCATTACCACAGATAAGTACTGTATTTGGCACTTGCAAAGAGTACGCTATACAAGCAAGTTACTAATTTCTAAACCGTTAAATTAAGCATATCAAACCATAGCTAATGTTTGCATAAGTCACAAGTTAGAATGCGAACTTCAGGAAATCGTCGCACAGTTTCTGACAAATCATTTCAACAGCTCCAGTAACTGATGCCAAACGCCAGTGTTTGATTCAGGAAAAGGACTAAACACAAAAAAACAAAATTTGATGTGTTACACTCACATGACTTTCTCTGTTCACTCTTGCAGAAGCTTTTCTCACATACGATTATTCTTCTATGTGTTTCATGATAACAGAGATAGGCATAATTGTGTAGAGCTTATTTTTTTGTTTTTTAATTTCCTTACAATGGAAATAGAGGAATAGAAGCTTAAACAATAGCCAGATAACAGTCAGATGGTTTAACAACTAGCTATGTGATTGGCCTTGAAATTCCATTCTCTTCGTGTGGCCGGGAGGAAAAACAAAATGAATAACGACTTCCCATTTCGGTAAAGTATAAGTTGGAAAATTCAACAAGATATTCAAATAACAAGGAATATTGTGGAAATGGTTAACTCCATAAAAATATATTTGATGTAATTTTGTGCTTTAACGAGGTATACGTGTTTTGTGCAGTAAGATTTTTTGTTTTCTTACGGTTTACGAATTATGAAAAACTCATCCAGAATGAAGAGGCTAAGATATACACTCCGCTCGTCATGAAAATAATCTAAACGCACGATAATTTAATCAAAGACGTTAGAACCATTTTGAGAGTATGAAAACTTTGCCCCCCCCCCAAAAAAAAAAAAAAACTTTCAAGGTAGTTTGGGATTAGTGGAGATTTTGGAAATCTTCGTACCATATCCTTGAGATACCAAGCTAGAAACTGTTTTGAGTAATGCTAATCACAGACAGACATTCACAGGGATTTTTTAATAAAAAGTTTATATTTGTCTTCAGGAAGTAAGTGTCAAAACATATATTTCCACTGAAATCTTAGTATCGAATACTTCCTTTACTTACTGAACTACATAGTAGAGAAATTAATAAACAAATACATTTACTTCCTTTAAGATATATTTTACCATTATATTTTTACAGTTCAAGGATACACGTATCCCAGCGTTTCTCCAGCAAAAGGCTCAAACTCAGGCGCAAAAGCATTATTACTCTCAGAACAGAGGATGAATACAAATTAACTATTGTATGCATAATTACGCACGTGAAGTACAAACAATAAGACAAAATTACATTTCGCTTCTTCCTTGTAAACGCCAGTACTCGCCAAATGAGCAAATTTACAAATCCAGTATTGTGAAGCTTAATGAAACCACAGAGTTTTGTTTGTTTATTTGCTTGCACTGTCGCGCCGTTTGCTATGAAGCTCTGCAATTGCTCAACCGAGAGGCTTTTGAGAATTAATTGGGACATAAATTACAAAATTGTTAATTTTCTTCCTTCCCAAATAACAGACAGTGCCCTTATAATCAATACATGATAACACTACAAGCTGTAAATGGAAAACCAGAAGAGACAAGAAGGGCTAGCGGGTTTTATGTGTCCAGCTAGACAATAAACAACTGGAAACAAATGAAGCGAGCAAGTTATATTCCCGTTACTATATAGTTTGTGAAGTAATTAGAGAATTTGAAACTGTGACATTTACCTGCAAGTATAACCGTTTCATTATACTATTCTAGTATTCTATGCAACTATTCCTGCGCGACATAGAATGAGGATATGGCATGTACTCAAGTTTCTCTATGGTTCGATGTACAAAGAGCGCCAAAGAAAATCTTAGGCGGATTTTGTACCTTTTCTGGGCTCTTTTATGGCGTGCTCTTCACCTTAACTACCAGAGCGTGGCGGCTTGATAACACAGTAATTAAGAAAACAATTAATATAAGTTGCAGCTTAATTTCCTTCTATTTTATGATTTATGTAAGTTACTTACTCATAATTTCTCGTCTGTTAGACCTTTAACTATGTCTTGGAATTTTATATTATGAAACTACATGACCCAGTGAACTTTATGCCACCTAACATTTACTTCTTACCACCACGTGGGCGTAATCGGCCATGCGCATTGCCTCATGTTCACTGCATTCTGAATATATTTGCTTGTCGTTCATTTTCAGTGTGAACGCAATTCGGACATACAAATAAGACTATTTTCACTATCTGTCACTCGATGGTGAAATAGATCACCGCGCATTTGACTGCCTTCGACGACCTGTGTCAGCTCGTGCTCTCCTTGGTATTGTACTGAACACTGTAAAATGACATAGAATTGTTTTCACAGTCACTCAAACTTGTTGAACTTACCTTGAGAATTTTATTAAAATCCTCAAGCTAATTCCTCGAGTTTCGCACAAACATATTTTGTGGTTACATCTCAGCCTGCAAGTCAACTTACCTTAATAGAATGGCTGATCAAAATGAAGTTTTGCAAACTGTAATTAAATTAGATTTAACCAGTCTATTTTCTAACTCCACTATCTTCTTTGTTTTTTTACGATAAAACAACTTAAGATATAATAGATTCAGCTATGAAACGTTAGGTCCGCCCAGAAAAGCCATAAATTGAAAGTAATCCGAAGTGGCAATTCCCACATAGAACTACCAATTTCTATCTTTTTTAATTTTCGGCTGTTCCTTTGGGTTTTTCCTAATACTCCTTTTCTCTAAACCATTCCCCAGTATTGAGACGAGCAAAACAAAATAAAATTATTCAATTGTTCGAGCCGTTTTCGAGTTTCTGCGTGATTAACGCATGGCAATTGATTTTTATATATAGGTATAACTTTGTTCCTGTTACGTTTAAGAGTTCATCAGTTAAATTTAGAAAACCCATTCTGTTTATGCACATATAAGTATAAGATAATTAAAGGTATCAAGTAGATAAACAGAGCGAAAGTATTCTGCAGTAAGTGTAACATAGAACTATGACAAATTGGAATACTTGTAAATATGTTTTGTAATTACATACATGCACTTTGTAATGGTATAAATGTAGAATATTGGTTCACTAATAATAGACTTTCAGATTAATTTTACCCGTTGTATGGTTAGTTGGCAAAGTAGTAGTATTACAGAAAACTTACTATAGTTCTCTATTCACAAGAAAAAGAGGGGTCAGATTCGTGGTATTTCAGTCTGATACATCAAATTCATTTCAGCATAGTCAACTCACCTCTCTAATGCAAAGTTTCCTGCAAGAGACTAAAACAGAAGCCAGTGAAACGAAAATTTCAGTTGAAAACTGTGGCGACAAAGTTTAGTGAGGAACGCCCTACCACATAGGGACTTTAAATGCCCTCCTGGAGCTTCAAAAATGCCCAATATTGAGAAAAGGAAAGTGTACGTTGAACTACAAAGCATAAGCATAATAAAAGTCAAGGCTAAAATAAAAATGTACGGCATTCTTCGCCAAATGTCATCGATACATTGGCTTAAACATTATGTATGGTATTTAACTGACTTTCTGTTTTTGAGTTATGCTGTTCACAGAAACACACATTCACAACTAAGAAGCTTATTAACACCAGCGGTGTTTGTGAGGTTGCCTCACATTGTACGTACTATAGACTATTTATGTTGAAGGAGAGAGGATGATGTAAACAACGTGCCCGTGCATGCAAATTGTACCAAAGAATGCCATACATGACGACTGCTAATGTTTTTGCTTCGTTGCGGAACACTACACTTTACGTATAATGTAAAGTGAATACCATACAGGGTGGAAGGGAAATCATCCTTCTAATATGTCCTTCGTAGAAGCTTTACACACAAAAATGTCAAATGGCATTTTGTTCTTTGGTCAGCCAATTTCAAGAAAATAAATATTTTTTGATGCGTAATTCCACAAGAACGTACGAACATAACAGTTTGTTACTTGTAAGATGCGTAGAGTGACTTATTTCTGACATAGCTTCGGTAGTAATTATGGGACACACAGGGTTACGAAATAATTAATCGCTTAAAACACGTGAAGGAATACTCCGAGCTGCTCTCTTAGACATGAGCTAAGTTGACAACGTTGCGTTGAGGTTGGTCAGGAAATTGACCTGGTTTGTGGATGTAAACAGGTCAGGCACTTTTGCAATGTTTTGGGAGCTAACGCTTCTGATTGGCCTACACTCGCATAGTAAACACGGAAGGACAAGGCAGGGCGTGAGTTTGTTTTCAAGACGCACCGTTATGCTGTTGGTTACGTACTGACCTAGGGCAATTGACACCTACACAATCTGCAGTGTTGCCAGGTTATTTCCGACAAAACTAAAATATCTTCGAAATTCCAAATACTGAGGTCTACCACTGGTTTAAATGAATGCACATAATGTCCACCCGCTATATCTGTCCATTGTTCTTGTTCATACGGATATGCTCTTAACTTGTAGCATAATTTGTTGAAAAGTTACCTAAATGTCCATTTCCCTCACATATTTTGAGTTTACACACTCAGCTATACGTTTCAATAGTTTTATTACAGATTTGTGTTCTGCTTTGCCGTATGATATTGCATAAAATATACACTTTTGATGAATTAAAACTGTTGATTTAATGTAATCACTAAGTACTGTACAATCAGTTTTGTCAAGAATGATTATGGATAGAGGAAGAGAAGACGTTTGGTGCAGACATATCCATAACTCCATCTCTATCTACTACTCTCACTAAGCCCGTGTAATGGCAGTACTTACATAGGAAGGTGAAGTAGGAAGCGGAATGACAGATGAACTTGATGAAGGGCTTCCGGAGAGTCTGGCCGAACTTGGAGTGCGGCGCAATGATGTACATTGCCGAGAAGAGCGGGAAGCCCATTCCGATGCGCACAATCTCGAGGGCTTGGAGCACCATGTTCTTCCGTCGAAATCCGGGTAGACCCTCGTACCAGATGGAGGCCAGAAGCTGTTGCACATTCGGATGTGCCACAAACTGGAAAACACACAAAATTACTACTTTTCCTAAATGCTCCGTAGTTACCATATTTTTCGTGTTGTAATTTCTCTGTTTATTCCTTTTATTATGAAAATAATGTTGGTACACGTTTAAATAAAAATTACTTTGATTTCAAGGAATTAAAGCTACAATTTTATAGTTTAAAACCCTTTTCAAACATTAGATTACAATTATTTAAATGATTGGCTTATTTATTGAGTAAAGGTTACATACAACTTAAAATTTGTGACTATATGTGACCCAGGAACATAAAATGTAATGTTTTTTTTTTTTTTTTAAATATTCTATGAAAGACAGTCGTCGACTCTAAAAAGTTAAAAAAATTGAATGTTGCGGAAAAATGTTTGTAGGGACGAAGTGTGGCTTCGAAGGATGTGACGGAATTTGTAAAGTGTGGAGCTTAAATAAGATACCTCAATACTTATTTAGGCATTGGTAAAATATTTTGAAATTATAATCATTCTGGAAGGATTGAGATAAGCAAAAATAGACCGCCTCTGTAGTGTGGTGGTAACGTGTCTGCCTGATAGTCAAAAGGTCCCAAATTCGAATGTCGGTTAGGGTGAGTAATCTGAATAGGGTTTCTTTCCGGGGCTTCTCCTATGTCGAGTAAGATTAAGCTCTATGGACTCCGGGCTCATTTGAGGAATATTTCACCTTTTTCATTCATTGTTCGATATGATATTATGTTGGAGGATGTTCACATAAAAAGCACCCACGCACACACTGTCTCACTTAGTCACACACTTACTCACTGACCCACTCAGCCATTCACTTACTGAACCACTCACTCACCCACCCAAGCACCCATCCATTCACTCACTCGCTTACTCACTGACCCACTCACCTACCACTTACTCGCTCTCTCTCTCTCTAAAAGTCAAAATAGCCGTTGAGATAAATAAAAATATAATATAATGTAAATCCCGCTTCAGGTCACGAAAAAGTAAACATTCGCAATTAACACTAGCTTGTCAGATATATGCTTTTTTGTGTGCATCAACTTGCTATTAATGATCGTTCTAGATATAAAACTATGTGTATATATACACACTAAAATGAGCGATCATTAAATATACCATAAAATTCATATACAATGTAAAAGAAAGTATTTACCTGAACAAAAGACAGAGACACGCAAAGTAACATATAAAATAAGAGGTGGAATCAGGACTGAAAAATTCAATGCCATGGCCGGGATTTGAACAACGGATATCCCCATTCCCACACACGACTTGTATGTTTAAAAACATCAGCAGTATGTTTGTTGGCATAAATAAATGATAACGTATAAAATGTTCAATATTATTTATTATTTATTATTCATCAGGAGAATAAAAGATTAAAAAGAACCGAAGTTACACACAAAATGAACATACACATGAAGGGCGAAGTGCTGGTAAATAATCATGTGTGTTATATATTTTTATATTTTTTAATCTCATAATGAGGGAGCAAATCCGAAACTTTGAAAACTGACGGAGTTGGCTCCTCGGTTACACGTAAGACTCACGTTCAGGAGGTCTGCAGTTCAAATCAGGACTGTCCTCCTTGACTGACATTTTTTTCCAGATTTTTCTCATCCCGGCGAACACCGGATAGGTACCCTAAACGTAGGCCTGACCGATTTCTTCCCAAAATTTGTTTTCCAAATAACATTTCATTGCACGCATCACTAGTGCCCAGTGCCTATAGTGTCTAGTAAGAACGGGCGTTAAACACTACGAAATAAAAGTAATATTGTTTTCCTTCGCCCAGAACATTCCTGTGTTTTCAGTACTGAGCCTATAGCAGCAAACACTTGGTAGTTCGCATTTACGCATTAGTTAGTAAAGCGTGTCCCATACGAAGCATCTTCCTTGATTCCTGTTCATTTATTGTAATCTTTATAACATACAGGGTGGAAGGGAAATTATTACATTCTTTCTAACATGTGCTTCATTGAAGCGTTACAAACATAAAAAGTATAATGCTATTTTGTTGTTTGATTAGCTGATTTCGAAAAATTAAATTATTTTTGTCCCAAATTGGATGCATAATTCCACAAGAATATAGGAAGATAATAGTTTGTTACTTGTAAGATGCGTAGAGTAACTTACTTATTACATAGTTTCGGTAGTAATTATGGGACATCACACAGGGTTGAGGTTGGTCACGGATCTGAACCGGTTTCTGGATGTAAACATGTCGGTCGCTTGCAGGGTGGTGTAATGTTTTGGGAAATAATAATTCTGATTGGCCTGCACTCGCACAGCAAATATAGAAGGACAGTTGCTAACGCTCACGAGATGCGTGGTAGCGTGTTGGTTTCTGTACTGACCTAGTGAAAGTGACACCCACACAATCTGCAGTGTTGCCATCTTGTTTTCGACAAAACTAAACTAGACCGTAGGAAATGGTCAGAGACAGAAACGTAAGATACAAAATGTGTTCCAAATACCGAGATCTATCACTGGTTTGAATTAATGTAATGACTTCACTTCTACCCGGTAGAGATCGTTCCCTTTTACGTTCTTAGGAAATATTGTAAGAAAGCGTGACATAAGTGAAATCCTAAAAAAAGGAAATGTACCTTTTTGGTATCCACTTTTCAGAACTACAGCACTATTCTTTTCCTTTGCCATTTATTTTACGCCGCTTTAACTACGTTGCCATTTCGCGACGGATCTGTTACACATTCCGCCGGCCTTACTTTAAGTAGCAATGTAAACAACAGCACGTGTTTGACTAATATTCCATTGGTTGGCCAAATCGTACAAATTCCGTATCAGCAGGCGCGAATAGAAATAGTTACCTACATTTAAGACAACTACAATAATTAGTTATAAAAATACTTCAAAAAGCTTCTAGCAAGAATAAATGAAATTCATTAATGTGAAAATTTATTGTTATTAACATATTTAACTGCGATACGAAATATATGTAATGTACCCATATAAAGGAGTGAAGGAATATATAGTTTGTTCAAAATGGCGTCTGTCTTGGAGTACGTAAAGCATGCCAAGGGAAACCATACGAAGTGGTAAAAAGTGAATTGTTTTAAACATATTTACAGAATACTGTGAGAAATACCCATTACTATAATTGTGCAATTCTTTATTTTACGTAAGACTGTAGAATATATCGATCTCTTCACTTCCTTCTATGTCTGTAAGCAAAAGTCGCTAGTTGTCAAATGTACTTCTATCACAGAACACCTAGCGTAAAGAAGGGAAACTACGTGTAAAAACTGTGCCAACCAAAAAGCACTCCAAGTGGGCTGAGTTGAAACTAAAGTATGAGAAATCGCGGTCCCGAATCCTCACGCTACCGGTAGCTCTTACGGCTGTATTTTTCATACCTGCTCACCTATCAGCCTCAGCTGATCGTATGCCCTAACGCCATATTGCTACACTGGCGCGTCAAGTTTAACACATGAGCTTCCTTAGTTGCGATTAGTTCTTAAGAGTGCTGCATATTAAAGCTCACGCAAATTAACCTTTATTTGCTTTAATAAATGCGGCACTCTTAAAAACTACAATCACAGCTATAGAGGCTTGCGTATTAAACTTTGGGCGTCATCGGAAGCAATATGGCATTAGGACATATGATCAGCTAAGGCTGACACTTAAGCATGTATAAAAACAGTTTATTTGTTATAATTCCTTTTGGCTAAAAGTGTCCAATAGTCTGTACATCAATAGCTTTTATGAAATATTAACGACTTCTGCAATGGTTGCTGGTTCAAATGACTAGTTTTCTTAATAGCAACAACAAAATGTTTCTTTTTCATTTCTGACGCTGACACTAATTACTCTGCATGACATAAGGTAAAATATTTTCTACTTTAATTAGCAACCTTAAAGTTTTTGTGTGAACTTGCAACCAAACATTAGGATGTGGTATTTGACAGGGAAATGGGAACAATTACGCATGTTTGACACTTTTATTTATTCCTTCTAGCATAACACAATTTGACATATTTGCATAATAAGCACAAATAACCTCACAAAGAGGCTTCTGCGTACATTATATACCACACTGTATTGCTCCATAGGCAAACACCTGTTTTGTCATTCATTAGATTATTATTAGTCTGACAACAAATGTCCTCTAACAGTTTCACGTCATTTAACACTTCCACATTATTTCAATCTCTCATATATTCAGCACCAGCACTGGACACCAAAAAGGTACAGCTTGCGAAGTTATACACCCACAATCACAGGAATACCTTTAACTCCAACTTTCCATCATGCATATCCTAGAAATAAACAAAAACAATGCAACGAATAGCAACATTTATGTATAACTAAAGTCTAAAATGAAAGTGACCTGCGTAAAGAAGGGCTAGGCCATTATCCTATTTACATTTAAAATATACATAATTTTAGATGGATTATAATTAGGCTTAGTAGTCCAGCTACACTACAAATGTCACAAGTTATTGGCATTTGTAGTGGTCATGTGACATAGTGCACAGTGTGCGGAACAGGTTCTGTCCGTCTGCTGTTCAGACAAAACGTGCACAACTTCATTCTTTTGGTAGCTCACCTACTAAGCTTAATTATAAACAATTTCAGCAGTTGTAAATATGATTATATAGCAAGTAATAAATTTTCTGCCAAAAGTCGCAGGTTTGCAATCTTAACACTCTCGTAACAGCTTTAACTGACACATTATTAGAATATCAATTGCTCTAGTAAACAAATAATTCGGTTACCGGTCTGGCAAATACCACTTGAGAGTTAGATATCAAAAGTATGATTATCTTATTTTATAGGCATTCATTAAAATATCAATCACATGTTAATATTCTTGTATATTAATGTACGTATAAACTCATTTATGTAAATTTGGTTTGGTTCGGCAAATACAGAACACTCAACTCTTGAAGGCAATGTCAATTACTTACTTGTGAAAAAATTGTTTCACATGACAATTCTGTATTTGTTGAAATAGGTTATGATGAGCAACGATTTCTATTATCCACAGTTTGTTGCATCCATTTGCTTAATAATGTAATTTAAAATATGTGAAGTGGTGTTATTTAAGAGAACTGAAGAATATAAAGAAAAGGGTATAATATTTATTAGAAAATGTTTAATGTACAAATACTGATATGAATTAATCCTGGTTAACAACCACACAGTAATGGTAACCAGAGTGGAAACCAGAACACATATTATCGATCAGCATATCGTTAGCAAAGTGGAGGTTGATATTGTGCATTGGAATTCATTTGTTTCTAATGGAGCACTAATATATTTTTTAGGTTGCATCCCTGTTCTCATGCTATTTCATGCATTTATGCACTACTTCGCTATTGCTTGAACTCTCTATACCATTCCTTGTACTGTGCATCTGACAGTATGGACAGTATATATATATATATATATATATATATATATATATATATATATATATATATATATATCATCTCTAAGACATGATATGAACATAAGAAGATCATGGAGCGTTAGACAAAAATCAATGCTGACCTGGGATTCAAACCACGAATCTTCAGCTTAGTATGCCATTTCATGACTATCTACTGGCTATAATTTATTTGCATAAATACTTGAAGAATTATTCACAACTCAATCAAGTAAGGATACCAGTGGCTTTTACACTCATGTTGGCAGCTCTGCATTGTCAGTGAGATAAGTAAACAACTGAGACAGCAAACAGAGGCACTTGACTATCTCCAGCCAAGTAAAAAATCCATAATGTGCCTATTACTTTGCACAACAACCAATGTGTAATTTTTTAAAAATACACATTGCTTATAATATCCTGCAATTTTGATTACTATTCCACATCTTCTAAGGGAAGGTCAATTATGTATTTTACAACTTGTGCAACAAATGGATGCAATTAACTGCCACATGTGTGCGAAAAGCTATGATAAAAGTTTTGGCAAATACACTATCTTCATCCAATATCACAGGTACAGTAAGAAGCTCTTAAAACTCATTGAAAATAAATAACGTACCTTCAGATTCTAACTTTAGTTTCCACTGGGGATTTACACCGCAATGCTGCAAGGAATATATCGTAGGCCACTGCCTGCGTGGCTGAAAATTAAATACATATTAATACAATTATCAATAAAATACAATGTTAACACTCCCACTAACAATAATCTTACACCTAATTGCTATGTATTTCACCAACATTAATAGAAAATACCAATATTACACACATATATATTAAGTACAAATAATGCAAATGTATAATTACCTCTCTGTCGAAGATCATTTTGCGACGAAAAACTTATTTTACCAATACGCACCATGGCTCACGCTTCCAGAACAACGTTTGTTTTCGTTACAAAACTTCAAAACTTGAATCGGCCAATCAGATTTTCGTACGGGTCTAGCAGTGCCACCAGCGCCACTCCTTGGTGTGCTGTCGAACTAGTTACTCGTGTTTCCAATTCCCCAATCGAAGTGTACCCCCCCCCCCCCCCCCCGACTTCTATGCAATACAGAGTGCAAAACCCAGAAGTCACTCACGTGGCTATGAAGTTCATATAACGCACATTGTAAACCGCGCCTTATTTCTAACAATTATAGGGTCCCAAGGAGGAATACAATTTCCACTTTGTTTACAGTGCTACCTAATGTAAAGCCGGTGAAGGTATAGGAGGTGCCTCATGAGGTGGGTGTCGAAAAGTTAGCCTTCTTGGTCTCATCCCTGTATCGCACTATCTTGCTTTGTCACGTATCCACAAAAACCTCAATGCTAAACAAGTATGCTTCAGATTCTGCAGGGGCAAATAGTAGCTTCGACACTATCTTACGAAACTTGATCTCTGCTTCTACACGAGCCAAATTTATGACATCATGGCAGCGTCCCATCCGTTTTCGTTATCTATGAATGGACGGCACTCACTTTTTACCATCTATTTTAATTTTTTTACTGTTGTTTTTGACTTAAGGTGAACTTTGTGTCATAGTATAAAGTAACCAGTCCTTAGCGACTGAGGGAAATCACGAAAACATAACCCAGTCATTCTGGTCAGTCACGTGATTCGAATCCTGAATAATCCCGCCAAGTAAAAAATAAGTTGCACTTTATATTCAACACTCAATTGAAATGTTGAGGCAGATAGTAAAACATCACAGATCATGCCTTGCAGTTGCTTTGTGAAACTCTATGAAGGAAAATTCACATGACGTTCCACTCACATTTTTCTCATTTAGTAGCCTAGATAATCCAAAATGATACACAGGAATAAAACATTTTGGTAATTTGCTGTGCAACCTGTAACAATAACCTTCATTACGTTGCTACGCGATGCATTGTAGCGTCTATCTTCACTTGTTCCAGATTTATAATGACTAAGAGACTGCAAGTGAATTTTACAAACGTAGGTTTTAATGTGTATTTTATTCCAAGCACTCTTGTTTCCTATTGTATGCAACAAACGCAATTTGGCTGCATCAAACAGATTTACAATGTTTGGTTACGTGCTTTAGAGAGGGCTTGACTGAAAAAATAAACAATGAGGTAACTTTTCTTGGCAACAACCTTAGTCAACGTTCAGTTATTTCATCTCATGCAAGCCCTGGTGGATATGGAATACTTACATCGAGGTACACAAAGATGGCAAATAATAGATCGTGGGGACAGATTTAGCCCTGCCCTCTGCATGCTCTGGTTTTGGGCACGATTCTGCCCACTTTATTGGTAGGTTACTTTATTTCGCCAAATAATAGTGAACTGTCGAGGGATAACATTACACACTAGTTGTCTAGTTCTCATCTGCGATGTATCGTCAGGTAATGGTCAAAATGACGTAGTTGTCGACGGGCTCTTAAACCCCACTCGCTCGCTCACTCATTCATTACACATTTATACATTCCGTTGTAGGTATATGAATAACACAAGCTAAAGCGCCGGTTCTTTATAGATGACATGCTCCTTGCATAATCACCTGATAAAAACCCAGTTTCCAGTTGAACAGATCTACATATTAGAAAACTCAAACCAATAATAAAGAATATCCCAGACATTTTGTTTTACTTTCTCTACTACGTTTAATAAAGTAGAGAAGGTATTGTATTCCACTCAAAAATTTGATGCCAAGATTTCACCGGAGATATAATTCTTGTGTGTTTGTCTGTGTGTCAGTCTGTGGACACCATAACTCAAAAACGAAAAGTCGGTTAAAAACCAAAGTTGGTATTTAAGATGCGACACGAAGATTTTGAAGAAAATTGCTCCACCCTAAACTCCCTTTACATCGAAATTTTTTTCGAAAATTTTGATTTTCTTGAAAATGGCTCTAACGATTTTGATTAAAATATATTTTTTAGATATTTTCATGACAAATGAAATGTATATCTTGAATTTTCTGGCTATAGCCCATGAAGTCCTGTTTACTCTCGATGACTCTTGCATAACTGGTAAACCGTAAGAGATAGACCAAATCTTACTGTACAAAACATGTAAATCTTGCTAAACACACAATTTATATCTCAATAAATTTTTTGGATATATTTCTTTTTAGCTGTGTGAGTGTTGGAATAGTTAAACGTCCTCAAATGGAAGATCGTTATTAATTTTTTAATATCTTTTGCCGTGAAAAGAGGATGAAATTTCAAAACTTTAAAAGATTAGACTATCACTCAAAGCGTACTGTATTCCCATATTCCCATATTCCCTTTGCATGTGCAAGGAAACAAGCAATAGGAATCTTTCTGCAAAGGTTTATTTCAAGTAATACGAAGAAGATAGAATAAACAGTTTTAAGATGGTTAGAACAAGAGTGGAGAAACTCATGTGAGTGCAAAAACGTCAAATTTTTTAATTTAACATCCCTCAACCTTGTGGATCACATCCGAGATGACTGAACGGCTGAAATGATGCTCATATGAGCCCATGGTCCAAAGTTACTCAATATTTGTCTTCTCAGAATAAGGAAAAACCCCTGAAAAACCCTATCCGTTTAACTCACCCTAACCGAGATTCGAACTCGAAACCTTTTGAAATGTATCACTATCACACTACTCCCACACCACAGAGGTTGTATATCCCATAACAGTATTTCTCATACATTCTGTACCTTAAGAACATCTATATTTTTATGTCCCATTTATATGCTACCTTTAACATCGAAGATCATATCGGTGGCTTTTAGCCTCTTGCAACAATTTGCTCAACAACAATGATGTTCGCTCGCTTAGTGGTGTTTACAACTTTGGGTTTCTATTACTTTGGTGTTTTTTATTTTTTATCACATTAAATTCACACTCCCAATCATACTTCCAAACTCTATGGAGAATGGGAAATAATTGTAGTGGAAGAAAAAATTCCTACCCTCCCAGCTGGGAATCAAACCCGCGACCCCTTGCATTGCAAGCAAGTGCTATAAAGACAGCTACAGGGCCAGCACGTATTATACAAAAGTCATTCAAATAAAGAAAAAGCCTCCACAGAACGTTTTATATATTCAATTTATCTGCAATAGAAGTATCTCAAGCATATATTTTAATAAAAATCTTTAGAACAATTTTTAAGAAAATATAAGTAATCACAAATGTTTACGTAAAGCATCATTTGTGTTGGGGGTAATTTATTTAGGTTAAAACCTTTAAAAAAGCTAGGGTTAAATACCAAATTAAGTATTTAAATGACATTTTGTTTTCCAGTTATGCTGTATATATATACATACATAGAAATCTCTAGCCTTAATACATGGTATTGTTTGTAAAAACGCCTTTTTCCGGACTAGGAACACTGGAAGCGTATATTTTCCCTGAAATCTCGCAACAGAATATCTGGATGGAGTAAATCACTTTCTCCGCACACTATAGGTAGGTAGTAAACAAAATAAAAATTCTACATCTTCCTTTATCTAATCACCCAGCGTAGGTGGACTGATTCTACACTGGTAGAGGTGTACTCCAACGTACATCCCTGTGTTGACCCTGTATCGTGTGTGACAATTAGCAGGTAATCCAGTTTAATGCATCAGCAGAGCCGAGAGCGAATGTGCTGGTCACCTCTCACCACAAGTCCATAGCAGATGATGATGGATTTGAACTCTATTGGATGATCTATCTTGGTGTTCCACCACGAATCTAATAAGTTTCATTATCTAATGGCATCACATCTCAAGTGCTTTTAACTACACTGACACCTGTAAGTTACTCTGAGAATATTCGCCATTAGCTCCAATGTTGTTAGCTAATGCTGGATTTCTGACAATGAAGTCATTAATCCTCTTGCTCTCCAATATTTTTTCACTGATGATATTGAAGAGAGCAATAGCAGTAACAGTAACCGCTTTTTAGAGAGCACCATATTTTTATATTTTTGGCGGTCACATCGCTCTCTCACAACCCCCAGAATGTCTGGAGGACCACACCTGTCGTTGGTTTACGGGTCTCACCGACTTGACCGGGACAGTTATCAAAATAAATTCACCGACCATATGCTCTGAGTACCAATCAGAGGACGTATTACATGCCATGACAGGTCAGCATGTTAGGGGTTAAGATTTTATAGTGAAATTAGAGCATTGGAGAGGTTGGAAAAATAAAGACTCCCTAGCCCTCGGGAATCCTAATAGCATCGGGGTCGGAAGAGAACAAGAGATGACCAAGGTAAGGTCAGATAGAAAAGTTACAGTGAGGAGCAAAACACTAGTAAGTGGAAGTAATGTTCTGCTCAGCTTGAGTACCTTGTGGTCGCCATTCACATATCCCCTAGACGGAGACTCCTGTTAATGTTGTTATTAATTACTAATTATTATTATTATTATTATTATTATTATTATTATTATTATTATTATTATTATTATTATTATTATTATTATTATTATTATTATTATTATTATTAATATTATTATTAATATTATTATTAATATTATTATCATCATCATACATTAAATAGAAAATTCATATGGCTTTCCTGTAATGGAAGTATAATACATTGATATGTCAAATCATTTTTAGTAAAACGTACAAATATATGTAGGTCATGAGGTGAGATATGAACCAATCTTGGGAAGGGAAACTGTTTTCCTTCCCTCACTCTCTGCAACGGCTGAGAGGGGGGAATAGCCGGGCCAACTTCTGCGAATGAATATACACTGTTGCAACAGGCAATTGTAGTTCACATGATGGTAATTGTTGTCGCATAGCCAAGTTATAGTGAAATCACTTTGTTCGTTATAAAGCTAATTTTATACATATATAATGTCATTAGCAATATGCAATAAAGTTATGCTAGCAAACTTCACTTCTTTATGTGCGTTATGAAGAGTTGTCACTGCGCAGCTAAGGAAATTGCTCTTGTCTGACGAGCTATACTTCTAAACCGCACGCAGGTAGTTAATAACACACACAAATACACATACACACAAAAGGCTGTTCTATCCGATCCGATCTGGCTGCTCTCGCCGTCTCAGCTAGCTTATACGTATAGGTGTGAATGACGTAGCATGAATTTTTCTAAAAATTCATCTCTTTTAGAACCTCTCGTAAATAAGCTGTAGCCGGAAGTCCCTCGAACAATCTGGAAACTGATTGTACTGCCGCACTCCACTGTCGATGTCTACTCGCCACGCAGTGGTGTGAGGTAGCTCACACTGAGTTTCTTTGAGGCACGCGGCCACCCAGTGGTATGAGGTAGCTTGCCGTGTCCGAATTTGATGGCAGTTACCAGCCGGTGTCATAACATATAATCACTTAAAGGGAGTTGATAAGTGGCGAACGAAAAAATATCTAGAAGTAGGTTGTATTCCAGTTCCACTTTTGGGATTCACATCGGGGGAGAGCGCTCCTCCCTCTCCTAATCTCTCCAACCAATACAATACAGAAGATACTCCTGAGCATGTAATGTTTAACTGTCAGAAATACAGTGAAATAGCACAATCTAACAGGGAAAAGCTCATGCACCTCACTCTATCGGAAATGGTCAGGAATAAGGAAAATCTAAATACTTTAAATGAGTTAGCGACTGAAATCAGTATAGCAGAAAGAGCTTTAAGACAAACTGAACAAGAAAGAAATCTAAGAAATTTTTGTACACCTCCAGCGACTGTTGTAGCACCATCCCGTCGATCATTAAGATTGTCAAACCAACTGTAAGCAGAAAGGAGAAGAACGAGGCCAAAACAACAGCCTGATGAGACTTGGACAGCCTACCAGAGACGAATAGCAGCGACTAGGGAACAATAAACTACATGAATACTATGAGATCACATATAACTTTATAATATCACCAATTTTCCTTATTGTTATTTAGTTTAATTTAGGTTAGTAACTTCTGCACATTTTATTGTGAACAAATTGTAATAAATAAGTTTAAATAAATGAAAATATCCGCACACTGCGTCCAGATATAAGAAATTAGGTATCTGGACATAGCTGGCAGATATTATTTTATTATTTTGTTTTATTTTTTTATTTTTTTCTCTCCAACCAACCAGTAGAGCTCGGCCCACGTAGCATCATTACAATATCATTTAAACCGGAATGTACCTTCAAACTTCTATGAGGGGAATAGTGTGCAATACGCAACTATTTACCAGATTTTCAATTGCAAGGTCTCAAAATCTAAGTCGTAATTCCGACACTACGGTATAGTACGATGTGGACTGACATATCTCCTATACCAGTGGAGCGAAGCTATCCTTGCATGTGATTTAATTCACTCTCGTTCCCAACGCGAGCTGTAAGCAGGCAATCAGGACCGTCCGTTCCAGTGAACTAAGATAAAAACGTACTCTGTCTTAATTCGGTTAGCTGATGAAGGATTTTGTAAGGCTGCCGATAAAATTGGCATTCTTTTTTCGCAAACTACTTCTGTAAGAGAAATTTCGAGGTTTTCCATTATTGATGTCCCACATCGTCTAGAAAACACACCATTATACATTGCTGGAGTTAAATAATTATTTGTAAACTCCCTTCTGATATGTCTTCATATATCAGATGCACAAAACTATGTATAATCTACCATTTGGAGATGATAAAGCTAAATAATAGCTAAATAATGGCGTAAGTAAATTAAATTTAGAATTTAAAATTATTCACACCACAGGTTGGCAATTTTGTAAGTTTATTCTCTCTCTCACTTTCTCTGTCTTAGCAAATACCATTCTTGATTTTCAAATCCTTTACGATTTTAAAAGAACTCGTGGAATTATTATAGATAATGTGGCAACTGCTTAGCTTAATACAAAGATCAGTACAACTTAAGTTGAGCTTTGTATAAGCTTAGCTTATTGCTTGAATTACGCACTGTACCGTAGCATAAGTGTCCGCTTAAGCCAGATCGAATTATTCAGCTTCAACTGTGAAAATCGGCCTTAATGTTGCTGTGGAAATTTTTGTAACAAAACGCGATAAACGGACATACCTATATATTCACAAACAACAAAACTGGTTGCCATGGAAAGAAAACCATTGTTACGATAATGGAAATTCTTTGGAATTGACAGCGTGGACGTTACCAACAACTGATAAGGTATTACTTTTCGCCATCAATACATTAAGCTATTATATGCCTCGTTTTGAAGCTCATATACAAGCTTTGGAGGTATAAGTGCAGAAAATTTCTTGTTTAGAACCTTGATATATATTCTCTTCGGCGTAACCAACAACGCCTGTCAGATAGACTATCCGTTTTGCTTCAAACACACACATGCGTGCCCTACAGACTAGGTAACGTGAGGTCATTTGTCTTGCAAAAAGCATTTGAACTGAGTTCGGATACAGCAATTGTTTTGCCCATCTCTGTGGGACACCCACTACCCTGAAAACATGCTTCTCTGGATAACTAAAATTATAAGTCCACAAATGAAGCAAATATTGATGTAATATTGTTCATTACACTGTCCTCAATTACCAATACAAATATCTACACTTATACCCCTAACAGCCAGTATATATAGGGTGTAATTGTTGCAGTTTTGGTCCAGATATTCTCTGAAGTGACCGAGTAAGGTAGCTCCGGGGTAATATTTGAGGCCCGCGTTTGGGAGTTCCAATCCCGTCCCACTCACTTTGACCTGGGTAAATCGAGATGTTCTATGGTTGGTAGGTGAATGCTGGTGTGGCTTCTTATCTACCAATTTCTCTTTCATCCTGTTTGGTTTTTACCTTGTAAGTTTCGGGAGTATGGAAGTGCTAGATATATTGAAAATGCTTGCTCAAAGAAAAGAGTACTCCCTATGGACACTAGAGGACTACTTTTTAACGAGTTGTTCATCGCACTCTCTAGGCAGCTCCAGCAAAGACACGGTTCTTTGAGCCTGGAACTGTTAAGTACTTCTGCGCATCTTTGTGCACTGTTGTCTTGCAACCTGTGGCCTCCTGTGATTTCTTCAGTTAATTCTTTTTTCTTGGGGTGTGTTAGCCAGAGGATAGTGTGACACAGCCGCCGTCAGACGTTCAAGGTCAAGCTACGTCACAGCACTGCTTGTAAGTACGTGACCCGACGACAATGGAGCGGTCAGAAAAAGACGACTATGAGTGCGGCAGAAGAAAGCATTTGTAGACTGTTCTAGAAGTTTTCGAATGGTGACTTATTTACGAGAATTTCGTGCTACTTCATTTTCGCCTATATGCGGCAGTTCTCCGGAGCTATCAGGTGTTGAATGACAACTATTAGAACCGTCAGCGTTTATTTGAGAATGTATTGTCGGAGCCACAGTTAGAAACGTTTTTGGTGAGTGAATCGTCGGAGTTATTTGTTTGAACAGTCGAACAGTATTAGCGTTTTGTGTCAAGGTTAGGCGAGGACAGAACAGCTGTGAGTTGTAAGGTCATGACGAATTGTAAATTGTGTTAATAAAACAATGAGGACTGTATGTTTGTGATTCAGTTCTAGAAGAGAAATTTAGTAAAAGTATCTAGACATTGTCATTTGTAATTTGGTGTCAGGAGTGGGAATTGTAACATTGTCATTTTGTCACAATACCTATTAGATAATAGTGTGTGGGGTGTTCCCCTTTTGTGTAACCTATCCCTAATCTCCGAAGTATGAAAATATGATAATACGTGGGATATATCAGGGATATTGTGTTACATAATGTCCTGGTAACCATACCATAATTCATTATTGCCATATGTCCTACCTTACCTATAAACTGCACAATTCTCATTGCATTGATGTTCTCCTCGCTCTAGATTACAAATTGAATTTCAGTTCATTTTCATTATGATCTACACCACAGCCAAGCAAGCTCTACAATACTACGGAAACAAGAGGGAAAAGGAAGTCCATGTTTTAATTGAAAGGAAATTAAAAGTTTTTAATTAAAAGGAGTTGTTTCGCAAGGAGACTAGGTGAATCTCCTGAGGCTGCAATCCTATTAAAGCAGTACACAATACAATAGGTGACGATAACAGACCTGTTTTCACATTACATAGTTCCAATCATGTCCAGTTTAGTTACAGAAAGCGAAATTACCTTTGCAAACTGTATTCTATGGTTTGAATAGAAAAGCGCCCTTTTGAAATAGGAGACAATGAAAACCCAGTTTTATTGTGACAGTACAGGGATGCTGAAGATGAAGCTGTATTGCGATTTTGGTTTTTTTTGAACTTTTCAGCTATTGTTTTCTATTAATTTCCAGCACTTGATTTTATAAAGAAATCAAAAAGGTCAATCGTACATAGGGCATACCAAGTGAGATGGCGTCACTTGCATTCGGAAGGTCTTGGGTTCGACACCCGAAGGCCCATGGCTGTTTTATGGTGGTCAGTAGCCAAATGCACGAACTTTTCTGTCCCTTATTTCTGGTACCCAACATAACTCCCCTCCCATTGTCATCTATTTCAGGATTGTGGGACCAAGCGACGGTGTTCTATGGGTTGCGGCTGGACGGTGGATGTGTGTTTCGCAGAGGTTTCTTCCCTGGCTCGGCCGGAACTGAACAGTCACGACCCGCTCAAAGGGGCCCCTCCAGGGGGGATCCCTGTTTGTTAGCAGCTTGTGGGTGGGGTCGGACGACGTCCAGTGCGTAGTATGCTGCGCCTGTCGTTATCCGGATCTGGTCCTCCGTTAGTCTCTCTCTTGATCCCTCTCTCCCTCCCAGGATCACGGTAAAAACAGCACAATGGGTTCGGAGCCTACTGCGGTGCTCTGCTTGGTTATAGAGCCCTCTCCGTCCTTCGGTGCCTTTACCGTTGTCTTTGACGCAAAGCATGGATTATGGGTTCCGAATATGTGTTTCATGATCACTCTCGAAGATTAAAACCGACGGAAAGACCTTAATAAAAAACTAAGACCTAAAATTTAAATTCTGAATGAAAATTTTCCAATTCGAAGTTTATAAAAGACGAAATTTGCGAGGAACAACTGTAGCTATCTTGAAAATGCAGAACATGGAAACATATTTGGGTGCACTTTCTGAACAGAGATTAAAACATTATTAGACACAAAGTTCTTGTTCAAGATATTGAAGCTTTAATATCATCAACGCATAAAGAAATTCTCACCAATGAATCGATAGTCACCTTAAGCAGGGATTACTATGACCAGAAACACAAAAAATCGTTGAACAGCTGGTTTATAATTTAGAGCTATTTTCGGAAGTCCATCCTCTCCAAATGTAACAGCCAATTATTTCTATGGTGCTGCATTTCTTCATTTATAGATTTCACTTTCAGCTCTGTTCTTAGTACATCAATATTTATGTGGTCTAGTTTTGTACATCCTTTAGTTCTTCTCAAGAATTTCATTTCTATATCCTGGTACCTCACTTTCCATCTTCTTTATTACAACCGCGGCTTCACTTCCATATAAAAGTTTTGCCATTGTTTTATAACATTTAATCCTTGTATCCTTTCTTGTTTTACTTCTTAAAGTGTTGTGTAATCTTCTGCATATACTCGTTGCTTGGAATCATGAACATTTTAGATTAGATTTCTTCTATTTCACATCCAAGCTACCCGATACTTCAGACTTACTCTGAAGTCTTATCACCTAAAATAACTGAACTTGATACGTATAAAATTGATAAACTTCAACATCGGTTGACCGATCATCATGAAAACTGACACATCTGAGTGTTTTTCCTTGGAGGTTTTTATCTATCCATTTTATTACGCAATGATGCTTGCTTTTCTATATTCCCTTTTCTTTTACTAACAAATCCACATATCTTTCTCTACTCACCCTTAAATATAGAATGTAACATTAATAAAATGTAACATATTACGTCACACGATTTTTTCTGCCACTTTTCTTTTAGGAAATGCAATTGTCCTTCTTTCTCTACTCTCTTTTCTACAAACAATTCAAACAATGTTTTACATGATTGAAGTATAAATACAACGTATAACATTCACAAGGCTTTGTCTACTCGCTTTTGTTTGTCACGTTTGTGGTTGTTCAACAGTGCTTTGGTATAGTGTCTTTCCCGTGGTTTTGTTTATTTTGTTCATTTTTCTTCTTTACAGCATCTTCATTACAGTTTAACTCTCTTTTCAAAGGTTTAACTAATATTTTAAATGTATCCAGATGTACACAGGTGTGAAAGTTCTAGGATAAATCGCTAAACAACGGGCAACGGCGCGTATATCAGCTAGTCTCATATGGACTTGAGTGGTTTACAAGAAAAAATGCGAGTAGGTTGGAGTATTAAATGTGGTACCGCATTGCCAAAGTAGCTCAGGATCAGAGTAACCGGACAGACACTGGAAGATCCGTGGTTCAAACCCCGTGTATGGCATTTAGCTTTTCACTGTGCTTCTGCCTTTCCAATCTTTGCCCTACACACGCCTAGTGTGAAATAACAATTATGGCTGACAATACATTTAATGGCGGGTGGCAGTAGGAGCTGGTCAGCACAAAATCCAATGATGTCAATTCAATACCATTTGGGCCCACAAAATGTATTTGTTCAACAGGAAAGACAATAGTAGTGGTCAGGTACCAGTCATTATTAAATTGCCATAGTTGCTGTTTCTACAAATGCTTATTTTCGTTTACGTGAGGTTTACGTGAACAATAAGTTTTTTTACTTTTTCTACTACGTATAGTAAGAGGGGAAATACCGTATTCGACCCAAAATCAATGTCGAGATTTCACCGGAAGTATATATATATATATATATATATATATATATATATTGGGGCCTCCTGAATCCAAAAAGAGCGGTTTTAGAAAAAAAGTCCCTTTGTGTGTGTGTGTGTGTGTGTGTGTGTGTGTGTGTGTGTGTGTGTGTGTGTGTGTGTGTGTGTGTGTGTGTGTGTGTGTGTCTATCTGTGAACAGCACAACTCAAAAACGAAAAGTTGGTTAAAAACCAAAGTTAGTATCTAAGTTTAATATCTTCCGAGGATGCGGCACGAAGATCTTGAACATTTTTGCACCTTAACTACCCTTTACGTGGAACAAATTTCGAAGACTTTGATTTTGTCAAAAATGGCTCTCGCGATTTTGATTAAAATGCATATATTTAACATATTTTTTATGGCAAATGAAACGTACGATATATTTTGTATTTTCTGGCTATGGCCTATGTAGTCCAGTTGATTACTTTTGCATAACTGGAAAACCGTAAGAGATAGACCAAATCTTACTACACAAAAATGTAGACCTCGTTAAAGCACACAAGTTGTGTCTCTGCATTATTATTATTATTATTATTATTATTATTATTATTATTATTATTATTATTATTATTATTATTATTATTATTATTATTATTATTATTATTATTATTATTATTATTATTATTATTATCATCATCAGCATTATTATCATCATCAGCATTATTATCATCATCAGCATTATTATCATCATCAGCATTATTATCATCATCATCATCATTATTATTATTATTATTATTATTATTATTATTATTATTATTATTATTATTATTATTATTATTATTATTATTATTATTATTATTATTATTATTATTATTATTATTATTATTATTATTATTATTATTATTTTTGTGGAGTGAACCATTTTGAAGATTTTGCTACTTATTTATGTGAGTTTTGCAACATTCAAACTTTCCTCAAATGGAAGGTCGTTATTCACTTTTTTATCTGTTTAGCCGTGTAAGTAGAACGGAATTTCAAAACTTTAAATGATTTGACTATTGCTCAAAGCCTACTGTATTCCCATGTTGCCCTTGCATCTATAAAAAAATCAGCAGTAGGGCAAGTTTTGCAAATTTTTATCTCAACTAACATGAAGAAGATAAAGAAATAAGCGTTTGTAGGAGTAGTTAGTACAAGGGTAGAGAAAGTTATGTAGTACAACATCAGAATTTATTTTAGTAAACACCAGGTTTCGATGATGCGTCTAAGATCTTCACGAAAGCCTGTGACGTATATATTCCACGCGAGCATTTTTAGGCTGTATAATAAATACAGTTGGTGCTAGTGTTTTGGATAGTGAAACAGTGTACAAGGAACATTAATTGCGAATACCACAAATAGCTCCATTGTGTTTTTATAGTATGGAAATATCTACCCTTTAACACAACAACGCGGAAAATAAGCTTAGAGTATATTTATTGCTGTAGGGCGGATGTGTGAACATGTTATGACAGCAATCAATAAAGCCGGGTGTAAAACATGACCGCAGCCCAATCAGAGCCATGGTTGTTTGCATACATGTTGGTGCGTGCGTGTGACTGGCGAATAATAGGGGACCTGGTGACCAGGCCTGTAAAACATATCATTAACGGCCTTCTCGCCACCAAATATGCACAGCCACGTTTGAGGTAACTCCAATGAACAGGGGATTGTTCGGTATTCCTTGCTCTAAACGTGCTTACCCTCTGGTGTAATCTAACAGGCGTATCCCAAAATTTGACACCGAGATTTTACCAGAAATACATGTTCTTAGACTCCCTGAAACCAACAAAGTATTCTCGTGTGTGTGAGTGTGTGTGTGTGTGTGTGTGTGTGTGTGTGTGTGTATGTGTGTGTCTGTAAACAGTATACGCAACTCAAAAACAAAACGTTGCTTTAACAGTAAACTTGGTATTTAGATTCAGCATCTTCAAAGGATGCGGCAAGAATGTTTTCTAAAACATCGCGCATCTCAAACTAACCCTTACATTGAAAAAGTTTGGAAACTTTTGTTTTGTCAAAATGGCATCAGTCCACACAAAATCCAGCCCACTTATTTCTCTTGTTTCCTTATTCAAAACTCAGAGTACAACAAAAGTAGTTAACTTTTACTGACGTCAGCACAGTCTTTAGTCCTTGGTGATATGACCACCCACAACTGTTTTCTTCTCATAACCTTGACTCACTCGTTTCGGTCTTTCTTCACTTTCTCTGCCTCTCAAACAACTGAACTCTGACGATACAATCACTAGACACTCATTAACTGCTTCGCTATCTTTCTTCACGACGCGCCGATTCTCTCACGACTGTACACAGGCAGCTGACACACACACTCACACACACACACACACACACACACACACACACACACACACACACACACACACAACTGCCTGTGCGTCGACTCATGTCTGTAACTAACTACTCTACTAGCTGGCTAGTAAGTCCTAGGATGTGTAAGTCCTACATAAGGGGAGGGTAATCAGGGAAAGAAACAAGTGAGCAGAGATGATGAAATAGAAGAGGCGTGGAAAGCTAGATGTGATCAATTAATACCAAAAAGATCTAAACAGAGGTTTGGTCATTTTTTTTAAAGTACTGAAATTTCTTTTGTTTTCATATCAAGTATATTCCAGGCGAGAATGTCAACTTTCGATGCATAGCAACAATAACGGTAAGAATGGAATATTAGTTACATAGTGCAAAAAAAGTGTTTTGGTTTTGCATGAAATGGGTTTTCTGGTTTTAGCAAGCTAATTTTAAGGGTAACGTATAGGTGTTGCTTTGAAGAGATATTGTGGGTTGAAGAGATGCCAAGTTCATGGAAACCAGTGAGAGAGAGAGAGAGAGAGAGAGAGAGAGAGAGAGAGAGAGAGAGAGAGAGAGAGAGAGAGAGAGAGAGAGAGTGCAAAAAGGTTTCTTTAACATTAAAAGCATAAGCATTCATTTATGTTTTGCAGCAATTTTTCATGGATATGCTGGTGTAAAGCATTATTTTTCTCCCACATTCTATGATCAAATCGGTATTTTTTTTGCAGTGCAATATCACATAGCAGTGATTGTAATCAACTGTAAAGGAAACAAAAAGCCACCGTAGTTGGAATACATTTACCAATGCGATATAATCAAGTGAGACATAAACTACCTTCTTTGTTTCAAAAGTAATGCAAGTTATCGGCTCATTGACAACGAACGGCAATAATACAAGTAACGCAGAGCGCAGCTTGAAGCGGATATCCCCGTATTTCTCTGTCATGCAATAACGTTTCGTTGCTTCATATTTTGCTCTATTAATGGGAGCAGCTTCACGCAACCCTGCTTTTATTTTCTCACTAGCTAGCTGCCCGACAGAGCCGGGTAGTTTCTTTTTTAAAGGCCAATTAAGAATTAATGTAATTAAATACCCTATTGTTTCAAAAATTATTGTACGATTTTTATACCGCATCCTCAAATCTATCCCTTATAATTAGGTATACTTTCTGAACAATGACTATTTGGGGGAAGATTACGTTGAACGAAGGCTGGATAGCACATGGTAGAAAGAGAAAAAGGATACAGCGGCAATCATGGGAATGGACTATAAGGAAACACACAAAGCAAAACATGTTATAAAACTACGTGATCACCAACATTGGCAAAGGCGAGCCGAAACACCGCAAACATACCAGAATAAAAATGTTCTAGACGCGGCACGGCTCGCCGACAATGCGCGTCCATGCAACCTCGGTCTTAGGCCAAACATATGTTACGGCAGAGGCCCTCGCCTCGCAAAACACTCAGGAGCTACACCCTGCCCGCGCAGGAAAACAGCGAGAAAATGTAAATATTGTAAATAGTGCAGTGCGCGAGCTGGGAAGCATATTTCTGATGTGCCCAGTGAAGGTGTGTGTGTAAGCATGTGAGTGAGAGTGTGTGGGTGAATGTGTGCGTGTATGTGTGTATATAGATGTATATATGTATATAAAGAAAAAAATGATTGGAATAGACACCAAAAGACAAACAAAAACTATTCTCGGTGACCTAGATAGTCAGCGTATGGGTTTTTGGTGAAACCCAAAACTATAAGCTTATAAATAAAAATAATTGTAAATAAATGTAAATGTATAGCCTGTAAGCCGGGTCCCTTGTACCGGCTCCAGGCAAAAATTAGGAATAAAGAAAACTTGAAACTTGAACATGTTATATGCAACCAATACGAAAAAATCTGATGTGTTGCACTCACATGACTTTCTCTACTGTTGTACTAACCATTCTCGCAAACTCTTATTCGTATATCTTCTTCATGCTAGTTAAGATAAACATTTGTGCAAATTACGCGTAAAAATTGATTAATAATCAAAATTGCACTCCATATCAATTAGAGATTATAAACTGGTTTTCTGTTATAAAAATAAGAGAAGATCAAAGTACATATGCTTCTTAGGTTTCCACAGTTGGCAGTGCTATTTCAGTCGAAATACACTAATGCAGTGCTGTCCAACTTTCTTATGTGCTCGGGCACATTTAACTCAAACCTAAGGAGGCGCGGGGGCCAGCACAACCACCGTTAGAGCAAGTACACTTATTTTGAGAGAAAAAAGGGAAATCACTGTTTAGGGAAGTAATGAATACAGCTTTAGGTGCAAAAAAAATATGCTTCATGGTGTATACTGGGAAGATATTCGAAAGGAAATAGTTTTGCCTTGAAATTTGAATTTATATTAGAAATCGTTGGGGTAAAAATTTGCTTATGAAGAGCCCCAGAAAAATACATCACAGAAAGGGAAATCACTGGTTAGGGAAGTAATGAATACAGCTTTAGGTGTAAAAAAATATGCTTCATGGTGTATACTGGGAAGATATTCGAAAGGAAATAGTTTTGCCTTGAAATTTGAATTTATATTAGAAATCGTTGGGGTAAAAATTTGCTTATGAGGAGCCCCAGAAAAATACATCACAGATGCCGCGTTTCTTGCACTAGTGGAAATGAATATAGGCATTTTTGGTGAATTCTTTATAGAATTAACCTTTTCTGGTCAAGTCTTTGAGATATATATTTTATTTATGAAATAGTACTAATAAAAATTCGAGCCAACTTAACTTGTGTTGTATATTCTCACACTCACGCATATCCTGACAGATTTATGCACTACTGTAGCAGGCGGCAGAGAAAATCATGTGAATGTAATAAATACGAGCTTTTACATTACTATGGACACAGTACGTGGGTGATCTTTGTAGCGTAAAGGGAAGAACACGCCGTATAATCTAGTTGAACTGAACTGGAAACAAACGTTTCATCAGACATTAATTTCTCGGAACCCTTCCTTTTGGCTGGGCACCAGCAATGCACGTAATATTATGCATGTCCCGTATAGCTGGTCAATGGACATGATTTCTGACTCTCACCCCCCCCCCCCCCCCCTAAAGGAATGCTGTTGATTAAATTGCAAGTAACAGAGGCACACTGCCTTCCATATTGAGTTGCTGGGAAATATGTCTTTCCTAAGGCATGTTAGAACCCTGTGACTACCTCTTGCATTTTATCCTTAATTATACGAACCTTGCTATGTTATGAAAATGGATCTAACGATTTTGATTAAAATTCCATATGTTTGAGATATTTTTATGAGAAATGAAATGTATATTTTTAATTTTCTGGCTATAGCCCCTGTAGTCGCATTTACTCTGGCCGACTTTTGCATTACTGGTAAACCGTTAGAGGTACACCAAATCATACTATACAAAAATGTAGATCCTGCTAAAATACACAATTTATGCCCAAATAAATTTTCTTGTAGGATGAACCATTTCGGAGATATTCCTTCCTATTCCGGAGATATTTCGGAGATATGTGTGTGAGTTTCGGAAAGCATAACTTTTGTGAAATGGAACATCATTTTTTATATGTTAAGTGGGCAAAGAGAACGGAATCTCAAAGCTTTAAAAGATTTGATGATCACCCAAAGCCTACTGTATTCCTATATTCGCCTTGCTGCTACAAGGAAAAGAGCAATAAGATAATTTGTACAAATTCTTATTTCAACCAACACGAAGAAAGTATAGGAATAAGAGTTTGTAAGAATGGTTAGTACAAGAGTAGAGAAAGTCATGCGAGTGCCACGTATCAGATTTTTTATTATTTGTTTGAATTTTCCAGTACTTACACTCTTTTTCAAATAGGAGTATGCTAGTCGCTTTGTATCTCTTGACCTTGTAAAGAGAACGGAATTTCAAAGGCATCGCATAGCAACCAGCTCTTAAAGCATTTTATTATCGGTTAAAGCCTGGTGTATTCCCCTTGCACCAACAAGAAAATTAGCACTGGGGTAAATTCTGAAAATATATCGATTAAAATGAAGTAGATAGAGAAATAAGCATTTTCAAGAATAGTGTGTATAAGACCAAGTACAGCTCTAAATGTATTGGTGAACAGAGTTTCTCCAAATTGAACTATGTTAAAAGTCTATATCGCAATAATGTACGCGACAATCAGTCCGTGCATATTCTACGGCTATGCACTTCAACTTTGTCGCCAAATATTTATAGACTTCTTAAACGTAAGCAGTACCAAAGAAGTCGCTGATGAATAGATGTTTATTGCAAAATATTTGAAAATGCTTTCGTAAATGAAACAACGTACACATGATCAAACCACCGTGCAACACAATGCACGTCTGAGTGGCACAGCACGCATAAAGTGGAAGGAGGTAAGTTCAACCTTCTCTCTTTCGCTACGTTGGGCATTTTCATTCTTTTCAAGTGTCAGCAGATAATTTAATTTTGTTGAAAGTGTCACTTTGCTCGAGACAAATAATGTTTGGAGCTTCAGTTATCTCTACAACGTATAGCAGGTAGGGGAAGTATTGTATCTCGATGTCGATATTTCACCGGAAATATATGTTTTGAGGCCCCCTGAATGTAAAATATGGCATTTTTAGGAAAAGCTCCAAGGTTGGTGTTAAAGTTTAACATCTTTCCAGGATGCGACACGAAGATTTTGAAGAAAATTCCTCCACCCTAGCTACCCTTTACTGAACAATTTTTCCCCCCAAAATTTATTTTCTCCTAAATGGCTCTAACGATTTTGATTAAAATACCATATGTTTAAGATATTTTTATGTCAAATTAAATGAATACTCTGAATTTTCTCGCTATACCCGTGTAGTCCTGTTTGCTCTTCATGACTTTTGCATAACTCGCAAACTGTATAAGATAGGCCAAATCTTACAAAATCAGGAATTTGTAAAAAATAAAAAAATGAGTTGTAACATTAAGTATATACCTATTACATACGTATATACAAAGATACAACAATCAGCGTACATATTGGAAATGAAAGGTATATAATGTGTGTGTGTGTATGTATGTGTCTGTGATTTTTTTTTTTTATAAAAATAGCATGCCCCATTCCATAGGAATACTACACGCTTGCATTTATTTATTTATTTATTTATTTATTTATTTATTTATTTATTTATTTATTTGTTTATTTATTTATTTATTTATTTATTTATTTATTTATTTATTTATTTATTTATTTATTTATTTATTTATTTATTTATTTATTTATTTATTTATTTATTTATTTATTTATTTATTTATTTATTTATTTATTTATTTATTTATTTATTTATTTATTTATTTATTTATTTATTTATTTATTTATTTATTTATTTATTTATTTATTTATTTATTTATTTATTTATTTATTTATTTATTTATTTATTTATTTATTTATTTATTTATTTATTTATTTATTTATTTATTTATTTATTTATTTATTTATTTATTTATTTATTTATTTATTTATTTATTTATTTATTTATTTATTTATTTATTTATTTATTTATTTATTTATTTATTTATTTATTTATTTATTTATTTATTTATTTATTTATTTATTTATTTATTTATTTATTTATTTATTTATTTATTTATTTATTTATTTATTTATTTATTTATTTATTTATTTATTTATTTATTTATTTATTTATTTATTTATTTATTTATTTATTTATTTATTTATTTATTTATTTATTTATTTATTTATTTATTTATTTATTTATTTATTTATTTATTTATTTATTTATTTATTTATTTATTTATTTATTTATTTATTTATTTATTTATTTATTTATTTATTTATTTATTTATTTATTTATTTATTTATATACAATTTACATGCTATATACATGTATATATTGTTGGTGATGCTCTATTTGAACATTTACACTTTTATTTACCTCTAATGTTTTATCTACCTTAGTCTAATTGAATGCTTCTCTATTATGTGTATATTTACAGTTTATTTGATGTTTGTTGTTTAATGCTATGTGTGCGTGTGTGCGCGTGTGTATATGTATGTGTGTAAATCAAGGTGTAAGGCAGGGTTGCAGTTTATCGCCTATACTGCTTAACATTTATGCAGATGACCTGATTAGAGATTATATGTTTAAAATTAACGGAGGCATTCATATTACACCATATTTTACGTTTGAGACGATGCTATTTGCAGATGACCAGATAATTTTAAGTAAAACTGAAGACGAGCTGTAAAGAGGAGTGTATATTTTACAGAAGTTACATAACAACTATACTTTTAAAATTTCGGTAGATAAAACAAAAAGAATCGTGTTCCAAGGCAAATATACTGTTACAATAAAAATTTTAATCATATATTAGAACAAGGCACGTGTTTTAAATATTTAGGAGCACATGAAACACGAAACACGAATGAAGTTTTATAAAGTAATGGTTGTGTCTACTTTTCTTTATGGATCTGAAACATGGATGACAAAAACTGACACAAACAAGATACAGACTGCCGAAATGAGATTTTTAAGAACAATAAAAGGATGCACACTTTTAGATATAATTCCAAATGAAAAATAAGAGAAGAACTAGAAATAAATCCTTTGACAACAATGGAGAGAGCGTATTAATAAAATGTCTAGGGTAAGGTTCTCAAGGGAAGTGTTAAAACTATAGGCCTATTGGAAGAAGACACCTTGGAAGACCAAGAAAACGATGGCCAGACATATTTTGAAGCCGAAACAGGCAGCATTGCCTAATCCTTGGAGTGAACATGAAGATGACATACCAACGTAGAAAAATTGTAGATTTAGAATAAGTCCTACAAAAACAATCTAATTAACTGAATTATATAAATGAATTAACTAAAATATATTTAAAGCATGTAACATTACTGTAAAGCAATAAAAGGGCCTATTATGAACATATTTGAAAGATGCAACTGTTTTGTCGGTCTGGGTGGCTCAGTTGGTTGGACGCTGGCCTACGGATCCCAAGGTCGCGGGTTCAAACTGGGCCCAGGCCGATGGTTTTTAAGCGTGCTTAAAAACGACAGCTCCATGTCAGTAGATTTACTGGCATGTAAAAGAACTCCTGCGGGACAAAATTCCGGCACACCGGCGACGCTGATGTGATCCTGGCAATTGACAGCGTCGTTAAATAAGAAAATAATTTTTTTTTTTTTTTTTTTTTTTTTTTTTTTTTTTTTTTTTTGCAACTGTTTTGGAACAACAATTTTCAGGTTCTTGTTATGCACAAGGTATATTAGTGGATAAAAATCAATATGAAGGTGGCATTAAAATGGTATAACACGAACTGGCGCCCCCTTCTATGCAGTGGAAACAGAAAGTATAAGGGGCTCGACCGTAAATTTACACACCATACCAACAGCTGCCTGGAAATACCTGACTGCGATCCATTGTTTCGTCTTAAATCTGTTACAGTACGTATAATTTATTTTATAATTTTATTTGGAACTGTTTTCATAAATTACATTTCTCTGTCATTCAGGTAACTTATTAAACAAAAAGCCAGAGTGAAAGACAGAAGAAATAAAGGTATTCTGTTTTGTATTCAGCACATTTTCATTTTTATGTCTTGACAAAGTCTAACACAATTCATTTGCCTAACTTGGGAGAGTGAAGGTAGAATTTAATTTCGGAACTGTCTCGGTTTAATGAGAGAAGTTATATTGTTTCCTTGTGCCTGCTATGAGGTTTCACCCTTTGGGGCTCTTTAATTCTCTATGAGCCACAAGAGCGTTTGTACTTTTTATGTTGGTGACACTGTCAAACGAGGAAGTTTGTTTGTCTTTCAGCTTATGGAGCTTGTTAACGTACTCCTTTCATCCAGTAACCTTTAATCTAATTCAAAGAACAGTGTTTGCATGCAATGTAAGCAATGTTAGCTTGTAAACAAAGGTATTGCTGCTATTCCTTAACTTGCGTAAAGGCATGCTGACTTCAAACACCTACAGCTTTAATCAGTTTGATACGCTGTAAGAGAAAGAAAAACTTTTTACTCATGGTTTATTATACCAAGTAAATTCAAATGATAACAGGTTAAATCAAAGGACAAGTTGATGAATTTCCAGAAACATACAGGGTTCTTCATTTAAAACCTAACGGAAGACACGGCGTTTCGGCTCTCCTGCGACCTTGCTGGATTCCCCCACTACTGGCTGCCGTTGCGCGCGCGGCTGGTCGGTATGACTTTCTAAAAATCCACATCGCGTTCAAGAAATTCCTCATTATTATCGGAGAGTTGGTGTGCTGTTAGCGCTAGACGAATAATCGGTGCAATATTCAATGAGCAGATAGTAAATGCAGAGAGATACCGAAATGACACTTTGACCCCACTTTTTTATGAAGTGATAAAAGAGAAATCATATGGGTGGTTTCAACAAGATTCTGCTACTGCCTATACAGCAGAGGAGTTCATTAATAAAATTAGGAAAGTGAAGATAGAATGATTAGTGTTGGTGTATGTCCCTCTCGCTCCCCCGATCTAACAGTGGGTGATTTTTACTTGTGGGATAACCTGAAAGACAAAGTTTACGAGACAAATCCTCATACATTGGAAGAACTAAAACAAAATATTGGAAATTAAACCGGAAACGCTACAGTGGTCCAACTTAATCGTGTGAATCAGAATGTGTACTCCCGATATAATGCTTGTTTAGCCGAGGGTAGACGATATTTACAGCATCCTCTATAAGGTAAGTGTGATCTACATGCTTTACGCGCAGAGTTTATGTAGGAGCAAAGCCAGCTGTGGCACACCCAGTTGCACACAGGCGAAATGCCGTGCGACCGTTAGGTTTTAAATGAAGAACCCTGTGCTAAAAGATAGAAAAGATGATTCGAAAGTAAATAAAAACTCTCCAAGCACTATCACAATACAGTATAGGGGCAATAGTGGGAAACTGAAATAAGAATGCGTGAATCCCATGATTTTTGGCAATGGGTTACTCCAACAACATAATATATTAATATATATGTCACTGCTCTGCAAGTGATTCGCCTAGCGGTTGTGCGTGTCCTTCATTGTGGGCAGATTGGTTAGTTGAAGGGATAAGAAAAGAGAGGGACGCCACGAGGTTCGTCTCCAACTGCGCGAGCACAGAGTGCGCGCGTGGGAGGACACGATGACTCGCTTGAAGCTAGAGGATGGCGACATGTGGAAGATTGCCAAGAGACTCAGGAACCGAGGTGGGTCACATAACTCCACCAAGTTAGGCACCCAAGGCCTGGCTTATGAACCCCAAGCCAAAGCAAATGTGTTTGCCGAATACCTGGAGAGAACTATGAGGCCGAGAGATGATCCGCAGGACCTAGACTTCTCCGACCGTGCCGATATCTTCGACGACCACCCGAGGAGGTGGATCGCCTTCCCATCGTAAAACCCAGCGAACTCCAGGGCGCTCTCCGGTGTCTCAACCCCAAAAAGGCCGCGGGGCCTGAAGGGCTAACCCCTGTAGGATCATCTCTCGGCCTCATAGTCCTCTCCAAGTATTCGGCAAACACATTTGCTTTGGCTTGGGGTTCACAGGCCAGACCTTGGGTCTGGGAGTTATGGATGGGGGAGTTATGTGACCCACCTTCCATTCAAGGCCGTGCTCTTTCTCACAAAGATCTTCAATATGTGTCTCGCCCTCAGGCACTTCCCACCCGAGTGGAGAGAGGCACGGGTGTTATGTATATCGAAACCAGGGAAAGACCCGGTGCATCCTGCAAACTACCGCTCCATAAGTCTCCTCTCTGTTCTCTCAAAACTACTCGAGAGACTTATACTTGCCCGCTTGTCCCCCATACTTGAGGACATTCAAGCCATCCCTCCCCACCAGTTTGTGTTCCATTTGCTGCCTAGCTGATGTTTTTAGTGTACTCATTTGATAGATCCATTTTATCAGAGGCGTTCATTGAATTGCGTTGCTATGTATGCTCTAATAAAAAGCTTGTGAAATCAGCTGCAAACCCAAAATTCAGTCTCAGTAAACGAGTTGTAGGTTTTTGAGGTGTACTTTAGCGAGGATTATATTGTCTCTTAAATCGCTGTTCCTCTAAATTTTTCTCATTGGTCTCTCTATTAACGTCAAGCAATACGTTATAGTAGGTGCAAAGCTAAACTACAGAACACATACCGCTTGATAGGTGGCCTACCTTCCACGAAAATAAGGGGTGGCTGACTTACCTGATACTGCAGCAAGAGTTTGAAATTGTTTACGCGAGGAGTGAAGAAACTTCCACAATAATCTATTTATCTCTTGATAGCGTTCAGACTGGATGATGGGGCCACGCTGATAAATTATTATTTTTCATAGCAAGTAGTCGACTGGTCCTTAAGGGCTCTGTTATCCACACCAAGTTGGACCTGTAGTGTGTCACTATATACAGTAATGTTTACTCTTAGAAGAAAAAACCTACAGAAATATATAATATAAAGTATATGGAAGCAACAATATGTTCAAATAATTCAAGTTAAAGTAGGAAAGGCTTACAAATGTTCCATTACTTAGAAAATATGCAACAACGGTGCAACAGTTAAATATTTAAAATAAATATTATTCCTGTAAATGTAATTGGACGAATGACAGCAAATTGCCCCTAATGCTTCTGTATTATTTATTTATGTCCTTTAACCAGACAGGTATTCTGGTCGGGGAATGAACGATATTGTGAAACAATGTTCAGATGGGCTGGCGCCCTTAGAGCTCAGTTACCCGACGATCATCTGCTCAGGATAAGGGAAAAGTCTGAAAAATACTTTTTCTGGTAAGTCACCCAATCAGGGTTCCCCACCACTGTGGTGTGGGGGGTTAGCTTATCCTAAAAGATGAATGATCTCTTTGAACCTCAGACTCATTTTCATCCATTCCATTCATCAGTTAAAGGACGTTTACACATTAAAAAATCTGATGTGTTGCACTCATATGACTTTCTCTACTCTTGTACTAACCATTCGTACAAACTCTTATACCTATCTCTTCTTCGTGTTAGTTGAGATAAACATTTGTACAAATTATCTTATTGCTTATTTCCTTGTAGGTGAAAGGGGAATATTAGAATACAGTAGGCTTTGAGCGATAGTCAAATATTTTAAAGCTTTGAGATCCCGTTCTCTTTGCACGCTTAACATATAAAAAGATGGACAACAGGGTCCCATTTCACGAAAGTTTTGTTTTCCGAAACTGACACAAATAACAAGGAATATCTCCAAATAGTTCACTCTACCAAAAAAATTATTGCGACATAAATTGTGTGTTTTAGCGAGATCTACATTTTTTTTGTTGGCTACCTCTTACTTTTACCAGTTATTCAAAAGTCATCCAGAGTAAACAAGACTAAATAGGCTATAGCCAGAAAATTCAAAATATACATTTTATTTGTCATAAAAATATCTTAAACACATGGCATTTTAATCAAAATCGTTAGATTTTCAAGAAAATCAAAATTTTCGAAAACTTTTCCATGTAAAGGGTAGTTTAGGGTGGGGCTATTATCTCAAAATCTTCGTGTGGCATCCTTGTAGTGTTTAACTTTAATGTATTTCAAGGATGCGACACGAAGATTTCGTAGAAATTTCTCTACTCTAAACTACCCTTTACGTGGAAACGTTTTCGAAAATTTTGACTTTCTTGAAAATGGCTCCAACGATTTTGATAAAAATGACACATGTTTAAAGGTACTTTTATGACAAATGAAATGTAGATTTTGAATTTTCTGGCTATCACTTATGTAGTCCTATTTGCTCCGGATGGCTTTTGAATAACTCGTAAACCGTAAGAGATCTTAGTATACAAAAAATGTATATCTCGCTAAAACACGCAATTCAAGTGCAAATAAATTTTGTTGTAGAGTGAACCATTTCGGAGATATTCCTTGTTATTTGTGTCAGTTTCATAAAACTTAAACTTTCGTCAAATGCAACATCGCTGTTCAATTGTTTATATGTTAACCATGCAAAGCGAACGGAATCTCAAAGCTTTAAAAGATTTGACTATCGCTCAAAGTATTCACATATTCCCCTTGCACCTACAAGGAAATAAGCAATCTGATAATTTCTGCATGCTTATCTCAACTAACACGAAGACTATATAGGCCTAAGAGTTTGTAAGAATGGTTAGTACAAGAGTGGAGAAAGTCATGTGAGTGCAACATATCAGATATTTCAGTATTGCACTTCGATATTTTTCTAGTGTTGAACTTCCTTTGTCGTGTATTTTAACAGTGTAGGCGAGAAGATCTAAGAGATACTTTAGAAGGAAGCAAGTTTTTGATACATGTAAATGTGAAAGAGATGATATGCCTTCACTTCGAAGGCAACGAAACCTCTTTCTATTTTCTGGAACCGTGAAATCAATGGAATGCTGCATAAATTGCATGCTACACTACATAAAGCAACTTCGTAGTAGTATGCTGAAGAGTTGGGTGTAAGAAAATTACGAAACTGGAAACTGAAAAATCAAATTACTACTCATTCGCATAATGCAAATGGCAAATGAATATGAACTATAGGGAAGGATTCAACTTATGCTGCAGTTGTAAATAGTAATGTTTTTATTTGTTTTTAGCTTGATTTATACACTTTTACCACATCCAATTAGAGGTGGGTTAGATAATGTAGCTGTAATATCAGGTTATGTCAGGAAATTTCTCGACTATGTAAAATAAGTATTGATACTTCTTTCTTAGTTTCTGGTATTGGCCGCGTCTTGTTGGCTTTTTTAAGAAAGTAAAAATTAAAAATTATGCCGTTTCGCCCTAAACTATGTCGGATTCTTGAATAGGCGACTGCAAAAAGTCTATCCAAATAGTCACTGCCTATTCTGACTGGCCTCGCTATCCCACTCGCAATCCTATTGGTTCCTTCTCCTCCAATAGGAAGTCGTCCTGCTACTAGGGTCTTCCATATCGTGTTGAGCGGTTTGCCCGTGCCACGGTTCAGACTGCTCTTTTCATTAAACATTTCTATTACTACTTATGATTTACAAGTTATTGATCTTAAGTTGAGTGTGACTACTGATATCAAACGAATCTCTACACACACCACGGACATCAAATGAATTTCCGTATCAACTTATGGTATATTGTATGCTATCAGAACAGATTCTCCGCGGCTAAATTACTACAGGTAATTCCACCAAATATTACATGTAGAATTATAACTTACACGTGAGCCATTGCAAAAACAATACAAAAACAACCCGGTCAGTCCTTAAACTGCTGTTCTGTGCTGAAAGGTGTTTTTCATACCAGCTGTAGTATATCCTTTGTGAAGATGCCAGTTCCAAATCCCCAAAAAGGGCTATGGTTTCCTTATTTTACATAAATCTGGGGTCTCAAATCTGTTAAAAAAAGTTTCATTCACACTTTCTCCGCTGACTCTTTTATAAAGTATTCTTACATTTTATTCCTCTTTTAGGTTCTTCTTGTTAAAAGACAGAACATGAAATCACAGTCAGATTTTTAAAACGAGGGTTGAGTAATAATTGAGTATTAATATAGAAATAGGAGTAATTATTATTTATTTATGCCAAATATAAATAGGCGGTTCTTGCTCTTAAGAGATCTGACTTATTTATTCACACATTTTTGAAAATAGGAGAGTTGCTATTATTTCGCAGAAAATTCCGAGCAAGGCATTTTAAAACCATCACAGAGCGATACACTTTTCAGAAATCTGACCATCTCTCTACTTTGTGTCCTACAAGGATATGTACAATTGCGTAGTGAAAGTTTATCCGGATTAACAAGAAGCAGATAGAATAATAAGTTTTTGTAATAATAATTCATAGAAGAGCACAGAAAGTGGCATGAGTGCAAAAGAATAAGTTTATCAAATCTGATTTCCCTTTTCCGCTAACTTACACATGACTATTACGAAAACAACACTTAAACAGTTCGTTAATTTATGCTTTCTTTAGTGAAAATACTGTCTGAATTTTTGGATTTGTAATGTACAAAGACTTACCTTTTTCTGGCGGAGCTTGATGGCGAGTTTGAGTCGGTTTAAGTGCATCCTTTCTCCGTGTTCGAAGGCAGGACCCGTGGGGTCATGGTTAAGAAGCACCTCGAGTTCATAAGAGCTCCGTGTGTGGTCCAGCAGGGCTGTAGCGAAGTCCTGGCACTGTTTCCGTAGCTCCTGTTGACATTATTATCATAATGATAACACGTTAAACATTTTGGAAAGTGCATAAACAATGTGTCCTGAAAACATTCAGTTATAATAAAAATTCATGAGTAAACCGCCACATCTGTTAATCAAACCCACATATGTTCGTAATTCTCCAAGGACAAGAAAAGCGTGGACTTTGGTATTTATGGGACTATTTTCAATAATCTTTCGATGTTAATATTCTTTTGTGAATTAGGCTGATGTTTCATGGAATAGCTAACCGGGACTGTAAAATCCAGCATAATTTTAACAGAAAGAGGCTCTTGGCCAAAAGGGGTGCACATGGGCTAGCTGTGAATTGCTTTGGGGTTTTCCATTTACATGTCATACATACACACAACATACCAGGACACAAAGACATGCTTCCCTCCTAAGCCAAAAGAGCGTATCTCAATATTTCATTATTTTTCAGTATGGAGGATTTAAGAAATTACTAAAGCGCGCCTATTAAAAAAGTTAGTTTAATAATTTTGTTTTCATTATCTGTTTTTAATTATGCTAAAATTTTACAGTGTGGCATTACTTAAAGGTAGAGGTATTATTTGAAGGCATAAAGTGAGATACGTCTATTTTGCCAAGTAACCTTAGGTATGCCCCATTTGATTACGCCAGTCAGAATTAAAGTACTGAAATGAAACAAGTTACTTTTCTTTGTTCACTTGCAGATTCGCCCAAAACATCAGTCTCGTCGACTTCATTAAACTACAAAGTTTCCAATAATAGTTTCCTTCTTCTCAGCAGAAATTCCAACCACTTGTTGCTTTTCGTATGATGCCAGCTGTTGCTTTTCATTATTTTTCCACCTAAGAAATTTGAGCTGAATAATTCACCATTGATGTCAGTCCTATGCTTCATATTATAAGCTTCTCTGCGAACAAATATTTCAACCATACAATGCACACAAGGCCTTCACTGAATCTGATTCAGTTTGAATTGTGAGGAATAATCAGGCCAAAGCAAAAGGTGCTGAAGCTGTATTGCTAAACTTTCCGTCTAATATGCATCTACAAATTCTGCAGAATCATACAGATTATTTACTCCAGTTCAAAGTACCTTACTACAATTTCATCAGCACTAATTTCATTTGAATTTACCATGAAAATCAGAAACGAGAAAAACGCCCAGTTTATATTTTGGGCTGTGCAGTTGTCTAACCAGAGAGTTTTTTTTAACAGTCTCTCTTGGTTTTTAGAAAGTGATAGAAGCTACTTATATCTTCTTTGCTCCTTTTAAAAAGAGCTTCGAGTCAAAGAGCTACAAAGGGTTTACAATGTTTTTTTTTTCCCTCACAAGAACACAACTCTCGTTTAACACTGTTAGTCGGTTAGCAAATACAGCAACCTTAGTAACATTATCACTTTTTGAAGATCTGCAGAGTAAACTACTTTGTGAGTTTCTTCATCTTTTTCAGCATTCTCTCTGTATTTTGCTCGAGAATTGGATGCTTTATTGATGTGCGTATATCACGTTTTGTAATGATCACAATTAGCATCAAGTTTGCCCTTTTTTATGGCCAGTGTTATGCAGATTAAGTTCTTCACGCTTTTCACTTCTTCGTGACCCAGATAAGCAAAATAAGGATATATTCATTTCCTTTGTACTTATCATATGAGTATTTAGAATTAATCTTTTGAGTGACAATGGCAGCTAGTGTTAAATCACTGGAAAGATAAAGAGGATTAGGTGCATGTTCCCGCGATAGTGCAATATGGTTGGGTTGAAAGAATTTATGTGTTGACGAATAACTTTGTTAATTTTATTATGTAGCGCCTTCTTACTCTTTTCTCTTCTAGAGTAATACAGAATTATTTACATTCCTTAGCGAACCTCGAACCCCTTTATCATTATTCTTCTTGAAACCAAGAGTTGCCAGAAAGAATGCTTTACATACCATAAGAGAAGTTCCATTTTAATCTTTAAGTGAGTAAATAAGAGACTTGTTTCCTTTGAACCCTTCACGCTATCCAAAATTAACAGCCCTTTGCTTTGGAAGCACTGTAGAGATGTTATGAGCAATGAAGGACTTTATTTAATTTCTACTTTTCAATCTCCAGAATTCAGTATTTAGGAATTTACGCCTTTCTTCTGATATGATTGTACAGGACTTTCATATACGTACTTGTTTGTCACAGGCAGGCTTTACGTCATGATTTCGTACATAGACCTAATATTTTTCTTTCTTTTCAGTTGCTGATAATACACACTTGTTTCTTTTTCTGATCATACCCTTTTTTGTTAGTAGCTGAGATCTTTTATACACTGTGATTCAGAAGCAGCTGTTTCTTCATTTGTTAATTGCGGTGTATCAGTTTCGTCAGTTTCACTTGAAGATGCACTAATACTGCATTGAAAAATTCAAGAGTCACTCTGCCTCAGTTCACTGTCATTTTTTTCGTTTTTCCCACACTATTATGTTTTTACCTTCATTTTAACAAGTACGGTAGAAATAAGGTCAAATTTTAGGCATGATACAATTTTTAATGATATGAGAATTCCATTATCCAATTTCTCTTTCCATTTATGAGCAGCTATTAGTATTGGGCATTGTTACAGTATTGATTTATTTAGTTACAACGGGAAACAGATTAGCAAAGGTAATTATGTAGATCATAAGCAAAACATATGATTAGGATACACATAGGGGTGGTTTAGGGAGTGCAATTTACCTCGTTTGAACCGTATGGAATTCCCTAATTATTTTGCTAATTATGTTTGTGGAGTAACATTTTTTATCTTGCGTTTGAAACTCAGCTACCAAGGTTTCAACAGGAAGAGTAAGTGAGAGGGGTTTAAGGGACCGTTGACAGCTAGGTTATTTGGGCCCCAAGTCAAATTTTAAAGTCTCTCACCAATAGGTGTGCCTAAGAGATGAAAGCTAAAACACAAGATTGAAATGGCAAATACTTAAAGCTTTAAAAAGTGAAAGGTAAGCAGTTAAATAGTTAAAAAGTTAAAACAGTAAAGAGTTAAAGTGCCAAAAAATTGGGTAAACCAATACAAGGCAACCGTAAAATCTAACGCCTAGGAATAATACACACGTTAACCATTAGTCACAAAATCGATTTCGGCGACAAACCGCAGCACCTTATCTACGGATACCGGGTCGTCGCCCAGAACTGACCGCAGGTTGAAACCCAGGCCTCAATAGGAAGATATTTTCCACATCAGCATATAGTAGGATACAAATAGCTTTCCCCTGATTATTTTTAGTACATAAAGCCATTTTTTATACCTCAGTATAGTGGCTTTATCATAAAAATATAGCAGTGAAAAGTAATGCAGATATGAATACCTGATGGGATTGTTAATATATGCAGCACACTTATTCAATGGCTTATATAACTTATTATATGTTGTTAGCTAATGCTGGATTTCTGACAATGAAGTCATTAATCCTCTTGCTCTCCAATATTTTTCACATAACTTATTATATAAACGTTTATTTATTGTACATTTTATGCAGTGTGACAAAGAAAACAGAGGGACGAGTGATAACGTTAGCCTAATAAACACAGCTATATGCACTTCTTTTTTCATTAGAGAGGTCAGCCAGCCATTAGCATAGGTAACTATGTGATCATACCCATCTAAAACGTTTCGTGTAGCAAGTAGGTGCTGTCACTTTGTTGAAGAATGATTAACCACATCATAGAAACCCAGATGGAAACGCCTGCCGACAACAGAAAATCACGCAATTTGTGTCTATTAAGATACAAGATAAGATTGACTTACCAAAGTGTTTCCTGCGGTTTCTATTAGCAAAAGTGATGGTAATTATTATTGGTTTGATTCTTGGTTAATCTCGAACATATTTTAAACCTTTTCATTGTCCTTTTAACAATTTTTAAGGCTAACATCTCAACAAAACGGCTGAAAAGGCAACATTGCTCCTAAAATTTATATGAACAAGGGTGCTCACAATATCTTAAATTTATAAATTGTGACCTTCTTTGCTTTTCATGGTATCACCAACGCCAGGGTCATGTTCACCCCAGCCAGGAACATCTACACTCTATAATGCTCCCCAACATTTCGACACTAATTTCCTATTCCAGTCAAAGTTTCAAGGAATCCTTCCACAAGAAAAAGTAGCTCATTCTTATGTACTTACTGACAGTGCACACAAAAATACAACAGAGACTGTTAAGAAAAAGAATAAAAAGTGTTTAAATTCATGTGCTAAGAAATTAAGAAATGGTAAAGATGAGTTTCATAACACGCGGTGACTGGGTGCAATGCCAAAAATGAGCTCTCATAGGGTGCAGTGATGTTAGTAAACAACAAAAAAATGTTCGCAGAATAAGAACGACAAACTGTGCACCACCAACATTGATTTCTATTACAATGTATCAGTGTTTATTGCATTGAACTATTTTCCACTATTCATACATGTCTCGTCACTGTTTGTGAAACTACTGTCGTATTTTTAATACATACTATAAAAGGGTGCTCATATTTCCCTGGACGCGCATTAGAAACCACAATAATTACGTGATCGCCAACATTGGCAAAGGCGAGCCGAAGCACCGCAAGCACGCAAGAATCAAAATGTTCTAGATGCGGCACGGCTCGCCGACTAATGCGTGTTCATGCAACCTCGGTCCTAGGCCACACACGTTTCGGCCCTCACTTCGGTAAGCACCCAGGAGCTGCACCCTGCCCGCGCAGGAAAACAGCGGGGAAACTGTAAATAGTGTAAATAATAGTGTAGTGTAAATAGTAAAGTGCGCGAACTGGGACGCATATTTTTGGTGTGCTCAGTTCAGGTTTGTGTGTGTGTGCACGCGCGCGTATGTGTGGGCGAACGCGTGTATATAAATTAATAAAGCAAAGAAAGACAAATATAAAAACAAAGACTGTTCTCGGTGACCTAAGGATGGTCACCGTATGGATTTTTGTTGAAACCCAAAATTATAAAACATATAAATATCTGCAAAATGAAAATAAATATAAATTTAAGCTTGTAAGCCGGCCCCTCTAAACCGGCACCAGGTCAAAAGTTGTTAATAAACAAAACTGAAACTGAAACCCATGTATTAATATGAGCACTGAGAGGATCTTAATAAACTATTTTTCTAGACCAAACTCATCAAGTTTTGATTGATATGTGTCATATTTTGGAGTTCTAATGAAATAAGCAGTTGAGTGAATTAATACTGATTATTGTTAATCACATCGTCTAATGCATGACAACAAATTTTTCTAAGATGCTCATAACCTCCTGACTTCCCCTATATGTTTTCTCAGATGCTGGTAAAATTTGGGGTTCATTAGTTAAACAAATAAGTCATATCGTCGTAATTTTATCAAATTTAACACAAAGAGGAAAGAAAATAAACAGAAGAAACACAAAAGCATGACATCAACACTGATACTTTGCCGCTAGCATAGCCGGTATTTTTTCCCATACAAATGTATTTCCAAACTCGTTTAGAAATTACCCGTTTTCTGAACAGCAAGATACACAGCAGTTCATGTCCAAAAATAGCTACTTTCGAAACGTATAACACAGGTTGTTAGCAGTATAAGTGCGCATATTTTTATTGGTAGCTGAGGACAGTGTAATGAGCAATATTACGCCATATTTACTTCATTTGTGGACTTTAATTTTACTTATTAACAGCAGTATGTTTTCAGGTTAGTTAGTGCTTCTAAGCAGACGTGGCACAGCAGACAGATGGGCCGGTCTCGTAATAACGGATGGTGAACCGGAACCGAGTTCCAATCAATTTTGCAAGGACAATAACCTTACAATACCTAGGCCAGTAGCCAGGAGCCTTGAGTTGAAAAGCTCAACGGGTAGTCTATATGACAGGCGTTTTTCATTTCGCGGCCCATTTACGACCATGCACAGGACATGAGCTAGGAAACCTTGTGGTTGGTTTGGGGGAAAGCTGTTAAGATGAAGAGACAACAAATAACAGACCGAAGTGAATACATATTAAATCACAGTTGTTAAAATATCTGCACCTATACTCCTAAAATCCTGTATAATAAATCAAAATGTAGTTACAAGTCATGTTCTCTATGTTTGAGCGATCAACATACATATCTGGCACTTTAAAACTACCTTAGTTCGAAACATCCTTATATTATGTTTACAGTAAAATCAATGTTTGGTATACGGCCACACTATGGACTTGTAATGGACAAGCTAAATTTGATACAGGATACATAAACTAAACGAGATTTAATCATGCTTATTTTCAAAATAAGTGCTCCGAAGAATGATGATAGCTGCTGACGCAATTGCTTTATTTGTTTGCCCATTTAAGGATATTTGTTAATTCCGTATTTATTTTAAGACCACGGAAACAAAAGCAAAGTACATTCTTGGAGTGTATACTAGAAGGACATACCACGCTATTAAAATACAACGAATACAACTAACAAAAAGTACAAGCAAGGTGCCACGCCCCCTAGGTACTTAACTATCGGCTTCACAGCTGCACTCTGTGGGCATCTCCCAGTATTATCTCCTCCCTGTGTGTTAGACAAATTTACGGTTCGAGAGTCGTCTTTTATTTATATTAAGGATATATGAGGGTTTTTGCATTTGGCGACTTGCTTCACGGTTTCTATCGTGCTCTTTTACTTATAAGCTACAAGTACTTGGCAGTTATTATTAATGTAAAAAATTGCATTTTACTGATTCTTAAAAACAGAGGTGTTAGCATAAAACAGAGCTAGGAGCTAACTGGATCTTTTGTCAGTGTCATTTTCCTTTGTAATTATAATGTTCTCATAAATTTCTTTCCATGGACCTCTGTTGATCCAGTTTTTGTAATGTTTGAAGTAGTAGTGATTCAGTAAGGTGAAAAGAAGGTTGGGCGTATTATAATGAGTACCTTACTGTCATAGGAAACTGTAAAATTCGTGAAATAAATAGAAAAGATTATTACTTTTGGAGGGGAGGATTCACGAATTACAGGAATTATAGAAGTTAGGCGCGCTCATTTCGGAATAACTATTCTCTTCTTTTTATTCTTCTCCGCCAAGCATTAAACGTTTCCCGGGATTTATAGCGTGCTCCAAATGTTTTAATCATTGATTTATCTATCTGTTCTAAGTATTCCGAAGTTTTATTTTTTTAAATATCAAAATAATTAACAACTATTTTATGTAGTTCAAATAGTGCTATTTGTAGCATATCTTCATTACCAGAAATTATTACTTGGTCATCTACACATAGGAATGTCGTTACAAAATTTTTCTTGTTATAATCAAAAGTTATATTTATAACATTTAGCCATCTTTTCCATTCAGGGATTGCGTTGTCTAAATATAAATTAAATAAAGTGGGTGATTTACTACAGCCTTGTCATTAACATTAATATCTGCTGTCTTAAAATTCCCATCTGTAACACATATCTTTACCCCCTATATATTTCTTTAACAGTTTCAACAATACGATTTGCTATTCCTCTGGTAGTCATAATAATTTACATACCACTGAGTCCCCCATCTCTGCCCACTTCAGGCGTCATTGTTGGGGTGCAGCACTGGAGGGTGGTACGTGGTCAGCTCCCGGCCAATTATGCGGTCTTCACGACCTGGAGCCACTACTTCTCCATCAAATAGCTCCTCAATTCGCACCTCCGGAACCTAACGAGGCTTAGTGCACTCCGTGCTAGACCTCCCACTGAGGGAAAACTCCCCATGCTGGTACCGGGTATTGAACTCGGGTCCTCCGCGCCAGAGGCAAGTGTGCTACCAACTGCGCTACGGAGGCGGTCGATGGTGGCCTCTACCAGTAGGAATTTTATATTTTAAACGGTTTTTATTCGTGGTCCCATGCTTTACTCAACCATGTTTTTATTTCTTTTGTCTAAATTTGCCATCTAGATTGTTTAATTTTGTAAAACTGCATTCTATTTGTAAAACTAGGTTTGCATAAATCTGTGCAACTCATATTTCGCATGCTAATCGTGAAATTCACCAAGACTACATTTGATTAATATCCTCTTGTATTAAAAACACTTGTTACGTAAGTCTCTATTAATAATTATTTATAATACATTTTTAGCTTGTATTTCCATCTCTTAATTAGCTACATGCGGTAATATTAAAGTAAGGACATGAAAAAACAGTATAAGAAGCAAAGCTCCCCACTCACCTGGTACTCGCACTTGAACTCGTGCTCCATGAAACTGAGCCTGCGCAGTTCCCACGACAGCTCGAAAGCCGTGAGGATGGGGTCTTTAGAGGACAACGCGATCAGAGATGGACTGGCCAACGCCCGGTAGGCATTGATGCGGGAACGGGAGTGACGTAACGAGTCCTCGAATCGTGACGTCACACACTCATCACATCCACACCTGTAAATAAGTAAATAAATAAATAAATAATAATAAGAATAATAACAATAATAAGAATAATAACAACAACAATAATAATAACAACAATAACAATAATAATTATTATCTTTGTGAGATCCACACGGCTCTTCTTGGATATGAAGCAAATAAACTATGGTACAGGTCTCCAAAATTAATACAGTAGAATCCCGAAAAAAACGCTGTTGGGTACGTGCTTTAGTAGTAAGTTTAATTTAGTGGTAAGTTTAATTTGGTGGAATCATTCACGTTTTTTTTTCTACGCGTAGTTTGATTGTATTAAGACGGAGATGAATACTGTTTGATTCATTTTGCTCCTCTGTATACAGAATCATCTTGTTCATGGTACTTATCACTTTACTAACAAGCAGAATATCTTCTTCCGTGTGCACATGTGTCGTTACTTCGGGAAATTCTTTACCATGCAGTGGCCAAGGTCAACTCTAGCAATGCAGTAGCTACAGTGGTCAAAGTCCACGCTTGGAGAAGCGAAAAATATATTCCAGTACGGATCTTTGAAGAACATTTTAATGCTGAACCTTCAAAAATAAAAAAAAAAAAAAAAAAAAAAAAAAAAATAAAAAAATAAAAACTAGGTATACTTTCTGGGGTCATATTTTCCCCCGTGCTAAACCCAAACCCGCAGTATTTCGGGCTTCTACTGTTTATACTTACCAGTAAAACATAGAATGAATAAATGTGGGGTATCAGTAACACAAATGGCGGTTCTGCAAGTTCAATAAGATTAGATTCCATTGCTAAAAATGGCAATGTCCAGGGAATAAATTACCAGGGGAAGATCATGTAAATTTTACTTCCAGGTATGTAAATTCTCAAGGATTGTGCGTTATCAAATGAGCAAAAGCATGAGTATGTTATCCATATGAGATAGTTCAGGGGTCATTCAATGATTGACGTCTCTCAACGCAATATGAAAGCCAAAAAGGTGAGAAACGATTCTCCCAGACATTTTGTCATTTTATATAATGCTACGACCAAATCGCAATGTGTGATGCAAAAATGCGTGGCTTTTCCTAATATGATCACAAAAAGTATGTGGCATAGTTATGATGTCTTATTTTATTCCTATTGCCTTATTAAATATCCATGTTTTCTCTCTTTATAAATATTGAACTTGTAAGTCTATAAGTTGAGCAGGAAATAGCATTGGTAATTCACAGGTTGTTCACAAACGGAAAACATAACTTCAAGGATCAGTGCCCCATATGTAGACAGTAAAAAACGTTTCATGAATCCGTAAGTTCTTGGTTTCCGGGTTATGGCCTTCAAAACTGCGGCAATATTCACCGGAACCTTTTTCTTCTCACATGTAGATAGTTGGTGTTGCGGGGAGTATACTCTGTCAATTAAGCCTGAGGGTAAAGGTTCATTTAGCGTCGTATTTAGCACTGTGGTGTGCTAATCAGGAAGAAGTACACGAAATACAAAGCAAATTATCACACTTCCAGTGATGTCAGGCACATGTATTACACTGTCTCTGTAACTGCTTACACTTAATTTGCCTCCATTTCTTTTATCCCGAGATTTCTACTTCGTCTTACTCGTCTGAATTACTGTCATTTTCATTATCTCTTGGTAAAACACTGGCAATGGCATACCACACAAACTCTGTAGTTAACTGCCCTCTATACTCTCTCCCAAACATAACATAGAGAAGTAGTTTGAACGCCTCCATCGTGCGATCATGTAACGTCTGCACCTCATGCTTTCGAAAAGGAGATAAGCAAGACCTACAACTTCAGATGTAGAGTACAGGATTCTGGTTACTACACAAACGACTTCTTCCAGCAGCATAAGATGGCTTGTGGTGGAAATTGAAGTTCCTCATCTGATTGCCTGGAGACTGTTGCGAAAGCAACGTACCAGACCCAGTCACCTGAGCTATTACTTTGCTAGTGGCTCTTCTACCAGTGTGGTGAAATACGAACTTTCGTGGCTTAGAATTGTTTATTTATAAAATTCATACCAAATGGCATTTGCCTATTTACACAATCAACATGTATGGACACATGAAACCAACAAGCAATTCTTCCATCTCATCACCAAGCGCGGTTCTCCGTTTACATATGGACCAGTATTATCAGTGGTCGATTAGTTGGACTCCATGTAGTACCATACAGAATTGCACAAACTTTCTAAACAACGCCATACCTGATGTTTTGAAGACACTCCACTCACTGATCGTCAGCAAATTAATTTTATGTGTGATGGTACACATTTCAGTCATACGTCTTGGCAGTTTAAAGATTTCCGGATCGATGGATAGATAGAGGTGGGCCAATTTCTTGGCTTCCACACCCACCCGATTTGTACCGTATTGATTTCTACTTGCAGATACATTCCATATCATTTGTGTATTCATTTTCAATCTCTTCGGAAGTGAACTACGATAGGTCAAGACGAAATACATAAAACTCTTGGACTTTTATATCGTGTTCGTTGGTCCGTGCGTTATCGATATGAAGCCTGCATTCAAGACGAGATGGACATGTTCCACATATTTCGTCTACTACCAGCGGGTAAATATCACAATTTGGAAAGTCACAACTCGGAATCTGGCTAGTTTCGGACCCATGCTGTGCTGAACATTTTTGTATGTACTTTGTTAAAAACAGACAGGAGTTCACTGTGTAATAAGGGGAGTTTAAATGGCAAGAACTACCAAAAATGACATTTCTATTCTTCTGAGACCAGGAACACTTTTCTCGACAAAAGATAATAATGTTAGGAGATTCTGCATACTCAGGTCATGTGTTTTCTTTCTCTCCAAGTAATTACTTTATTCACTTCAACTTTGAAAAACTTTCCTAGGATTTGCATTTTCTGGCGTAGAAACTATTTAAGATAGCTACATTGCATTTTAGGATATTCTTTTGTGGATACATTCTAATGTTAATCGCTTTCTTATTATTCAAAAAATAATTGTGAACGAAATTTAATAAGAAATAGTTAATTGAGGATTTGTTAGGGAGCTGTGTTATATTAAATTGAGTCTATGAATTTGCACCTACACTGTTAAGAATTCAGTCTGATATCTTAAATTGTTTGGTAGTTAATGGGTTATGAATTTAGCAGATTTAACATTTATTAAGCTCACCTTAATAAAAACTAACGAGGAAATATATTAGAATATGTAGTAATGTTATTATATATTATATAATATTATATTAGATATGCAGAATACATTATAATGCTTTCCCTGAGATACAAATGACGATAGTGGTGAACCTTGGAGTAGATGAAAGATGTCTTACAACTGGAATAATAGTTCCCAACTGCATATCTCAGAAGTTTGTCAGAGAAGTAGTATTGCGGTAGGTATACTTACACCGCTGGTATCTTTGTGTGTAGTTCTCAGATTAAATAGCAAAGTACGATAGTGACATTGGCCCTCGACCATAGACATTAATTACTTCTCATGTACTGTGCCCAAATGATCCGATTATCGTTGCAGTTAACACACAGCTGCGGGTCTACAAGCAATATCCCATTTATCCATTTTAATAATTGGATTCTAAAATCACCTCACACAGTCAACTTTGTGTTGCACCCAACGTTTCGTGTATGGCGGGAAGGATAGACTAAATGAACTGGCTGTGAATCATTTTGTTTGTGGTTCGCTGGAGTTGCCGTAAGTTATATTATATGGAAAACTGCTGTTTATTCTCTTTTATGAAGAGCGCCATTTCATCAGATACATGGGTTTTTATAAACCACTGCATATAGAATTATACTATTATAACCAATATTATAAATAAGCAAAGAATGGCCATCTCATAGATGAAAACTGATCACGGGACTTAAGGAGAAAATGAGTGTATCTGATACAGAGTAGCTCAACATTTTAATTACACATTTCCATTTCTCCAATTGAAAGACAGCTAAGCTATGATAATATAGTAAAATAATTGCAATAAGATGTATAGTTATACAGAATTGTAAAACCGTGATATTAAATGTTTACGTATTAGAGCCCTAATAGAAAGTATTTAAAATACCCAAGTAAATACATTATTACTTAGAATGTTTTGTATAAATGGATACATTATTAATTTCATTTTGAAGCAACACCATTTTCCCCAAAGATGTATGAATTTGCTTATTACTGTTCCCACCTCCCATGAGTAAGGTATTTCAGCTTAGCTCCTCATTACAATTTATATGAATAGTCTTTCCTTTGAAATGCGATGCACGTGGTTAGACATTTGTACCTGTAATCATTTGCAACTTTATTTATACTACTTGTAACTTGTAGGCTTAATAGCTATTATGGTTGCTAAGGAAGAACGGCTATATCTCCCTTAGCCCTTCTCTGGTTTAGGTGATTCACTTACCAGCGAACGAGGCTATCCTAATCGTGTTAGAAACACATCGCGCAACGATTAGTCGATTGGACGAGATAGCTCTAGCCTCGTTCGCAGCTGTTAAGTGCCAGGTTAGCTCTCGCTGATGTAAAGACTAGCTTCCAGTTGTACACATAATGCATATCCGCGTCCAGAGATAGCTCTGTCAGCGTACAGCTGCTTTGCGCAGAACAGAATGCGCTGTATCCATGGTAGTAGAGTGGGGGAATAGCAGGCCTGGCAGCTATGTCGGATAAGACCTGCTTTCTCTTAAGTTTACAGCGTTCAGCAAAGACACCTCTTTGATAGAACTTCCTATCACTGCGCTTCGAGCTGAGGTAAAGCATTGCTTCCACACCTTTTGGTCTTTTCATACTTAAAGACTTTTATCCTTTGGCTTTAACCTGGTAGCAAATTATCAACTTGTGGAGCAATATGCTTTAACTATATATTCCGAGCCATATGGAAACTAAATTAAATTATTTTGTTGTTTAACGACGCTGCCAATTGTCAGGATCACATCAGCGTCGCAGTTCTTTTACATGCTAATAAATCTACTGACATGGAGGTGTCGCTTTTAAGCACACTTAAAAACCATCGGACTGGGCCAGCCATATTGAAACAACAAAATATGTTTAAAGTTGCTAAATGTTTCAAATGTTTTAAAGAATGTTAAAAGAGCTTTTGTGTATTACACAATTGTACAGGGTTAAGCGTTAAATATTAAGGCAGCCTTTACTATGGAAATGCATAAATCGCAATTCTTATTTTCTCTCAAGTCTTGACGTTTTATCTACAAGAGAATTCCATGTGTTCTGGGGATAATGTATAGTTGAATGGTGCTTACAATTGGAAAGCCATCTCCATTTGAGGCTTTCGTGACAGGTAACCTCACTTGTAAGAGAACAACTTAACTTTCCCTGCGCTTATAACTTCTGCTCTTCTGGGAATTGCCGGATAATATTATGACAAAATGACAGAATAGTCCAGTTACTTTTCTATCACTTTATTTTTCTTTTAAACTTTTGCACAAAAACAGTTTCCTTTTGCTGACGTAACAAAGTCTACATTCTTTCGTGATATTATAACTCCAAACTGTTATCCTGTTATAGCCTTGACTAAGTTCTTTCACTGTCTTTCTTCATATTCTCTGTCTCGCATACACTAGCTCTGACGATACTATAGCTCGACGCTCGTTCAAACTTCTTTACTTGGTTGCGACTTGCCTTTCACGACGACAGTACCACACACAGGTATCTCGCACTCACTGACGCACTGATCGACTCATCTGTAACCGTAACTTTCTCTCTCTCTCTCTGCTGTTTCCTCGCTGCCATATTTAGTGAGGATCACGTAACACGGACCTTTCTGGAACTTCTACAAACACGCCCGCTGCCGTACAGTTTTCGAAGGCTCTGGAAAAGACTTTGTGTTGCCGCTTGATTGTTGTTAACCACGTTCTCGTTCGCGTCAGTGATGTGGAGAAACTTGATCTTGAGCGCCTTTATTTGCTCGCCAGCCTGATATGCGGTGTAAATTAACTTGGCCCCGACCGTTCTTTGTCGTGCGCCTTGACCGGCGTCACAATGTATTCCAAAGTTTAATATTATTACTTTGAATTAGCACTTGCGTTGTTAACGTTCATGCTAGTTGTGTGTATTAAACTAATAACATTACAGTATTTCGTTCCCAGAACTAAAATTTATTGTGAACTTCAACCAGAACGTACTATGACTTTGTTTGAAACTTACTGGTACCATAGATATATTACATACATGTAATAATGATATAGGAAACGTTACAGCATACATAAGTTGTTGTAGTGTTTAACGCCCGCTTTTACTACTACGGCACCGCAGGCGGTGACAGTGATGATGCATGGAATGAAGATGGAGCACCGGTGGAATGAGATGGCGGGGGAAACCGGAGCACCCGGAGAAAACCCGCCCTGACGCCACTTCGTCCACCACGAATACCACATGCGGGTCCATGGGATCGAACCCGGGCCACCTAGGTGGTAGGCGAGCGCGCTAACCGCTCAGCCACGGCGCCGCCACAACATACATAAACTTGAATCGTGACCCCCTTTAACTTTCGAGGTAAAATTTAAATGTTGCTGTTTTCTCTCTTAAAGTGTGACACAACGGTGATAGAACAACAGCTGACATTGGTAATATTCCTCCTATTAAAATAAATGGATTGCTATTCTTTTCGCCAAATCTGTAAAAACTATACAAAACAATGTGTGTTGGGAAAGTCATGCTGCTGAAAACAGCAGAAAAGCAAACTCGTTAATTCATACTTCTACTGGCCTTGCCTTGACCCACTTTGATTTCTGCGATTTATTGTTAACACTTCTGAAGTCTATTGTGTCTGCCAAGTTAGATTTGCGAAATATGTGTTTGACCAATTAAGAATATATCTCGAAGTTATCTAGGTTTCGCAAGACAAAAGACATTCAGTGTCTTGCAGTACAGTTCATACTTCTCCGTGTTTTACATGTCTCAAATATTTTCTTCTCATAATATCTCAGGTCCTTTCAAACTCTATATACATTATCGATTCCTTTGCTCAAACATCATTGTATCATTCTTCAGTAAAAGCATTGCCCACGTTAGGATATACTGCCACAGAAAATAGGAGACAATTGACAGCTTGTGTAAGAAAGCATGTGATGACCGTACTAATATTTACATATGGTTCTGAAAACTGGGTAATGAACAGAAGGGATAAAATAATGGCGGAAACAGTTGAAATGAAGTTTCTAAGAAGCATTGCCGGATATACCCGTTTAGATCACATGAGAAATGACACAATCAGAGAACAACTAAAAATATATAAGTTAAATAAACAGAATTGGGCAGATTACATGACACGGATGTCAAATACTCTGTAGAATAACTAAAATAGTTGCAGAATATAAACCTGAAGGGCCAAAACAGGCCAACCTGGTCTATCTTGGTGTTGATGATAATGGTGAGGATGACGACGTTGATGTTGTTGTTGATGATATATAAGAAACTATTTGATGCCTTTAGGAATATTAGGGTAGCTATTTCCTACAAATATCATTGTGGTTATCGCTAGGTCTATTGACATTTCTCATATATTGATTCACTAAGATTGCAAAATACTTGGTAAAATATTAAGGAAGTATAACACAGAATGGCATAAACTAACTTTCTTGACTGAGGGTGTAGAACAAATAAATGCATTAAATGTATTATTTTACGTAAGAATAAAACCGACTTAAAATAAGTTTCCAAACTTTACGTTCATCCACTAGGGCAGTCACTACGCTACCCTGTGTGATATTTACATATTAATTACAAGCGATTCATTCGCCATCTTTATAGTGTTGCCCAAACTAAATTGCGTTGCAGAGCCACAGGCACTTGGCTTTTTGCCAACTACAGCGTGTACAACAAGAAGGGAATCTATTCACCCTGAATTGTAGTAAAACCACAAACATACGTCTCAGCGTATGTATATAAAGTCATTTTGCTTTATTATCAATTTTTATGAATGAATGAAGGGCAGCTATTTAAATACCTTGACCCCAGTCAAACAAGTGTCTAACAGACTGTCTATACCTATGTATTACACAGAGAAATAAAGCAAGATGAAAAACGAAAAGATGATTGCATTAAGAAAGTAAGGTAAATATGACGATGTTGGGTTGTTTACGATTATCGATTTAAAGCTTCTTTACGTGAAGTTCTTCTTTAGTAATTACGTCGTGACGCAGTGGTCTATGAAGCAAAGGTTATTGGGTGGTCGGCGCCGGACAGTCAGAACCGTAAACATATAAGACGTGACTTCGGCCAGAGTAAACACGATCGCATTATCCCTGGGTAACTAGAATCTTCTGAAAGATTCTACGATCTCGAATGTTCTGAAATGTTGCGGGAATTTTCAACGTGCATATAAGCGAGCGCTCTTGCAAGATAGACAGTGAGTACTGAGTAAGCTAGTAAGTGCGCGAGCGTGTTTCTGGTGCGACTAAAAGCGTTGCTCTCCGAACGAGTTTATGACGAATATAGTAACGTGCAGTGACGAATTATCTCAGATTAGTGAAGTAACAGTATGAGCTAAGCTAAGTCTCAGAAAAAATTGAATTAGATTAGGTGACACGAAAACTGAGTGCACTGACTGTTTAAACATAGACAAAGTCACCATACAGGGTGTTAAAGGTATAAATGCGCAGACTTCGCGAAGTGGTAGATTAAAACATGACAAATAAAAAAGTCCAATAACAATTCATGAAACTTAAAGGATCTAATCGAATATTATTCTTTTACTTGCAGTCTGGCAACTAAGTTGCGATGAGTAAAACTGCAAAGTAGGTCAGGGCTCAAAAACTGGTTGCACCAAGTGTCTGCTATCAACTACTGCAAGTTACGAGAGCATGGGTGGGTTCTCTTTACGAGCAGTTATCACAAGAGCTGAGCAGGTACTTTTTTCTGTCAATATTCCTGATTTTACGCTTTGTACACACCTAACGCTGTGCACTTTCAAATGTATGTTATCGAATTTGTGCCAACAGACACTCTGGAATACAATTATTTAATGTCAAAGACTCTTAGTAACAAACGAAAAATGCACTAATGATTCATCTTTTTAAGCTCTAGCTTTCTATGCTATTGCAGAAGAGTGGTAAAAGGTGGTGAGATATGGGAATTCAAAGATTGGACGAAGTTTATTTTTTATTAATGGAACCGTGACTATAGAGGAAAATAATAGAGGAACTTATGTTTCAGCTGAACATCAAGAAGCCTCTGCACACACATTTCCAATGTGTTGGGAGTATGAAACACTTTATTGATTTATTTCCTGATGATTTAGTATGTTTTCCTTCTTACCATACCTATATAAAATAAACACAGTCTCTGTAGTATATTATTCTTCGCTGAACTCCATTTGGAATTTTGAAACTTTGGCAAATTTTCATTCCTACCACTGAATTCTGTTGCACAATACTCTGTAAATTACGTTGCCATAACTGGCAGTATTACTCCCCGGTAATTGTCTGGATTTCCGGTATCTCCCTTTGCTTTATAATTGGTCCAACAGGTAGGGTAATTCCCATCGAGCAACAATCTGTTGAATATCTGGAACATTCTCATACCAAATTATTTACACTAGCTGCGAGTTTAACCATTTCAGGCCCAATGTTTCCATACGGAGTCATTCAATGTTATCAACCTTTCAACGTATTTTAATATATTTTTTCTGTTATATTCTTGTTATACTTGCTTTAATGGTTAAAAGATACGCATTTGAGATGCTTCCAATTGTAAAAATATTATATTTTTACAGTTTTCACTTCATTAAATACAGAGAAGTAAAATCCATGCAACCGCAGTCACGTGATACCCCGTCATCATCGACGCGTGTCATTTGTAGATGTTCGGTACAAATAAATATTCTACTCTATTTTTGTAAAACCATTTGTGAAATGGCCGTCACCATAATGGTCGTATCGTCACAGAATTACACTCATTACATTATATTCTTGTGAGATCGACCTAAGTAAGACGCCTGTTTCATCAGATCCATCGTGTTATCAGGGTTTTGGGCACACAGAGCTATTCTAACAGCAACACTTATTTTAGGGGCAAAACGTCCCCTAAAGGATGGGTGAACAATTAGTTCTTTAATTCAAACTAGGTAGGAATTGTGGCCTTTTTCCGTGAAGTAGAGTAGAGTGCAAATGGCATAGTCAGTAACCTTTTTCAGATGGTTTACACTATATGTATTGTACTCAATTATAATACAGCATAAAGTTAAAAGGAAGTTCTAATTAGTAAGAATGCAAGAAGTGAACGTTTTGAAAATTATTAAAAATTATACTTTTAGTCTCCCCTAAACAAGGTTCAAGTACTATACATTTCTTATACTTCCAATTAAAGTAGATTATACTGTGGTACCGGCCAATAGCGGTCATCAAAGGCGTTCAAAGTCAAGTTACCTCATACCACTGAGCGGCTGCGCACCTAAAAGAAGTTCGGTGTTAGCTACCTCATACCACTGCTTGTACATACGTGGCCGATGACAATGGAGAGGTCGGGATAAGGATAGGAATGAGCGCGACCGAAGAAAGAACTTCTAAACTGTTCGCGAAACTTTCGACTGCGAGCTTGTTTATGACAAGTTTGAGAAAAGTGATACACATTCTCGCCTATATAAGTGAGCCGAGACGGTGAGAGCACCTGGTTTTTATGATGAGTATACGAGTGCTGAATGAGACAACTGTGTGTGTGTGTGCGTGCGTGCATATGTGTGTGTGCGTGCGTGCATATGTGTGTGTGTGCGTGCATATGTGTGTGCGTGCGTGCATATGTGTGTGTGCGTGCGTGCGTGTGTGTGTGCGTGCGTGCGTGCGTGCGTGCGTGTGTGTGTGTGTGTGTGTGTACCGTCAGTTGAGTGTCTCTTCAAACAACTGCTTCCGACGACACAGAGAGAAGAGTAAAACAGAAAAGCAGGTCAAGATTAGAAAAGGACAGAACAGCTGTGATTTGTAAGGTCACGAACAAATGTAGACCCTGTTAACGTTGCAAAGAGGACTGTATTTTTGTGCTTAAGTTTTAGAAGAGACAAAGTGAAAACAAAAGAGTTGCTAACTTTGTCATCTTGTCACAACATGTAGGCTCTATGGTTGTGGTTCTTTCAGCGTCGGCACGATCTGGTATATATTTTCCCTAGTCAACCTATACCCATCTTCTGCATCTAATTCCTGGACGCTTTTATCATCTTTAGAGAACGATATTCCTGTCCGCCTGATGATGGGTAAATCCTTTTCACTTCGGCTGCATGAGAAAGCCTTTGGTGCATTAATTAACTCCTAATCTCCTGCTAATCCTCACATAATTCTAGGAAAGTAAGCCCTTGCGCTGGACTGCTGGTTACTACATGCCCCAAGAGACCGTTGAGATAATACAACAGGCTTGCAGAGAAACGTGCCCTGCAAGATAGTGGGGTGCATGCATTCATGGGCTAAATTAAGTACATCTAATTGGGGATGTGCAAGAGGGTATCCAATTTCAGAGCATCTATGGAACTAGGGAAATTGGCTGACATTTCTACCACACATATGTAATTTTTCTGAAGTTACAAAACGTAACTTAGGGATTTCAATCTTAGTTTCAGCATCATATTTTAAGTTCTGCATTAACCTTTAAAAATAGCGTGTGCATACAATATTAATATTAACTACATACAATCTTTTGGTTTTGTACATTGTGAAAAAAAAAAAAAAAAAGATTCGATAGTGTTTGTAAAAATAGAGTGTTAATTACAATAAAGAAACAAGGTGTTCCACAACAGTTAATATCAGGAAAAAAATTCATATGTTGAGAATAAAAGTATAATGGAAATTACATCAATAAAACGAAAGAATTTGACAGCAGCAATAAATAAAGAAGTAAGACAAGGTTTTCCATCTTCACCGACTCTTTTTAATATATGCAATAACGTAAGTGGGCATTATTTCGATTAAATAAAATAAGTAACATTGTTAATTTAAATGTCTCAGCAAAACACAAGTTTTAGAATTTAGAGGAGCAGGCACAGTTTGAACAAAATGCTACTTGGAAGGAAAAATAATAGAGCAGATAAATTGTTTTAATTACAATATATCTTACACGAGGAATGATATCCAAAACAAAATCAATAAATTCAGTTATCAATGGGGCGTTTTTTTTGTAGTGTTTAATGCACGCTTTTATTAAAAACGGCACCGCAGGCGGTGGCACTGATGATACATGGAATGAAGATGGAGCATCGGTGCAATGAGATGGCGGGGGAAACCGGAGAACCCGGAGGAAACCCGCCTCAGCACCGCTTCGTCTACCACAAATATCACATGCGGTTTCCTGGGATCGAACCCGGGTCGCTTTGGTGAGAAGGAACGGCGCGGCAAATATGATGTTATTAATATATCCTTAAAAACACTAAAAGAAAGCAAACATTAAATTTTATAGGGTAATGACAGAAATAATGTTGCTTTTGGGTTATGATGAAAAAGGAGAAAAGAAAAATTGAAACGGTAGAAATGAAGTTTTCAGATCTCTTGCGTAATACACCAATACTAGATATAAAAAAGTGAATGTATAAGAAGGAAATTAAACATATTCAATTGACACACAGAATAAAACACGAAAGAAATAACTGGAAATAATACATATACAAAGAGTGTACAACGACCATATACTAAAAATGATATACAGCGACTCAAAGGGAAAGAGAAATTTAGATAGACCGACGACAAGATTGGCTCAACAGTGTTAAAAGAAACGAGATCAGGGAAAGCATTATGAAGCTTAATCTATGAAGCTGATGATGAAAATTATGTACTGAATAAGTTTATTGTAATTCACATAATCTTCTAGAGAATAATTACAAATATCTTGAAAATAATTCTAAAGAGCAGTTATAAGGCAGAACAACATATATTAAAATGCATTTATAATGGGTTCTTTTATGATGGCAGGTTTTTGCTGACACTGGTATATCTAATTCTTTTTCTCATAAATAGTTTGTTTTAGTATAAGCACTTCATTTTATTTTATATTAATGCTAATAGGAATAACACACTTTCAGCGAAGAGATTCCCTAAGGGATGAAATGTCATCAACAACATTAAACAATATATAAAAGTTAGTTTTTATGTGCAAAAAATACCTTGAACCTTCAGTTTTAATTACGTACAATGACTTTTGCTGACTCCTGCGACGACTCGACTACTAACTGTTGCTCTCGTCACCTCGCCTCCTTATATAGCGAGGATGACGCAACACGCACCTTCCTCGAACTTAGCCTTTTATAGAACTTCTACAAATACGCCGGTCGCCGAATACTTTTCGAGTAATTTCTAAAACCCGTGTTGGTTCTGCCACTCTGACTGCTGTTACGTGTTTGTTTGAGTGAGTGCTGTGAAGTAGCTTGATACGCGGTGATACGTGGTGTGAGGTAGCTTGGTCCCGGCCGTCCTTTGTTGCGCGCCGCGGCCGGCATCACAATATTGTCTCCCCCTCGTGCCAGACAAATCTCGTACGTGTTGCCTAATCAAAGAGGCCTTGGCAGGATTAGATAAAAATTGTACACCTCTACTCTTATATCTGCTATATTCTGTACAACTAATATTATTATTAATGTTAATTCTAATGCGAGCTTTTAAAATATTCCTATAGTGTAATGGATTGAAGAGACGCTACAAAATTTACCGTAAGGTTACTTACTCTTATAAAAAAAATTCTCTGCTAATTCACGAATTATATTACATATAATCCGGGAATCGTGATATCTTTTCCTAAAATTGCCATACACATAATTAGAAATAGTTCCACTAAAATATTTAAAGCAAAGGAGAATTTTATTTCATCCATCTTCACTCTCCAGAACTTCACTTTCTTAGCAACACAAATTTGCGATACAAAGTATAAGAAACACAGTTTTTAAGAGTGCATTTCCAATCTATAGTCTACAATATTTCATGCATAAGAGAATTGCATTGAAATATTAAGGGTACTTTAAAAGTGAATTGCAGCCCACAGTTCAATTAAACTTTCATATTTATTGAATAGCGTTACCATTATTTATGGAAACTGTACGATTTATACTTGTGTTACGACATTTCTCCACACTTTTGGTAGTTATTTGCTGTTAGATCGTCAAAGAAAGTTAAAAATTAATACGTTCAACCTCACAAATAAATTATAAAACAAAACCGCAGAGTGGTAGGAATATATATATATATATATATATATATATATATATATATATATATATATATATATTTATATATATACATATATATATATAACGTTCTCACTCTTCTTAAAACTCTCCTTACAAAGTTTATTTTTCTATCTACTACTTGTTGACTCAAGTAAGCCTTCATTACATATTTACAAATTTTGTTCGTAAGTGGTATAAGAGGAACAGAATAATCTGAAATATATGACATGGCTTTAAAATTCCAATCACTTTGTATAAAAAGGAAAAGTTGAATAGAAATTCTTCATTCAGAAAATTTAAATGAATAACACAAAATATCGCGGAAGTCGTTAATTGCACAACACATTTTATTTGATATAAACAAGGACACATTGTAATTTCTAAAGTAAAAAAGAAATGTATTTTTTTTTCTTTTCGCTATTCAAATGTTGAAACCGAAATTATAATATCAATATATATATATATATATATATATATATATATATATATATATATATATATATATATATATATATATTTTATAATAGAAAGAAACAAAAGGAGATTCTAGTCGATAGTTAAGGGGAAGACTTAATAAAACTGAATAGATTGAAGTCTCAAGAATGGAAGCCTAGGCAGATTTAAATGAGTGATAAGGTTAGAGTTGTTGTTTGTACGAAGCCATAGTGATTCCGCAGGCTGATTCCTGTCTTACCATGACGTGCTCTAAAGTTAGCCAATGGAAATCGCTTCCTTGGTGTTGCTCACGCAAAAACAAATGCAACGCAAGACACACTCTCTTGAATCGAGTGGAGATAACGCACGTGCAACTTGGGAATTGTACGTAAGCTAGCGCGTGTACATAATTCGGCGGTTGCTAAAGGGTGACAAAGTTAAAGTGTTACAACGTTGTAGTTGAGGTTGCAAAGTTACATTCTATTTAAATATCGTCGGCAGTTTTCTACAAATATGGAAATTTACAAATAAAGTGATATGTTCGTTGATTCTTCGTTTGGTTCCATTCCTACCATAACTCACGCACACCCTGCAGATTAGGACCTCTTGCTAGAGCTAGTCTGGACACCAGATCTAAGGTCTTAAAGGCGACGTCTTCGACAGAGAGGAACGTTTGCGTCAATGTCCATTTTTCCGCATCCCTTGATATATAATGTATGAGCTTTTGTACATGTTATAGTTATCAAAATAGCATTTAAGCTACTTGCCACTCCTACGTCATTTTCTGTTTTTTAGTTTTTCTGCATTTGTTCATAACTTATCATTTTCTACATGTAGGTGCCATTTTCTCCAAAACTATTGCATCTAGAAACATTACATTTTCTGCTAAAGCATTATGTGCTTTAAAATGGGTGGAGCAGTTTTGCCTAATTTTACATTAAATTTAGAAATTATAGCAGCTACTACAAAAATAAAGTTACTTCTTTAAAATGATATACAAACAGCAATTTTCATTCTAAAATTAGAATTATGAAAGGTTTAAACTGCTTAGACGTGAGAGTTCTTCAACTAAGCGTACCTAAGTGGTCATCAGCATACCAAAATTATTTTTTACATTCATGTCCCATGCGATGCTTTGGATCCTGTTCTACCCCAAGGGATGTACAATGTGTAGTGCAAACATTATGATTATTATATGCAACCTGCCCTTAAATGAAATCTACAGTTTTTGTGCGGTTTGAGTTTATTATTTATATCATTTACAAGTTATACGAAAGTTAATCAAAATAGGGAGGTCTTCAGTGTTGTTTCCAGAAATTATGAATATATCTATATTTTATCTGACATCCAAATATATTGAATTTATGGTATTATTTTTGCATGTAAAAAGTAATTTGAGCAGGTAGATGTTCTTACATATCATGTGGCATTCCTGGATGGTTTTAAAATCCGTTACAAAATTTGGAAATGTTTTACTTTATTTCATATGCTGGGGGCCAGAAGCAAACAATGACACGATTTCCTTGTGCTATCTCAAACAACAAACACTGGCACATACGCGATTTATGTCCAGATAGTTGATTTCGATTATAACATGAAGTCCTGCTGGCTTATACGCTTTTCCCGTACCCATTTGTTGCTGCAGGAAACCGCAGGAGAATGCAGTGTGCAGCAAACCCTGGCTATTTTGTCTCCTCTGAGCTGCAACATGTTGTGGCTGTCTAAACCGCAGCCTGTGGCCGTTATCATCACTGTTTCCCCTTCATATAAAAACCGTTATAAGTGTCAATATTTAAGGACGTACTGCAAGTACAATATAGGGTTTACCTTCTCGCTTCTAATGCTGTAGCTACGAGTTGGATTCCTGATCGAGATTCGAAGCTGTATATTTGAAACTTTGACGTTTTTTTAAGAAGCATTGAACTGTATACTTATTTGGCATGAAAACTATAAATATAGGTATATTTTTTACTTTCTCTATTGCGTGTAAAGTAGTAGATAAGGTATTGAATTCCAACAAAAATTCGGTGTCAAAATTTCACTCAAAATAAGGTTTAGAGTTACTCAGAAACCAAAAAGCATTTTTAGAAAAAAGTCCATGTATGCTACTGTGTGTATGAGTATATTCGTCCCTGTGTGAAAAGCATATCAGTATATCACATGCAGGTTTCTCTGTGGCACTCGCTCTTCGTGACGTCATGCGGTCTCCCTGTCCGTGTGTCTGGGGGGGGGGGGGGCTCTTGGTACCCACAGCCGTGGTCATCGTTATCACTAAAGGCCGGAGAGATGTGCACGGCCATAAAATGTCCAAACGACTGCCACTGTAGAAGCAAGAGTCGAAAACAACGAAACGTAGTACTCTGCGAACTAGTGAAACATTGATTTTCAAGTGTTTGCAGACGAAAGGTCAAAGTGTAGTATAACAAAACTGTTTTTTTTTTTTCCTTCTCGCAGTGAGCTGCAGACTTTATGGTCAGGCTGTACCTACCTGCAGTTGTTTACATGCGCGAGTCATGTGCAGTGTACCTATGGAAAAACGCACACGTCATCAGCGTTTAATTATCACAATAATAGCTGCCTGAAGTTACAGATGTCGATTTTTCGTATCAAATAAGTCGCTAAAAACATCTTTGCTCGATCTAAACTATTGAAGGTAAAGAAGCAATTGTTTAAAATATCAAATAATAATATTAAATTGACGTAAGCCACAATTTATCTGCAGGAAAGTAGTTATAACAAAGCAATTTCATCTAGTTCTGATTTTCTTAATCAGGTTGCACATTGTGGGAACTTTTGCCTGTGTTACTGTTTGTTTCTTGTGTGTGGACTAGTTGTTCAATAAAATGTTTAGCACAGGAAAAGAACTCATAATCCTCATATTTTTTCTGGTCTCTTATCTAAATTCCTGTCTTCTTTCCCTACTTCTTCTTCTTCTTCTTCTTCTTCTTCTTCTTCTTCTTCTTCTTCTGTCGTGGCACTTAATGTAACGCAAATATTCCGTGCATAATTGTCAGACTTAATAACTCGGCACAATTGCGTCCACGAAGCTAGGATTTTATTTTCTGATTCACGGTAGTTGGTAAGGGATGATCATAAAATCTGAAATCTACACAGACCCTTGATTTCAGAAAAACAAGTCTCAATTACGTCTTGATTACATTTAGATTCTAAAAGACATACTGCTACTGAACAAACTTGCATCAAAGCTTTCATTTAAATATCTGAGTGTTCTAAAACGGTTCCGCTAGCTATACTATCACTACACCTCACAAACACTGTCATTTCAATCAAAGCAAGCGGCTAGTGACTTCTGTACAGCTTATGTCATCAGCAGGAAGATTTTCGGGAAAATCTCGTCACCCCAAACTACCTTTTACATGGAAAAGTGTTGGAAGGTTTATTTTTTCCTCAAAAATGGACTCTCGCGGTTTTCAATGAAATACTATGCTTAATACATTTTTATGACAAATGAAGAGCATATCTTGAATTTTTACTCTTTCCACTACCTAAGTAGAGGAAGTAATGTATTCCATCCAAAAATTCGATGTCAAGATCTCAACGGAAATATATGTTTTAAGGCCCCCTGAATCCAAGTGTCTTTCAATGCGACAATAAGATTTTGAAGAAACTGCCTCCACCCTAAACTACCCTTTACGTAGAAAATTTTTCGAAAGTTTTGAATTTGGCTCTAAAAATTTTGATTAAAATGCCATATGTTTGAGATATTTTTATGACAAACGAAACCTATATCTTAAATTTTCTGGCTGTAGCCCATGTAGTCCTGTTTACTTGGCGTGACTTTTGCATAAGTGGTAAAAGATAGACCAAATCTTACTATAGAAAAATGTAGATCTTGCTAAAACACAAAATATATGTTCAAATATTTTTTTTGTACCCTGAACCATTTCGGAGATATTCCTTGTTATTTGTGTGAGTTTCGGAAAAGTTATATTTCCGTCGAATGGAGTATCGTTATTCATTTTTTATATGTTAAAAGTGCAAAGAGAACGGAATTTGAAAGCTTTAAACGATTTGACTATCGCTCAAAGCCTACTCTATTCCCATGTTTCGCTTGCATCTACAAGAATATAAACAATAAGTTAATTTCTGCAAATGTTTATCTGAACTAACACGAAGAAGATATAGGAATAAGAGTTTGTAAGAATGGTTAGTACAAGAGTAGATAAATTCATGTGAGTGTAACACATCAGTTTTTTCTGGGAATGTTCTCGAAATCTTCTTCATTCTCTATGACTTTTACATAGCTCGCAAACCGTAAGAGATAGAGAAAATCTTACAAAATGTAGATCTCGATAAAGTACGCACTTTATTTAAATACATTTTTGTACATATAACCGAAACATTTTCTTATATTTTTCTCAAATAAGAATTCCTGGCCATACAAAGAAAATGGAATGTCAAAGTCATGAAATAGCGATCAGCCCTCAAAAGATGACTATCACCTAAACCTACTGTATTTTCCTATTCCCATTGTATCAATAAATTACGTAATTAAATCAGTTTTACAAATGTAAATCTTGGTTAACATCGTATAGAGGGTAACACACATTTGTAAGAATAATTGTTGTAAGAATGTGTAGAGAAAGTCATGTGAGTGTTGCGAATATCATTTCTTGAAGTGCTGTAAAATTGTAATGAAAGTAGTTGTGCAACGTTTATGGGAAGATACAAAAATAAAATTTAATGGTTATTCTGGTGGTTAGTATGTTAGCTTCGAAATCGAGAGGCCCGGGGTTCGTTTCCCAGTTGGAAGATGGACTTCTGCTTTAGCCTGGGGTATTGTCCACCCACCCTAGAGTCTGCAAGTATAAAATAAAATGTGAACGTCCGTGTGAGTAAAAAAACAACTCAAAGATGAACACTAAAAATAACCGAATGAACATCATTGTTATAAGCAATTGTTCCAAAGGCAAAGCCAATTCTAGGTGGCATAAAAGTAAACCTTTGCAGGAACATCTTATAGAGGCCATTTAAAAATTAAGATAGTGAGGCAGTAAATGTAAGGTATAAGATTTTTCATGCTACAAACTTTAAGTTGCAATGTTCTATACATGCTTCTTGTCAGATAAACATATACATGTGGGCAGAAGGCGAGGTTCCTTTGTGTTTATTTTCAGCAGACTTTCACTGAAATGACATATATAAAGGAAACTGTGACATTCGCGTGACAATCGCTCCTTGCCTGATAATCTCTTCCAAGTTACTTCATTACTCAAAGCGGAAAAGATGCGGGCAAGGCTGCTTTTGTTAGCGTTTTAGATTTAAATCCTCTGCTGGTGGTGACGTTTTGTGTTGCAATAAACGATGCCTTTCCTTCTGCTAACAAGTTTCATAATCTTCTAAACTGAAATAAGCTGTTTAGATTCCATGTTAAGCTCTAGCGTCTCCCAGCACCGTCCTCAGCGTTATCCTATCACTGGGAATAACAGATTCTCCCACAGGGTTCTTCTAAGAAATGGATAGTCACTGCGGGATGAAAAGGGGTACCAAAGTTTCACACAGCTGTACCCTTGGAACAAAAAGAATATTCCATTGATCTAGATTGTAATGTTATTGTGACATTAAAATGTGACAAAGCCCACTCCTGACACCGCCGTAAAAATGACACCCTCAGGGTCACATTAAAACTAAAGCACAAAAACACAGTTCGTTAACACAATCTACAATTCCTTGTGACCTTGTATCTCACAACTGTTCCGTTCTGTCGTAACCTTCAACTGTTCACGCCAACAATTGTGACGATTCACACACTAAAAACTGTTCCAACACAACTACGACGCGACGAATAAATGTTCAAAACTGTCTGTGATGACACACCCTCAACATTTTGTCAACGCTGACTGTACATGCACACACACATATGAGGCGAGGGGTCTACCACAAAAGCCGAAGCTCCCTCCTCTAAAATCAGGGAAAGCGGTAATCAACACACACAAACACACACATACACACAGCTAACAGCTGTCTCGTTCAACACTTAACGACTCTGAAATACTCTCTCTCGCCGCCGCATTCGCTTATGTAGACGAGAATGACGTAACATGGAGTTTTCTCGAAATTCACCTTTTCTCGAACTTCTCGTAAATAAGTCGGCAGTCGAAAGTCTCTAAAACAGTCTGAAAACGCTTTGTTTGCTGCAGTCATATTAGTCTTTGTTTTGACCACTTCATTGTTGTCGGGTCATGTATTTACAAGCAGTGGTGTGAGGTGGCTTGATCTTGAGCGCCTGATGGCGGCTGCTGGCCGGTGTCTCATTTTTTTTTCAAACGTGAGGCCTGCACATTTAACTTACATTAAGTTCCACGTATACCTTACTATCCGAAGGTGTAACATTACGTCTAGTAAATAATAATTGATCATTCATTTAATATATCTTCAAGAAGGCAACATATTGCAGAAACTAGCAGGGCTTGTAGAGATATTTAAGCTTAGTGCGAAACAGGCCGTTTTAGCAAGACAAAAGAAAAGCTTTCAATAAAGCGACGGTGGACGCCAAGTTCGTCGCCGGCAAAATTCCCTTTGTAAATGAAACAAACTTGTGATCAATACAAACTAAGAATTATGTTGAGGTTTTAGAAGAACGTGACTTATGTTTTAATTGTGCCAATTCGCGCCAGAAAACTAAGAAAACTAAGAGGGCAGTTTTATAGTATTTCCCGACCCCAAAAATACATTTATTATAAAGCAATGTATTTAAAGAATAGTATTAAATAAATATCACGTGAATTTACTAGGTGAAGCAAAAGATAATATGTTTGTGAGTAAAATCTCTCTCATTCACAGATTTGTAATCCTCTAGTCGTTTGTTAATGTTAGATGAGGATGCCAGTAGTCTACTGTGGACTATGTGGGGCAAATCTATACCTTCACCTGTCTGAAATTGCTTCTTTCCGAGTTTCTTATTCATTGTATGCATTAGTAGTGCAAAATTAAAGGTTGAGATATTCCAAACTAGGAGCTGAAGTTTACAAAACTAATTTGATACTTTAAAGCAGAAACTTCAAAGTTCCAAAATAACCACAAACGAAATTATTAGACAGAAAGTGGGATATGCCTGGGAGAATGATGTATACCTTTATATTATTTATGTTTATACCTTTGATAGATATATTGTATTACATTAGCATTCAGTATGTTATGCATTGTTTTACTGATAACAAAGCCAAATAACAGATAAGGGCCACCACCATTGTATTCCATGCCTCTGCCCCCACCACAGGTGTTCTGGGTGGGGTGCTGCAGTGGAGGATGGGACGTAGCGGATCGCTACTTGTCGATCAAGTAGCTGCTCGACTGGCCCTCATAGGAACATGTCGAGGCTGAGTGCATTCCGGACAAGGTCTCTCAGAGAGAGAAATACCCCATACCGATGAATCGAACTCAGGTCTCCCGCTTGGTAAGTATGGTGCTACTCGCGCTAAGGAGAGAGTATAACAATACCTGAATATTACTATCAATCTTAATTTTGGTTAGGGAGGTACGATTACAAAATAAACGTAATATAAGTAACTACCTTATTCATATGTGAGCTTCTGTTTCTAAGATATAGAGCTGTGCAAGGTCACACTATAATTATTGGTGTACGACTTAGACCTAATGGTAGTTTTATTGCTGCTGCAGAAATAATGTGTCAACTGGAATGTAGGAAAATAACACCTGTGGTGCAAGGAAGTCTTTTTACCAGGTTAATACTGAAATAATTAATGGCTACCAAATTTGTTTTCGTGTTCGTATGTGGTATGATGCTTCCTTATTTTACCTTTGTTTTTAAGGCAGGACCTCAGTTTCTTACCTTCTTGCTACTTTCGTAATTCCAACTCAATGGCTATTTGCATCAAAACTCTTTTATCTGCAGGCGTTGACGATGGAAAAGCTATGGTGATCTTGCATAGAATGACAAGACTTAATATTTATTTATCCTTGTTATTGTGATTTACAATAATTTAAAGTGCTCTGGAATTACAGATGCACTAGAAGTGTTACAATTTACCTTTCTAGTGTAGATTTTAGGTTCACTATTTCTTTCGCACATTTTCAAACGGTGTAATTTGTCTATAACATTTGACTATCGTCTTCTCAAAGCCACTAAATTTTACATTTTCTTATGAGGGCTTCTAAAGGGACACTATTCCAATATCCAAGATGTAACTGATCAATTAATATTCATAAAGAACCTGAATATTTCTAAGGCATGTTGCAGTTAGTATATCAGTAATGGAGATTGTGTTTGGTGAAATAATCCCACGAATTTCGAACGGTGTGTAGCATTAAAGTGCTTAAGAACAACTCTGATGTGTTGCACTCACATTACTTTCTCTACTCCTGTACTAACAATTCTTACAAACCCTTATTACTATACCTTCGTGTTAGTTGAGATAAACATTTGTACAAATTATCTTATTGCTTATTTCCTTGTAGGTGCAAGGGGAATATTAGAATACAATAGGCTTTGAACGATTTTTAAAGCTCACAGATCTCATTCGTTTTGCACGTTTAACATATAAAAAATGAACAATGGTGTTTCATTTCACCAAAGTTTTAGGTTTTCCGAAACTGACGCAAATAACACGGAATATATCCGAAATGGTTCACTCGACAAAGAAATGTATTCAGACATAAATTGTGTGTTTTAGGGAGATTTACATTTTTTGTAGAGTAATATTTTGACTATCTCTTATGGCTTACGAGTTATTCAAAAGTCATCCAGAGTAAACAGGACTACATAGGCTATAGTCAGAAAATTCGAAATATACAGTTCATTTCTCACAAAACTATATTAAACATATGGTATTTTAATCAAAATCGTTAGTCATTTTCAGGAACATCAAAATTTTTGAAAAATTTTCCATGTAAAGAGTAGTTTAGGGTAGGGCAATTTTTTTTCGAAATCTTCGTGTCGCACCCTTGAAGAACATTAAACTTAAATAGCAATTTTGGTTTTTAACCGACTTTTCCTTTTTGAGTTATGCTGTCTACAGGCTGACACACACACACACACACACACACACACACACACACACACACACACACACACACACGCGCGCGCGCGCGCGCGGACCTTTTTCTAAAAATGTTTGGATTCAGGGGGTCTCAAAACATATATTTCTAGTGAAATTTTCACATCGAATTTTTGGGTGGAATACAATACTTCCTTCTACTTACCACTAGAGAAAGTAACAATGTGAACCATGTCTAGTCATCATTATTCCAAGTTAAAGTAAAACATTGTTAAATTACTAAAGAAAATGTAAGAATATGCTTCTAATGATTCCTTTCAAGCGAAACGAGGAGCATAGGCAGTTCTGCGGATAGATATCTGAGTAAACATTGCTCCTTTAGAAAAAATGGTATTGCACTTTGCACCACTATATTGCAACAGTAACCATTACTTAACCCCTTTAAAAAATTGTATCGTGCACTTCAGGCATGCCGTTTAACACACCATGGTGCATACACATACTTTCACACATTCCACACAACATGACGTTAAGTTGAAGCGGATTGGCTATCACGGACCTGCGTTTGTCATTCAGGCAGGTCAGCTGTACACGTGCAATGCTAACCCCTATCATGGTGACTTTATTTATGTCTGAGAGCAGGGTAGCTGCGACAGGTGTAATGGTGGGGGAGGTTTAGGCGAGACTATTTCTCCTTCAACGGCACCCCTGGTATACTTAAATCTGGATTAATGATTTCTATACACACCACTATTGTTGAATAAACATTGTACTATTACTGTTTTCTATCAGTAAACACCACATGACTTAGACATGTGTACAATTATTTTTATAGCTACATTTTTTAGTCTTATTTCCAATGCTTCGTTCCAGCATTATAATTTCAAAATGTCTTGCCCGTAGTAATTGTATACAGTTGGAATCTCACTAAATGCAATGTTGGTCTGTCAGTATTGGATTTCTGCATAGAGTAACTTCGTCAGCGTCTTCGTTCAATTAAATTATGCAATTATATTGTGCATCTATGCAGTATTGCAGCTGCAGCAGAATCTGAACTATTGATTCTTAGATGTACTCTTCTAAGTTTAAAACTTTCGGAATAAACTGTCTCTGGACTTTGTTAGTAAATTAAAGACAAGTAAAAGGAGAAAGGCAAATATTACAAATAATAATAAAAATATACAGGTTAGAAATCGCATATAAGTAGGAACAGGCTTGCTCATGACGAGAGATCAAAGGCACTTTTAAGCGTGCAAACACATCGTATCGTATCTTATGTAAATATTACTTTTATTCACATTAAAATAATGCATTTGTGGCAATTTTGTAAAAGTTCTGAAAAGTCGATAAATTAAACTTGTTCATCAAAATAATGTGTAGTGTGAACTTTAATAAAATGTATCATTTTTCCACTTGCCACATTTAAAGTATCAATTAACTTGATGACAGGTGGGGCGGCGCCGTGGCTCAGTGGTTAGACCTCTCACCTACCACCTAGGTGGCCCGGGTTCGATCCCGGTGTTGGCAGAGGTGGACTAAAATTCTTACCTCACAAAGGAACAGCATATCTTTCATTGTTTGATGAAACAAAATGGGTCCTATTATTCTTAAAGTACTTATCGCACCCCACACTCCAATTTTGACGTCACAGTTAGGCGTTTCATGCTATGGTTAATTAGTTTGAAACTTAGGGTTTAGTATTAGACAAAAATCAGTTTTGATCAGTTTCAACATAAAATAAACTAGACGAAATCGGTACCAATTTAGACGATGAACTCAAAAATTGTAAATAAATAGCTCAACAAATTAACGAGAATACAGGAAAAGTTGTGCTATTGCATGGAAGTCTTCATATTTTCGGTAAAATCTTGATATAAAATTTTTGAAGCTACAATATAGTAGAGAAAGTAAAAAGAAGTCGCGTTCACCAGAAAATTCTGCATCGTACACGAATACAAACCCGAGAAATAGGAATAACTCCATCTTAAATGGAATGAGTAAAAATTTCCCTCAAGTGGGTAACTTAATTATTATCCACGCTTCTATTTTGTTTAGATTCCTGCTGATAAAAGCTTATTTTTGAGTAAATTTATCGCATCACCATCCTTATTTATTACGTGAGAAATGGCGTTGCGACGCGCGTGGTTCCGTCCATTAAGAAACTAATAAAATATCCCTTGCAACGTTCGCTATAATTAATACCCGGCAACATTTGTCCCGGATATTTACGCAGCGAAATAAAGACCTGGACCATGCTCTAAAATATAGCCCAGTGGATAATAGGTAACTAAATGACACATTTTATTTACTGGAGCGGGCTGCGATGAAAGTACTCGCTGCTATTTATTTTCCAGTCAAAGTACGCTCTTCTACCAAATAACAAAACAAGCCATTTGTAAACACTGTATAGAGGTCTATCAATATTTTGAAAAATCGATGTGGCGTTATTAGAAAGATAAAATATATGCAGGGTACCGGAGTAAGTTCACGTTAACACAATAATAAATAACTGCAATTTTGCTCTTTAATTTTCTTTCTGCCTAAATGCAAACCAGCAGCTTTTAGGAAATAAACAACAGACGATCAAACTAGCAATAATGAATGTTTTAATTTTCAATGCTTTTATATACTATTTTCCAATTATTTATGAGGTTGTATCAGGTAAATTCTGTTTTATATTGATATTTTGAATGAAGGATTTAAGTAAAAACACATTTTATTTAGGGACGAGAAGATCCATAATTGTTTTCACACTCTTTTTCCTATGCATAATAGTAGGTTTAATTTGTCATTTTAATTTTTGCTTTAAATGGTTAGTATAAATAATATATTCAAAATAATTGTTTCTCTGCAAACCTGATGTGTTGCACTCACATTACTTTCTCTATTCTCGTACTAACCATTCTTACAAACTCTTATTGGTGTATCTTCTTCGAAATTATGCGGAAATTATCTTATTGTGTATCATCTTGCAGGTGCAAGGGGAATATGGGAATACAGTAGACTTCGAGCGATAGTCAAATCTTTTAATGCTTTCAAATTTCGTTCTCTTTGCACGGTTAACATATAAAAAATGAATAACGATGTTCTATTTGACAGATGTATTACTCTCCGAACTCACACAAATAAGGAATATCTCCGAAATTGTTCACTCTACAAAAAAGTTTATTCAGACATAAATTGTGTGTTTTAGCAAGATCTACATTTATGTGCAGTAAGATTTGGTCTATCTGTTACGGTTTACCAGTTATGCTGAAGTCATCCAGAGTAAACAGGACTACATAGGCTATAGCCAGAAAATGCCAGATATACATTTCATTTGCATAAAATATGTCAAACATATGGCATTTTAATCAAAATTGTTAGAGCTATTTTCAAGAAATGCAAAATTTTCGAAAAATTTTCCATATAAAGGGTAGTTTAGGGTGGAAAACTTTTCTTCAAGATCTTCGTGTCGCATCTTTGAACGGCATTAAACTTGATTAGTAAACGTGATTAGTGCCAGTCAATGTGCAGTGAAAGTTACTACTAGTGGCATTGGTATATATATCATAATCGATATTATATATATTATACGAATATATTATATATATTATAATCGATCATACACATCATCGATAACTTACACATTTCAACTATTTCATTCATTCACCGCCGTCGGATATCCCCTGCCCGATTGTTAAGGGACGTAAGTTAAACATCTTAAAAAGGTCAGCGAAGTAATGCTGGCACTATCAGTGCATTCATGCTTCAAAGACCACTGATCTGTATCGTGCAGTATTCTTTTTTGTTGCATAAAAGTGCGAAATGCACACAAAGAGTTTATTTCCCATAGGGAATATCTTCCAGTTACAGAATAGACATCAATTGACCAAGGAGTATGTTTCCGTGTAGTGTTCTCATTTCGTATTGGAAAAATAATGAGACTATACAGGGATTAGTAATACTGATGAGCCAAGGTGGGTGCAAAATGGAACAGCCTTCAGCAGTTAGAAATGAACTGAAGATGTAGTTTGTGTTTACAATTCAACCATATATGCAGGAAAAGAAACTATAGTATGTTTAAACGGATGAGACTTTGCATTTACAACTAGAGAAAATGTGGGTGAGTCTCAGTTTCAAATAATAACAAGTAAAGAATAGAGAGAGAAAACAAACGGAGTCACTTTAAATATATCAGAGGAAGGTGCTATATAAGTTGAAGTGTTAAAAGTTTGTTAGACAGGGAAAATCGTCTGGGGTTACCGGATGGTTAATCAGGTCATTACCGAAGGGTTGAATGGCTGAGCAATTTGATGCTCATAATGAATGGAGTAGCGCAAGTTTGCCGATACATTACTTAGAACGGGATAGCCTCGCAGAATTTTGCGGAAGGGACCAAGGCAAAAATCAAGAGATGATGAGGGGGATTGAAACGAGTTACGGGGAAAGGGAAGTGTATTACTAAGACGTCTTATTTTAAGTGGAGAGCTCTCGCTTTAGGCGGCGTAGCCGAGTGTAAGACCGACTATCACCAAGGTGGCCCTGGTTTGATTCCAGGGACCGGCATGTGGTATTCGCGGTGGTTGAAGCGACGTCTGGGCTGGTATTCTCCGGATTCTTGGTTTCCCGCGTCATTCATTCCACCAACTGCTCCATCGTTACCTTTTCATTCACCCATTTCGCCCGCAATTCATATCATTCTCTTCCTCACTCTCATACCTGGTGCTGGGTTGACCACCCGCTTCGAGGTCTTCATCCGTCCGGTCCATAGGTTCATCTGCTCCCCAACAGACATCTGACTCTAGGCACAGGCTTGTAAGTCCTAGGGGGCGTCAATCCTCCACATGGGGAGGGCAATCAGATAAAGAGGAAGAAGAAGAAGAAGAAGAAGAAGAAGAAGAAGAAGAAGAAGCAGAAGTCTCACTCTTTTTCGTGGTACTTCGTGGCGTCTAGACGCGTTTGTCGCTTGTAACAGATTGAAACCAACTGCCACGCTTTGCAATACCGCCGTAAGGCATATTCCTCTGAGTATTCACATACGTTCCCATTTATATGTAAGTAGTGAATTACCTTCTTTACCTGATTACCTTCCCCTTATGTAGGACTTACACGCTCTAGGACTTACAAGCCAGTGCCTGGTCAGATGGCTGTCGGGGAGCACAGGAACCTATGGACCAGACAGAGTGAAAACCTGGAAGCGGGTATTCAGCCAAGCACCAGGCATGATCATGAGGAAGAGGATGATGTGAAATTCAGGCGAAATCTATGATTAGAAAGTGATTATGGAGCAACTGGTGGAATAAGCGGCGGGGGAAACCGTAGAACCAGCTGAAAACCAGCCCTGACACCACTTCGTCTACCACGAATACCACATGCGGGTCCCGGGGATCAAACACGGGCCACCTAGGTGGTAGGCGAACGCTCTAACCGCTCGACCATGGCACCGCCGTCGTGAATTACTACTTCTTTCTCTATCAGTGGGCAATGTCTCATTTCCATACTGCATACATTCATTAATAGATTTAATAGCAGCGTGTCATCCACGCATACCTTGGGATAGGAATCTTAGTGCTCGAGCTACAGCCAGAAAAAGGAACCAGGTGAGGAATTCAAGCAATTATGAAGATATAAATTTCACTGACGCTCTAAACACATGATCATTGCATTAGCAACGTGGAGCTTATTGCTTCAAACAGTCGCAGCAGCTTGGAACATATTGCTTCAAACTACCCACAACCACATGTGGCTACCACGCATAAATTCAGCACCAAACTGTCGCACCAGCGTGGATTATTACCGTTGCTTCAACTTTAATCGAGATCCTTACTACGGCACATCGAGTTCATCTCTAGTGGGGTTTTACTGTTTGTAGAGTGTTGTGCGTGCATACCATGACTTTGTCCAGTTTTCACTGTCATTTCAAGCACTTATTGCTACTTCTTTAATGTGATGTAATTTAATTTTCCAGAATAATTCACTTTTCTTCGTGAGTTGCTGCGTAATGAGATACTGCAGTCTTCGATATCTCAGTATTCGATGGATCTGCTGCCAACTGCTCCAGGGTGAATTTTGAGACGTTTTTCTCAGAGTGTACCTGTGCGGGTGTGAGAATGGGCAATGTCATGTATATGTGATAGTTAAGAAATGTAATGGAGTCTAAGAAGTGAGTTATTTCAAGTTGCACACTAGTTGAGTGTGTTTCAGAACCTTAGTCCTCGAAATTGTAACTACTGAAGTATTAAGCTTGTTTACTTCTGACATCTGAGTACTTCTGAGCGCAGTCTTATCTGTTACGAACTGCTGATAATCGAATAACAAAAAAACTCTTGTTTAAGATTGTAAAACAGGAAGGAAAAGACGTGATAAAAATAAATTAAATATTTTGTTTAACGACGCTGTCAATTACCAGGATCACTTCAGCGTCGCCAGTGTGCCGGAATTTTGTCCCACAGGAGTTATTTTACGTGCCAGTAAATTTACTGACAAAGAGCTGTCCTTTTTAAGCACACTTAAAAACCATCGGTCTGGACCGGATTTGAACCCGCGACCTTGAGATCAGCAGGCCAGCGTCTAACCAACTGAGCCACCCAGACCTACGGAAAAGACGTGACTTTTATAAGTACATTGTTTTTGTCAACGTAAGTCGCAGCTAAATAAAAAATTTGTTTCTTTTGCCTTTTTAATTTTAAAAACTTATTTTTCGAATACTGAGTTCCTGGAACGCCTTGAGCTAATGGCGGCGCCGTGGCCGAGCGGTTAGCGCGCTCGCCTACCACCTAGGTGGCCCGGGTTCGATCCTAGGGACCCGAATGTGGTATTTGTGGTGGACGAAGCGGCGTCAGGGCGGGTTTTCTCCGGGTGCTCCGGTTTTCCCCGCCATCTCATTACACCGGTGCTCCATCTTCATTCCATGTGTCATCAGTGTCACCGCCTGCGGTGCCGTAGTAGTAAAAGTGGGCGTTAAACACTACAACAACTTGAACTAATAATTCTCTTGTTGACTTGATTTCACGGAACTTTAACCTTAGCCACACTGAATTTGCTAATGCCTTCAATTTTCTGACAAACATTTAAGTCAGGCTTCTTACATATCAGTTATTACTGCAGGGCCGTGAACGGGCTGCACTCGGAGAGTACCAGTTTTCTCGCCTGCTCTACGTAGTATAACCTTTATGCATAGGTGTACGATTATATATAATTTCAGGTAGAGGCTATTACTTAAACTAACCCAGTTGAGCTCTATGTATCTGAAATATACTGCACTACACACGACTATGGAGAAAGGGTTTGTAAAAACTAGACAAACTGCCCTGTAAATACATTGCAATTCATTTTAGAGTCACAAAATCGACTGTGTATACTTCAGACAAATTTGAAACACAATAGCATCACTGCAAGAAAACGGACAGACATATTAGCTCCGGGAGCTACAGTAATTGGTTTGCCACTTTCCAAAGATGAGAGAAGCGTAAGGAAAGACGAAGGAACAAAAGAAGAACTAAATAACGTCAATTATCTCAGACCTTAAGCTAATAATATTGGAAACCGATACAACAGGTTAGTGCGCTTTGCCAATAATTAGGTAAGCCTGACAGAAAGTAATTAATGGGGAAACAAACTCAGTAATTTCTTACCTTTACTATCATCATATGGTATACAGAACGTAGATGAGGTTGCTAATAAATATCTGGTTTGCCTGTATCAATCAACACCACAAAGACAAAACAATGAAAAAGTAGCGAATTGTGACGACGGCCACGACTGTACCAAAAGACGTTCAAGTTCAAGGTGCCTGAAGCCACGTGTCTCAAATAGCAAACTCTGTGTTATAGCTACCTCACACCACTGCTTGTAAATAAGTGACCCGACGACGATAGAGCGGCCAGAACAAAGACGACTATAAGAGTGGCAGCCCAGAGTGATTCCAGACTGTTCGAGAAATTTTCGACTGCTGTCTTATTTACGAGAACTTCAAGAAGAGGTATATTTTCCACAGAATTAATTGACAATTCGCCTGGCCTATATAGGCGAATTAGGACGGCGAGAAGAAGCCAGATTTTAGAGTTGAGTGTTGCGTGTAGTTCAGTGTTGAACGACACAGCTGTTAGCAGTTAGTTTTAAATGTCTGCTGTTTACAGTCAATGTTAAGAGAGTTGAGTATCGTCAGAGAAGAGTTCTAGACATTAATCATCGCATCGGAGTTGTTTGTTGTGTGAAGCAGTTTTAGTAAAGCCTGTTTGAGTGACTGTGAGTGTATCGTTGAAGCCAGTTTGCGAGGTATAGTAGAACTGTGTCAAGATTACGATCGAACAAAGCAGCTGTGAGTTGCAAACACAACGAACTGTAAATTGCGTTAACGATAAAAATAGAGAACTATTTGATTCTATTTTAAGGGAAATAAAGTGACAGGAAAAGTAACTGGAAGTGTCATTTATCACAGTATGATACATAAGGGTCAAGCACTGAGCACAAATGACTAATGTTTTTGTCACTTGCACCGAACAGCAAAGGGATGTAGTCTGTTTCTTGTAGTCCAAAGGACGGGGTAACAAATGAGTGAGTAAGAATGCTGGAAACTCCTGACTGCTCCACGCGTTTGTCCTCTTATTCCAGACTTTGGTTTGGATAACTTGCAAAGGGACACTGTGCAATTGCAAGAACACTATATAACGAATCAGATGACTCCACACCTAATGTATTCAGGAGATCCCGGTTCAAACGCACCAGGACGGTTCTTCCTGATTGATTTTTCATGAATGGCAAAGCCGAGCCCCTACCTTAAACTCAAGTCTGAAGCGTATCTTTCTCAAATATAACTTCGTTTTCTGAATCATTAGTAGGGCTAGCATTTTTATGGCCTAAAAATAACTACATTGTGAAGAATAAAATATGCTGTTATGATCTAAAACTTCCGAAAATATGTGTAGTAAGATAAAAAGATACACTTAGCACAACATAATGAGACAATATTTCAGTTGCAACATATTTTAATGCATTTATGACAAACTATTTATTTAAGAACGAACTTTATATGAGATGCATGCTATGAATTTTGATATACTAGTATACTTTTTTGTTTATTTAAGGTCGCTTTATAACAACAAATGTCACTAGCGACCACGGCATATACATAACAGAAGACATTATACTGTAGACAAAATACACATACTTGCAATACAGTAGAGATCGTAAACAGAACAATTGAACTTTGGCAGTAGTATAATACAGTAAATGTACATAAAATAAATAATTATGGTGGTATCAATAATTGGGCTTAACAATATACAAAGAAACTAAGAAGTGATACCTCCAGAAACTTCTTAATTGCTCTGCATCCTTCGGCCATTTTAAATATGGAGCACAGATCGCTACTGAAATTTAAGGCACTTTGTGATTCACTAAGGTGGGGCATTCAAGGATAAGATGTGGGGCATTCAAGGATAAGATGTGCTGTAGATATTTCTTGAGCACCAAATTTCGAGCATGGATCTTTATTTATTTTCATCAGATACCAATGGCTGAGACTGAAGTGACCAATGCGTCATCTGGTAATCAGGACTTCTCTTCTCCGGAAATGAATATTTGGAAAAGTCAGTTCTGAAACAATTTCCTAACCAGCTGCAGCTTTGAGGGGGTCAATTTCCATTCTTCATTCCAGAGGTTCACAAAACATTTCCGAAACATCTGTTTGACATTTTGTAGTGATCCATCCGCATCAAATTCAGTTTGTTGTAGCAATGTAGCAGATTTAGCTGCCACATTTGCTTTTTAATTTCCAGATATACATGCCAAAGAGATTTGTACACCAGTCTTGCAGTAATAAAAGTAGACCTCCCTGAATTTGTTGAATGAACTGAGTCCTAGAAAATTTACTTGTAGCAGCAGCACTAGTTGAGAGTCTGAAAGAATTACGATTAGCGGATTATTGTGATTTAGAGTGCTTATTTCGATTGCCTTGAGAACTGCACTTGTCTTGAGTATACTTTTTATTTTTCTTGAGCATAATTAATGTGTTTTATTTTGTATTATGCCTCCTTATATTTCAGGTATATGTTGAGTTGGAATATAGAACAATTCATAGATTAAAAGAGTTGATACTAATGACTCCTGCGCCATCTATCCACAGAAAAGAAAGCAGGCTGACTTACGGCATTCTAATGCTGCGGTACATGTAGACGAAGAGATACAGATATCTGGCACTAGAATATAATATTTATTTTACATCTTTCTTCGTACATACATGATACACAACTTAATACATTACAATTAAAAGCATTCCTAACACATAACAACTAACTTTCTTAATCACAAATATTCCCTTCCTATCTACTTGCCTTAAATTTCGGTCCCAATACACACAACCTCAGGTTTTCTGTGTACTGATAGCCCTCTATTCTATGTCCCTTGTTCCAGTTTCTCCAACCTTTATTATTGATTATTCTTAAGGGCACATATGACTGAGTTTTGACGATTTTTGGTAAAAAATTGAATTTTTTTTATTTTAGCGTTAAATATATTACAATCTTTCCTCTATCATATGCATCCATTATTTTATCAGTTCCGCCATTTTTAAAGCGAACAGAAGCCATCCTTTAACTCCATGTGCGTGGTATTTAAATGCCCATATACGCTCACTTTTACGATATAATGTTATTGTGTACAGTTACTCTGCCATTTCACTCCTATTTTGATTATGCCGCTCGAAGTAGTGCTAATGATTGGCTACTGCCATTTCTAATGTAATTGAAAATATCATCGGATGAAAGAAACAAGAGGTCTGAGAGGGAGATATATGGTCCAGGGCAATTCTGAGGTCAGTTTATTTTCTTTTGCCTTTTTCTCAGTTTGCAATTTTTCAGCATTTTGCTGATTATCAGAATAGCTTGAAACTTGCACAATATGTAGTAATATGTACTATAAATAAAAATGTATTGGGTTTTGATATCAGATGAATTTTAGTGTGTTTTTTATCCTTCAGAACAGGCTGTTACTCCTTATTTTTTAAAAATTATGAAATATAAATATTTACATTTTTCTGTAAGCCAAACAAATAACCAGATATAAAAACCCAATACAATTCTAATTTATCCTTGTTTAAAGTGCATCTCTACAAAAGTTTAGAATGATTGGACGAAAACTTTGTCGCAAGGGACTTTTTAAGTGCGACTATTAATTTATTTAAATAATTTGCAATATTTCTTGAACCAAGCAACATACGGAGTTGAAACATTGCACAGCATAATATGGTTACAATATAAATATGCACACAAAATAGAAGTTGGAAAATTCAGTCATATGTACCCTTAATCGTTCTTATCCGTTTTTCCCTAACTTTCCCAAATAATTACATATATTTCTTACATTATTTTCTCCTTTTACAGACATTTTCCTCATTAATAATACCTCTTCCCCCGCCCTGGAACTGTTCCACTTTTGTTGCCAAATTTGTTCTCTCCATACCCTTGTTTGTTTGCAATATCACGCCAGTCTGAATCTTCTCCACACATAGGGCATTTTTGTATATCCTGTCTACATAATACCTTTCAGATTTCTAATTCCTGTCCTCGTCCAAGCAAATCCTTCTCGCCCTAGTTTACTACACACATATATGTACTTTTCCCTCCCCCATACTGTTTTTATTTCCCTATACGTATATCCTCAATAAGCTTTTTCCCCTTACACAAGCAAAAAAATAACTTGACTATCAATATCTTCTACCCTTACGTCTACTTCTTTCCAAAACCCTCTATAACAATACTCCCCATTCCTCCAAATATATCCCATACCTATATGTTCCATCAATTCCCTTAATTTTTGTGTCCATTTTCATACGGAAACATTCCTTAATAATATTGCTTTCCTCCAAATTAGCAACTCTATATAAATATTTCATTAGCCTTGAGACTTTTCTAACCCTAGTTGAGTGTCCTCCACACTCTAGTTGTGCTGCCCCTTTAGGTGATGCTAATAGTAGACATAAAATACTATTTGACATTAATATCTGGCAAGTTCCTTGCATGCTCTTACAACACTCATGGGCATTTTACCCTTTGCTAGGCCCAGTGTTTTTTTTTTTTTGTCTGGCACTAAGGTCGGTGTGGTCACGTGCCAAAGGTGCCATAGGCATAGTACTAAGACATCTGTGGAAATGTGACGAAGTTCATCTTTATGATATGGGTATGATACCTGCCACACACCAAGCAACGAGATATCTTCTAACAATTCTTCGGATATGGTCACGAAATTAAAATGACATAAAATAGAGCATTTAAGTCCAAATTATTAAGGCACAACCTTTTGGTTAACAAAGTCATTGAATGCAGTATAATAAATGAGCCCTTGGTTTTTTCCCAACACTTACGTCACAGTGTTTACTTCAGTAGAACACACTTCCACACCATGTTAAGAACAAATTGAAGTAGTTTTACTCAAATTATTTGCATTTTCTAAAGCCAATTTTGAGCTACACCATAAGTAATTCCGACTTCAACAAGATTCAATAAAACAGTGAGAGGACACTTATCTGAAGTCCAGTTATTATAATAAAGCAAAGGCTTAAATGGCTATCTGCTTTTAGTGTAAAAATGAGCTAAAGAATATCACTGATACAGAGGGTAAAATCCATAGTTAAATCTAAACAAAATGTGATGTTTAAGTATGAATAATGTAGTAACTTTAATACAGAAGAAATAAATTGCACGAAAAAGATTGTTTCACTCCTGAAAGGGTGAAATTTTGACGAGTATGACCATTTAAGTACTAAAATATGGGATTTAAGAAACAAATTTCCATGTGTATGAATAACGTGTTAATTAATTATTATGATTCTAATGCCTTTTCATAACGAGTTATATCTGTGGAAAATTTAAGTGTCCACCACAGCTATAAAGGATAGCAAAATATTTTAAGAGCATGTCGCTATATGGTGACTTTGAAACTATGTTTTCTTTCCGTACCTAAGAGAGAGAGAGAGAGAGAGAGAGAGAGAGAGAGAGAGAGAGAGAGAGAGAGAGAGAGAGAGAGGGAGAAAGAGAGAAAGACTAACTCATTTTAGAAAAACATAATTTTTTATATATATACATAAAACAATAACAAGAAGTATCTCGGGAATGGTAACTTCACTTATGTATTTGACATAAATTGTGTGCAGTAATGAAATCTATATTTATTACGAAGTAAGATTTTGCCTATCCCTCAGAATTTCTCAGATATGCCAAACCCATGCTTGGCTTACTTTGGGCTAAAAGAGCAATTGAGTGGTTCCTTTTTTTCCTGTTTATTTCACATCACTGTAACTCTATAGTGACATCGCGACGGACCTGTTAGGAAATACCTCGTAGATCGGTGTGCAGCGGACAGTCTTGCTTCATCACGTATACACCGAATGATCAGTGCAAGGAAACTTAGTTCTGCCTATGACGTATAAATGACGTATGTTTAAGATATGTTTATGACAAATGAAATGTATATTTTGAATTTTCTGGCTATAGCCTAAGTAGTCCTGTTTATTCTGGATGACTTTTGAATGACTCGTAAACTGAGTAACAAAATCTTACTGTACAAAAAATGTAGATCTCGTAAAACACACAATTCATGTCGAATTTTTTTTTTCTCTTCTTTTTTTTGGGTAGAGTGAACATATTCGGGGATATTCCTTGTTATTTGTGTCCATTTAGGAAAAAAATTTTTTCGTGAAATGGGACGTTGTTATTTCTTTATGTTAACCGTGTAAAGAGAAGGGAATCTCAAAGCTTTAAACGATTTTGATTATAATATTGTTCAAAACTTTCTGTATTCTCATACTCCTCTTGCACCTACCAGGAAATAAGCCATTTTTGCAAATGTTTATCTCAACTAACATGAAGAATATATAGGAATAAGAATTTGTAAGAATGGTTAGTACAAGAGCAGAGAAAGTCAAGTGGATGCAACACACCAGATTTTTTTAATATTAAGGTGGAAAGAGTTGTGGTGTTCAGTATTCAATCCGATATTAACCTTGGTGACTGAAGGAAACCACGAAAAACTCTAGTCAGATTGGTCGACACACACGATTTGAAGCACACTTAAAAAGCATAGGTCTAGGTCGGATTTTCACCCACGACTTTGGGATGAGATCTTCTCTTGAAAATTCTTTCAAAACCTGTATTTCTGGTGAACCCTCTGTATAGAATGTTTTAATGTAATAAAACACTCTACTTACTATAAATCTACTAGAGAAAGTACAAAATACTATTATAACATAGCAGATTGTTGAATATCTTGCCTCCACAATGTGATCCTGGGAATCAGATTGCAGAATATTTGTATCATAAGCTGAGATTTCAAATTACGCATGCGTTTATATTATTTTGTGATTCTTTGGTGCATGCCAAGATATTCACTTATATAATATAGCTAACTGACCACACCCAGAGAAGACAATGGCCTTGGAAGGATGCCAAGTTGCATCCAGTCTGTCAGAAACAATGATGTCATTACATCCACAGCCAAAAATGTAACCATCCTGCTATTTACTACAGGATGAGGGAACCCAGAGCTACCATGTGTAAAAATTTCGCATTGCCCGTTCAGCTGTTCTTGAACGTCAGTTGCTTATCTCCTCTTTGTTTATCGCCAAATCCAGCTGTAGACTGTAGACGGAGCTTCCAATAAACTACAGGTCCTTTCTAGCAACTCAAACTGATCTTGCGTATGTCGCAGCTTTCGGTTTACTATTAGAAAACACGCAAATTAAGTATCTCATTTTGAAGTAAGGTGCTGCTTTAAATGTGGGGTCTTTATTCTATAATTCTTTGCCGTCGTTTATTTACTTCAGATATGAAACCGGCTGTAAACGTTGGATTTTAGTACAAATGTATTTTTAGAGGTGGCGCGTGACCTTGGTCGGATGTGCGCGAGTGACATCACGCAAAGCGATGGTGGGGGTAAGTTTCCACCAGCAGCCTGCTGGCTAGTGGGCTAGAAGTCGAAGAGATACTAACCAGACACCCCTTTTATCTTGCAATAGACAAGTGGACTAGACCATGAACTACTGCGCAACACTACGTCACACGCCACCTCTAAAAATACCTCTGTAGTACCGTTGTTAATTCCTATTAAATGTTAAAAACTCGCAATAAAGAATAACTCTAAATTTTATTAGGGGTTATATATTTTAATAATGATTTAAATTATTTAACTTTTTCCCTGTATAAAAATTAGCCTATTTCTCTTATTCATACCTTGACCGATTGGTATGGACCCGGCACTTTCGCATATGACGGGCATTTGGGAGGTCGCGGGTTCGATCCCTATGGCCGGCTTACCTGATCCATTGGTTTTCTCGGGGATTTCTCCGGGTCACCAGGCGAACATGAGTAGTTTCATTACATCCCCATCATTTCCTGTCCCTCAATTTCACTTCACCTTTCATTCCCTTTCACATTCATTTGCTGGTCCTTTTCAGGGTTTTAAGTGTTGGCGGGGGCCTCGGCGTAATATGGCAGGGTAAAATGATGCTCTCTGGTTACCTTCGTCCTTCGACGCGGCGGTCCACGGTCCCGCAAGTGGCCGGGACGCCAGGTGTACTAGAGATCACCATGCAGTCACAATCTGTAAATGGCAGGGACTCCTTGACTCGTCTCACCTCATTCTTCTTCCCGGGGGTGCCCCCCAAGGAGCATAGGTACAAAAGATCTTCAAGATCGACGATGCGAATCCCCTCCGTGACGTCTGTCCTGTCCTATTCTATCCTATCTATATCTAAGGCAGCTTCCATTTCGAAGCCCTCATAACGTATATGCATTATAAAGGCCTTGGGAAGTCGTTCTTCTCTTGTTATAAACAGAAACGGTAAAGCAAGTCACTGGGTAGAAAAATTGCAATATGTTATATAAATATTTAATTGTGAAACGCTGTCAAAAGGAAATAAAGCTCTTTACGTGTGAATTAAAGAGACAAACTCATTATAAATCTGACATTGATCCGATACCACGACCTTTTGAAGACCAAGTAGTCTCATAGTTCAAATCACTGCAGCTAGTTTGAGCTATTTTAGGAAATTCTCGTACACAAATTTGCTATGAGTTGCGTCCCAACGCAGATAAGAAGAAAGCATAAAGGCAGGATCACATAAAACGAAAGAGAAGAAGAGCAACCCTGTATTCCGTAGTTATAGTAACTAGTTCAAACCTGCTGCAAATTCGTTTCATATCTAAGTTTTATAAAACCCGCTACATGCCTTACAATAGTTTCGGCGTTTTTAGCTAAAATACCAATATATTTAGTATACACTAACAAACAGATCACAGAGCTGATGTGAACGAGACAATCAGGATGGGTACTGTGACGTCGACCGCGGAGCACAACAAAGGGTGGCCGGGGCTAAGCTACCTCACACCACATACCGGACTTACGAGCAAACAAAGATGTTCAAGGTCGGGCTGCCTCGTGTGACTGTTTGTGTGTACATGACTAACTGCAATCAAGCGACAACACAAAGGATTTTCCAGAGCCTTCCAGAACTGTACGGCAGCCGGCGTATTTGTAGAAGTTCCAGAAAGGACCTGTGACGTTTCTCCGATATATATAAGGAGGTGAAGAAACAGTAGAGGGTAGAGTTACAGACATGAGTCGGTCAGTGTGTCACTGAGTGCGAGATAATTCTGTTTGTGAGAAAGAGAGAGTGTGTCTCTCTGTGTGTGTGATATATATATATATATATATATAGAGAGAGAGAGAGAGAGAGAGAGAGAGAGGGAGAGACTGTTGTCGAAGGTGAAGATAGTGAAAGGACTGAGTCAAGGTAACGAGAACAGATTGGGAGGTGTAATATCATGAAAGACCCTAGACTGTTAACATCACTAGTGGAGAAGAAAAATTAAACGTTAGAATTACTATATTACTATATACATTACATTACTATATAATGAATTTCTTATTAAAACCCCAAGCTGGTGTGCAGATCACAAATACTTTTCCCTTCCTTCAGAACCTTTGAATCCACCCAGCCAGCATCATTTCTCAATGGAAAAAACGAATAGACGAAGCAATAAGTGGTGTTACAATCGAAATGAAATGAAAAAGTGATTCGCATACCTATGTCAAGCTTTTTATACAATTGGACTACAAGGAAATTCTAACTGGAGATAGTATACTTCGGGCTTTTGGAGCAATGGGTGAAGAATTATTTACACCATAACTACGACGTTTATATAAAAGCTTTCATTAGTGTCTTGGAGACGAAGTTATTGCCGTCATCGAACAAGAAAATCAACTTCAAGAAATTCAGTATAGCATGAAGTTTTAAGTGTATTTTAAAACCATGTATTCAAGCTTTAACACCTCCGATTTTTTCTCACTAGCTAATAATAAGATATGTGTCACTTCACGACGTAATATCCCTCAAAGATGATACAAGTCCCTTCAGTGTTACTACCGAAGCAATCTAGGAGTTTCCTGAAATTGCAGAGCGATTTGTATTATCATAATGCCTTGGATGTTCATACGATTTGGAATGAGATTATGGGAAGCATATTTTATCATTAGCCGCTTTAAATATGTCTACTCTGAATTACGATGCCAAGACCCATATGGTATAATATTGTATCAACATTGGCACTGCTTACAGTCCAACTGCCTTGTAGACAGTAATTTTGAACTACTGGTTTTGCTCTATTTACGTCGTACCAAGGAGTTCCCTACTCTACAGCGCGATTGCGCGTTCAAGGACAAAGACATTCCCCTGAGTAAATGACAGTAATAGGTATTGACAAAAAATATTGTGTATAGTATTAAAAATAATAAGGAGTTATATACAACATTAAACTCAAGATTTATGGAAGCTGGATGACAATGTTTTCCCACTCCTCTTTGTTACCTTCCTACGCCAAACGCTACTTAGTGCTGACGAGAGTTTTGGCAGACCCTATGTATCAGCTGAGGGTGTGTGAGCATCTATAAAACCCTCATAACATGAGGGGCATTCCTTGTTTATGCACCAACTGCTAACAGAGTTGGCGAGGACAAGATATTACTGAACAGTACTGCCATGTAAGTGGCGTTCCATTTCTTGCAGTAGGGAGCAGAAACCATTTCCCATCTCTCAGGAGCATCCGTCATCTGGACCGGTCGTATCTCAGAGCTTTTATCGCAGCCTGGTGCAGCACTCTCCATTTATTACACGACGTTCGAAGGGCTGAACTTGCTATGAAGCACGCACGGCGTTTCTTTGCCCTTATGAGTCGTGCCTGATAAAGACGCGCCCTGTTACAACTTGGTGGTTGAACAAAATTGTGGAATTAACCTTAGACCATCTCCTAAAGAAAACACAGTATTGTATTCCCAATGCTAGAGAAGACGAGGGGAATACGGTGGGACTAAAAGTTGTCAACATTTCCAAGGCAATAAAGTTGACAAACAATAGAACACCAGGTCAAGAGGAAAAGAACAGGGCAATGTATCTATGAAAGTTTTAAAAAATCCAAAGTTTTCTTCTAATTGCGTTGATTTATTTTCCACATACTAGAACATAAAATACGTAGTATACACAAAGTTTTAATAGCCTATGTCAAATCGTCTTTAAATTATTAATATATTTATTAATAATAAATTACTTTTTCTTATGCTAATATAAAATTACCCTTGAACCCTACATTTTATTGTATCGCTCCTAAAAGGAGCTCAGTATACAGATACAAAGGAATTATCATACGACCATTGCTGGAATTTAACTAGTTTAAGACAAAAAGGTGTTGTATAGATTTATTGATATTTCAAATTTTTCAGTATGAGTTACGGAAAAAAATTTAACTTCAGCTGAATTATTTAATATGTAGTTTGTGCATGAAAAATGCTAATACCTTAATCTCTGAAACTCTCCCGAGTATTTCAAACTAATAAGTTATAAAATAGGATTCAAGGAGCATTCTGAATAGTGAAAATGCTGGAAAAAAATTGGGAAAATAGATTTTAAAATTAAAACAATATATTTTTGTACCTTACCGAAATCTAATCACCTTAAAATTCCCCAGCACCATATTTAGGGCCCTCTGTTGCCTTCCTCTTGGCCTGAGTAGAAGTTGTTAAGAATTTTAAGTTTGCTTGGTATTTTTTAATATGAAAGTTTTCCTTCCTCCTTCCCATTGTTAAAAAAATTTAGAAATGTATTGTTCTTAGTTAACCATTGCACTATGCATATCTATCTAGTAGTGCTTTACGATAAACTAACGAATAATTAATTCAAAACCTACTAATACCTAAGCAGTGACTAATACATAACTGGCACTCGAAAATAACCTGGTAAGGTTACAGAATTACAGAACACTGACTGCTCTTCAGATTCATAACATCTTAGCTCGATATATAAAATTCATTTCAGCACAGTCAACTCAAACCTCTCTGAAGCAAAATTTCCTGCAGGAGACTAAAATAAAAGCCAAAGAAAACGAAAATTGCATTTGCAAGCAGTAGCGACGAAGTTTAGCGAACACCTATCTGCAACGGGAAATTTAAATACCCTCCTGGAGCTTTAAAAATTGAGAAAACAAACAGTGTGCCGTTAAGGTACAAAGTATAAGCATAAAGAAATGCAAAGAGTAAAAATAAAAGTTGGTCAATTTTCGACAAATTTCATCAATAAATTGCCTATGAGTCACGCCTGATAAAGACGTGTTGTATTGCAACCTGGTGGTTGAAAAACATTGTGGAATTAAGTATACACCACCCCCTAAAGGAAACAGAGTACTGTATTCGTAAAGAGGGGGAGGGGGAATGGGGTGTTCTCAACGTTTCCAAGGCAATAAAGTTGACGAACAGCAGAACACCAGCCAAGAGGAAAATATCAGAACAATGACATAGAGAAATCTCAAAGAAAGAAAACCAAAAAGAGAGGGGAAAGAAAAATAAGCAGCTAAAACAAAGCTGTTCAAGTTTTGTATTATTATTCTATCCCTTGTGATACATTTTTCGTAGCAGGCAGAATGAATGGTTATTTGAAAATCATTCATGAGGTACGCCCTTAAGATTATTCCGTAAGAGTTCATGAAATGTTTACACATACGTCTTGCACCACACAATCACTTTTCCTCTTGGATCGCGTTTTATAAGCCATATGATTATTCCATAGGAGTCCATGAAATGTTTACACATATCTCTTGTACAACAGCATCATTTTTTCTTGAAACACCTTTAAGAAAGAACTTAACAAAGCTTGATGTTGGTGTAATTCCAAAAATAGGAATTCGTATACAAAATTGCACGTGGCTCGCATTCGGGAGGATGCGGATTGAATATTTAATACCACAATCCAAAATTCCTCAAAACAATACTAAAAATGAAAATAGAGAGTAAGCAAATGTGCGCCATTTATCCACAGGTAACAAAAGAAGATACACTTTGTTGTCCCTGGAAGGAATGCAGCAAATGACTACGTCAGTAAACAATTCCATTGATAACTCGTGCTTACGATAGTAACAACATTGGAATGTGTATTCACGCTAAATCAAAGCAAAGAAGCTAAATCAAAGCAACGAAGTCACTCAAACTAGTGGAATTTAAATGTCAGCTTATAAACCACAAAAGATATTTTCAACTACTCCGTCTTTCTGCCACTGATCACCTTCTCCGAATGTTTTCAAAATTCCTGCTAGTCTGTTTCGCTCACAAGTGATATACTCTCGAGCGTTATATCGTGCAATTCCTGTACGTAAAAGTCCCCTGTTAGATATATCTAACTACCCGTTTTAGTTTGGCCCAAGGTAGTTTTATAGGAATGAGATTACACAAGTACAGGGGCGAGCAAACGACTGTGTGGTCCAATGAAACCTAAAATGCGTCCGTTTTAGAGGCTTCTGTAGGTTTATTTGAATCATCTTATAAGGATCTGTTTTACACATAGAAATGTCACTTTGAAACTCTTTGTTCTGCAACCACAATATCATAGCAACTTTCACACCTTTCTTACAACTTACAGATAACACTTGTGACTTGTCCAATTTTGAACTGAAATTAAGAAATATTAGCACATTGGCGAGCAAACAGCTGAATAGCATCAGACTTAGGCTGGAACCTAACCAGCCACAACCTTGTCTACGAAGTTTACAAACTCGGGTTACACTATCGTGGAATGACCCCTTCAGTCCCCTAAGACCATAATCTGGTGAACAGACAGTACACAGGTCCTGATGCCATCTGCCCAGGTACAGGTGCGCTGCACTGATCTCTCTGTGAGCACATGCCGAAGCAACCTAGAAGACTTAGCCTGTATGGCACCCTAATGCCATCTGTCAATCGCGAGCAGATGTACAGTTGCCCTAGACCTACCTCTCTGTGAATACGTGACGAAGCAAGATAGTACGATACAAGTACCCACTACCTCAATTTTCACCCGCCACCCTGCAAAACCCCACATCCCGTCATAAAGTGGTTAAGCCCTAAAAGGGCAGGTACACGCATGACACACCTCGGGCTGTTCTCAGCCTGCCAGATAGCGTCGTCGTACGATACAAGGATGTGACCTGGAAGGCACGCTAATACCTGAAGAGGTACAACTTCATCGTAAAGTGTGAGACTCACATGTGGGACGTTCTGGATTCAATTCACCTCTACTGATAATGGATCTTTCTGATTTTCTCTCCTCAATAGACCACTGCCATGCTTTGTATCCGCGTCTTTCAGGCGCACTTCTTGGTTTCGTGGAGTATGGAGGTGCCGGACAGATTGCGCGGATGCTTGCTCAAAGGAAAGAGTACTCCCCGTGGATTCTAGAAGACTGCTTAGTCGACGGGTCGTTCACCGCCTTCTCTAGGCAGCTCCAGCTCGAAGTGGGACGGGTCTTCGAGCCCAGAACTGTTTGGGACTTCCGCTCATGTCTGAGATCTGTCTTGCTACCCCCTGTACCCTCCTGTGGTTCCTTCAATTCATTCCTTCCTCCTGATGCTGTAGACCGGGCCTGTCGAACATTACTACAAAGACATGAAGAAAGGGTGCCCCCTCCCCCTTTCTTAGCTGCAGTAGACGCGTTAGGTAGAACCGGGTTTCGCTTTGTTCTTCCCCAGTTTTCCGCTTTGATCGTCACGAAGGGAGGGGAAGTAGGGAAATCTTCACATCTGGTATTATTTCCTTTTATTTTTACGAGAACTAATCATATAGCAATAACTTTATCTCTTGGTGGAGGTGCGCCATAGAAAAAGTTCTCCCTAGCGTCATCCTCTCTTAGGACCCTCCTTCAGGTGTTTTGCCTTCGGGGGACCCTTTGGAGTTTAGGGGAGTAAATGGCGTTAAACCCGTTCGAACTGGAAATCCTTTGGACCCCGTCCATGAATGAGCACATCATCACCGGATAATCGCACTTCGGACTTTTCCCTTCATCCCTCTCGCCCTAGGGTCATGGTAGAACCACAAAAGACTGCACGGTCAGTATACAGTGCTCTACTTCGGCTGCACCTTTTCCTTCTACAAATATAACCAAGAAATGCTACAGTTAAGCTAGTGCTATCGAGTGAGATGACTCGACAGTAACGTGTGAGGTCGACGTCCCTGATCCATGTGAACGATAATTACATCCCCCGAATTCACTATCTCTTCATTTCACCTCACTTCTCATTTCACTTCATCGTTTATCTGGTTGGTAGTTACAGGGTTTTAAATGTCGGCGGAAGTTTCGGCGTGCATGGTGGGGTGCTTGCTCCCTGTAAATCCTCATCCTCCGGATCGGGGGAAATCTCCGAGTGCGGGGCTTACCTAGGGGACCCGTAAGGTCTGACCACCCTCTGTATCCTTTCACCTCGTCCCTCCCTCCCAGGGGATGCCTCGTTCCTCTCGGGAGGGGCATTGACACAAAAGATCTTCTACAGGTCGAGGTGCTAAGTCCCCCCTCGGAGCGCTTACCTATCCTAGGGTTGACAGTTGGTTAGATACAGAATGCAATATTACAGAGTAAAAATATTTTTATTTATCATAAAGAATTATCTTGGATGTTTTGAACCCACCTTTAAATTTATCCATGACTGTATGGTAAACATATCTGCGAAACTCCCATTAGTGCAGACGTGGAGTCTGGGCTACAAGTAGAGCGCATAGAAGATTCTGTGCAAACTTTAAATTGGTATCCGGAACCTCGTCTTCACTGAAGGTGTAAAAGTCGGGTTAAATATTGGGATATTAAAAGTTCTTCTTTCTATGTTTGGCCCCAATACGTGATAATGGACAGTTCTGCTTAAAATCTTGCACTTGCCGAAAAAGCTGATGTGTTTGTATTCACACACTGTTATTAGAAATGTTTATCATTCTACCTACTTATTCCATTTATTCATATAATCTTTCAATTCACATTTCGTTGTAGGATACAGTAGCTTTCAGAATACCGTGTCGGTGTATCACGCCTTTGAACTTTATACGCTTTTGTACGGGCCGAGGAAAATAATAGGGACTTCCAAATTGAGAAAATCATGAGCATCCAAAAATACAAACCAACAGTAAGGAATATCTCGTAAATAGTTAACACCACAATAAATCGCATACATTAAGTGTTTTAATGAGATTTATATATTCTGTGTAGTAAGATTTTGTTTATGTCTTACGGTACAACAGTTATAAAAAACACATTTAGAACCAGAAAATTCAAGACATACATATGTCATGAAGATATACAGGTATGTATGTATATTGCACTTGGTGTATGTGTATGTATACGAGTATTATACCAGGTGGCCCGGCTCGTCCGGAATCGGAGCAAGCTTATAACCCTTCGTGTGTTAAAAGAGTTGCAGAACGTGCCGGGGTAAATCTAATCATAGAGATGGCAGTGGTGTGAGCGTGAGCGAACTTCCTTCTGCCTCTTAGCGAAGACGAAAGATGAGAGGTAATTATTTCCCAAGTTGAACTATTGTGTGCAGTCCGTGATAATATACTATAAACAACCGAAATGGTATAAATAAGGAAAATTGAAGCTATTAACAGTAAAGCAACAAGATTCTAAATTAAGAACAAATCAGAAACTAAAAACTTCACTGATATTAGGAATGTTGCACGATCTTTTTGTGCAAAAAGATCGTGAAGTTTCTAGTTTCTAATTTGTTCTTACTTTAGAAGCGAAATGGTATTTTACGTTCCATTAATGTTACTGTTGTATTTTATTGTTATAATTATTGTTATTATGTTTATGATTATTATCATTAGTAGTATCTTCATTATTTTACTAATTCAATTATTTTATTAGTGGTTATTAAGTTTTGTTACTATTACTATTATCACCATAATCATTATCATTAGCATCAAAATTATTACTTTTATTTTAATCAGATTTAGTATCATTATGATATTAATATCCATATTTTTGTTATTCGTGTATGTAGTTTTTTATGATATTGTTTCCAGCAATATTATTCCATTATCAAACGGTACTGATATGCTGACTTCATTCATAGAATAGATATTGAACATGCTGAACTGAAACAGCACACATCACTCCGAAAGTTCCCATAGTTCACAAGTGTAACAGCTGGTGGCAGATTAATCCAAGACGGAAATGTTGCAGACGGGGTAGAAAGTGTAAGAAGGAAGTTCTCATGGCGTATCTATGATATAGTAGGCACACCTTATTGAGATACCCCATAAGACAACCTTGACATCCACCTTCCCCATTATGGTACAATCTGGTTATATTTGGTGATATTCAATCCATACTGTTGTATTAGTGCCGCCAACTGTTGGTAACGTATAACCATGGTAAAGCTACGGCTATAGCTGGTGTCATTGCGTTTCTTATGTTGCCACAGAAGCCCTCGTTTATAAACGCGTTGCAACTGATAGATTTTAAAACAAGGTTCCGTTTAGACGCCATATTAATTCATCAATTAATTAATCTGTGGAGGTACTGCTCGTATTTGCGAGATTTTGTCTTGAATTCTTTTAGAGCAGTACATACAGTTATAGTTACTGTTGTTATTTTTGTGTTGGACTATTTACTCTTGATGACTTTTGCATAACTGGTAAACCGTAAGAGATAGACCAAATCTTACTACACAAAAAAGAAGTAGATCTAAAATACAGAATTTATGTCTAAATACATTTTTTGTGGAGTGAACCATTTCGGAAATATTCTTCGTTATCTGTGTGAATTTTGGAGAAGTTATACTTCTGTTAAATACAACAACGTTATTCATTTTTATATGTTAAATGTGCAAAGAGAACGGAATTTGAAAGCTTTAAAAGATTTGACTATCGCTCAAAGCCTACTGTATTCCCATATTCCTCTTGTACCTACAAGGAAATAAACAATAAGATAATTTCGTAAATGTTTATCTCAACTAACAGGAAAAAGATTTAGGAGTAAGAGTTTGTAAGAATGGTTAGTGCATGAGTAGAGAAAGTCATGTGAGTGCAACAACCATCAGTAGAAAGGAAAATGGTAGACAAAGCTGAGGTTCTGTTAAAGTCTGCGCATTCATATCCTTAATATGTTGTATAATGGGCAAACCAAAGCGTTTGCAGAACGTTTTTTGTTTTCTAAACATATTTTAGTGCAGCTTTTAACATTCCAGGAATACTTAGAGGGAAGATGAATGGAGAAATTTGCGAAGTATCAAATGCAATGCTATATACCATCGCGCTTTAGTTATCCCACACACTCGCCTTCGCTTGGTAGTGCAACTTGTTCTAACCGGGAATCGATTGACAAGCACACACTTAGAGCCTCAGCCATGCCAGCGGATCAAGAAGGTCCTTATCGCGCCTTTACAATACGTATATAGCTGACGAACACTTGTATCCTAATCAACTGAGAATACTTGGGCAAAGAAAGTGATAAATGCAGAGAGGAAAGAATAGTGCCTGGGAGAAGCGCCAAAGAAAAAATGACAGTAGACAAAATAGAAACATACATGAAAATTAGGTTTGAAATGCAGCAGCAGAAATAAGTTCATGAAACGAAAGAAAAAGGAGAATAAAACTGTAAAATGAACCATGTAACATAAAATGTCTGATATGTTGCACTCATATGACAACTATTCTTATAGGCGTTTATTTTCTACTTCATGTTAATGGAAATACGCATTGTAGAAATGGTTTTCATTTAATTTAAATATTTTCTTCTTGGTACAGTGGGAATAGGGAAATACAGAGCGTTAAGTTTGGAATAAGGAAATACAGAGCGTTAAGTTTTGCCGAATTCCTTAAGAGCTGTGATGGCTTTGTAACGGCCCGGGAATGATAAACATAACGATGCCGTCAACGGGAAGCAAGGCTGCTCTCAATATTTTGATCCACTAAAGCCCGGAAACAAGAACGATTAGAAATCTTATGGATCGGCTCATTGATATAAAATGGAGGTCGCTATTGCCTATTAGGAATTCATTTATTTGTAACTGAGGAAAAAGTCTAATCGGCTCAATATGAATCTAATGCGTCGTGCCCCGTAACGGGGACAGAAAGTTAAAATTTGAGCCGTCTTCTTTTCCGTTCTCGTGGCCCGTGATAGCTTCCCGTCGGTTGTGAACACTCAAACTTGAATACACGTGTTTCAACTTTCTCGTTCTAGTTATCGTTACCACTGGTTGTGAACCAGCCTTATTTCCAAGACCAGAAGAGTCTGTGGGCATAATCGTTTGGCTTTTGCAAAGGTGCAAGGTGATACAGCTGCGAAACAATGTAGCATTTGGACAGATAACACAGCAATGTCGTAGAGATCTATCCTACAGAAACTGTAGTATGCTGGTGTCACCACAATACCGTATAGGCTACTCGTTTGTTGTAGACCAGGCGTCCCCAACAGGCCGCACACTCGGGCGGAAGTAAAAGCCCTCAAGCCCTGACCGTCCGTTGCGGGCAAGAAATGGAGGTGCTACAGTAACGGAACTACGTCTGTAAATTAACTTACACTTTTACTGCCTATTACATAATGACAGCAGTATTTTATACACTTTAATACTATCATTTGCGCCCATAAAATTTATTTGCGCAACGGGAAAAAGAATAATCTGATCGTGGAGTAGTCCATATGCCGGCATTAAATTTCGTGTCTGCCGTGGTACTCCATTCCTTAGGAATTCTTCTATAATGGATGTTCCGCGATATCTTGCACCAGGATCTGTTGGTCATTTGATCCACCACATGAATGGGTGTTTGCAGCTTCAGTATATAAAAATAATGATGTGCTGCTGATAGAAGTTGCACCACCGAAACCCATTTACTGTACCCATGGGATTCCATTTAGTCATGTATCCACAACGACCACTTTTACTGTTTGTTCATCAGCTTATGATCTCTGGCAGGAATGCAGCCAGTCAGTCAGTCAGTCAGTCAGTCAGTCAGTACGCGAATAAACTATTCCAGATGCACCGCGATATGTGAAGCTGCAACCGTGTTTATGGTTGCACTTATGATAATAGTGCCAACCTTGGAATATATATTCACGATAGATTAAAACATCGCTCAAAATAGCGGAAGATAAATTTTATTTTCAGTTCTTGCAGTACATTTAGCTTATAAAACGTAAACGATCATTTTCTATCTTTTTTATATTTTTCAAAAACCCTGCCAATCTGTTTCTGTCACAAGTAACATACCCTGGAGCGTTATATCGTGTAATTCCTGTAAGTATAAGTCATCTTTTACATTTCCTTAACTATTCATTTTACTTTGACCCAAGATTGAGATCACACACATGGGGGCAAGCAAACTTGCAGGTAAGTTGGCAACGTACCCAGCAGCAACGTTTTCGAGAACGCTTACAAAACTCGGCTTACACTATGCAGAACGACTGTGCTCTCTTCAGTTGTCTAAGCCTAAGGCCATAAATTGGTGAACACAATAGTTCAGGTCTAGAAGGCGTGGTCACTGAATGTTCATTTTATAGCTATACCTGTTTCGTGATCTGAAACATTCACTTTGTACTCTGACATAGTAGATAATATTGCAGGAACCATATTAGAGTTAGAAGCCACTGTAGCTAAGATTTGTTTTCATTTAAGCCATAAGTTGGATTTACGTGGCCCGAATACTCATATAGTGGTCAACTAACAGTTGCAATTGTTATTAATGGCTGCAAGGCCTACCTGACGTCGTGAGGCATGGGCAAGGTCGCACCACGGTCCAGTAGGATCTTGATGATCTCATAGTTGTCCCTGTGCGCGGCCAATATGAGCGGGGTGATATCTGGTGTGAAGGTGGCTGTATCGGGCGGAAGCGCTTCCCAACTCTGTAACAATCAACACATGTTTATTAGTGTACATTTCAAGTAGTTCATTCAATGCGACACGCTACTAAGTTTTGGAAATGCCTACCTTTTATTCAAACTGTACCATATTTTCAGAGTTTATTAGAGTACTCAAAATTAAGATGTTTACTGAATTTGAAGTCATTCTGATCATAGTTTTAATTATAACTGCAGGTACTTAAAAGGTCCTTCACATCAAAATATTTAAACAATTTCTCTGAAACAAGAAGTTCTCTATGTGTAAACAAAAGTTGCCATGCGCAATATTCTATCATAACTTTAAGGCTTGCAAAATATATCCTGTCATTTTAAAATATTCAATGTGTGTGTGTGTTTTTCTTTTTGTTTTTTTTTTTTTTTTTGTTTTTTTGTTTAGCTAATGCACCTATTTTTATGCCCAATATAAAACATAGAAAGTTTCAAGTAGATATGAATTAAACTGCGATGCGGTAAAAAAACATTGTTTTAAGAAAAAGCAATTTTTATGTAAAAACTAAGATTTACTAATTATTAGAATTTGCCACCGGCATACAAATGGAGGATGCCCCAATCTACTAAATGTCAGGCCTTTTCGTACACGGAGCACACAAGGAGTGAAATTTAAATGTAAAAATCCGAAAAAAAAAAATGAATTGTATTTCTTCTCTTAACTTCAGTAGGTGTTGTAGTGTTTAACGCCCGCTTTTACTACTACGGCACCGCAGGCGATGACACTGATGATACATGGAATGAAGATGGAGCACCGGTGGAATGAGGTGGCGGGGGAAACCGGAGCACCCGGAGAAAACCCGCCCTGACGCCGCTTCGTCCACCACGAATACCACATGCGGGTCCCTGGGATCGAACCCGGGCCGCCTAGGTGGTACTTCAGTAGGTGTTCAACCCATTACCATGTAGCACTTCTGTACGACCTTTAAAAAATTACCGTATAGGGAAACCATTGTGGAATGTGATAGAATTCAAATTTCGAACTTTTGACCATTTGTGGTTAAAAACTAAGTAGGGTCCCCACTTAGAGGCTAGAATAGAATTCAACATTCAGGTATCGAACACGTTATCCAATGTACATTTCTTGAGGGCCACCAAGTTAAAACCAAATTTCTGAAGTATTAGAGCTACAAATTTATCATCATCATCATCATCATCATCATCATCATTTTGCACAGATATTACTTATAGTTAAAGACGGAATTTTGCTCAGTTAATATAAACACTAGGTGATCTTATTGGTGTTAATATTTCGTAAATCTTAGCATCCGCGGTTGCACAGCAAAGTCAAATGAAAATTATTAGCTTTCATTTCAATACTTAACTGTATTCTTCTTCTAAAATGTTTAGGCTATGCAGCCCGTTCCGGCGAAGTCATCAGTGGAGTCCATCTTCTGCGAGGTCGGCCAACATCTCGTGCTCCTCTTGGATTATATAGAAAGGTCCTCTTAGGTATCCTTTCTTCACTCATCCTCATTAAATGTTCTGTCCATTTTTGTTTTAATTTTGTCTTCTAATTTATAAATATTTAGTTCTTCTCTTATTAACTCATTTCGCATTTTATCTGCTCTTGTGCATCCTTTCACATTCCGCAGAAATAGCATTTCCGCTGCCTGTATTCTACTACTGTCCTTTGATTTTATTATCCAACATTCACTTCCATATAGCAAGGAAGGAACAGTCAATGTTTTATATAATTTAAGTTTAAAATCTTTTCTTGTTTTCCGACCTAAAGTTCTTTTAATGGTTCCACATGTTTTCTACATCTTTATCTTCTTCGTAGGTAATATCGCATCCTAAATACTTAAAGTGTGTTACTTGTTCCACTCTTTTATTTTCCAAAACAATTTTAGTTCTTATTCCATATTTACCTATGAATGCCATTGCTTTTGATTTACCTACTGATATTGCAGTTATATCTATTGGCACCACTTGGAACTTATAAGCCAACATTTGTAGATCTCTTTCACATTCTGCCATTACTAAGACATCGTCTGCAACTAACGGGGCATTTATTATATCCTTATTGTCAATTAATATTCCTTCATTATATAAATGTTTTTTTCCATAAAATTAGGATGTCTTCAATATAGATATTAAATAAAACAGGTGATAAAGCACACCTTTGTCTCACTCCTTGGTTTATAAGCTCTAAACAGTTTCTATTATTTGATTACGGATACTTTTGTTTTTCAGGGAATTCCTTAGTAGTTCTCTATTTACTCTATCAAACGCTTTTTCTAAATATATGAATAATAGATGTGTCTCCTTAATTCTTTCTCTTTTATCTATGATTTGTTTTATAGTAAATGGACCATCTGTACAAGATCACTTTCGGAACCCGTTCTGCTCTTCTCCTAATATGTTTTCCATTATTTTTTGTATTCTTCTGGCTATTGTTGTAGCATATATATTTCATACGTACTATTTAGAACGGTAATACCTCTATAATATGATGGTTGATTTCGGTCTCCTTTTTACTTTCTCTACTGGTAAGTAGGGGAAGTATTGTATTCCACCCAAAAATTCGAAGTCGAGATTTCACCGGAAATACATGTTTTGAAGCCCCCTGAATCCAAAAAAAGCATTTTTAGAAAAAGGTCCGTGTGTGTGTCTGTGTGTCAGTCTGTCAGTCTGTGGACAGCATAGCTCAAAAACGAAAAGTCGGTTAAAAACCAAAGTTGGTATTTAAGTTTAATGTCGTTCAAGGATGTGACACGAAGATTTTGAAGAAAATAGCTCCACCCTAAACTACCCTTTACATGGAAAATTTTTCGAAAATTTTGATTTTCTTGAAAATGGCTCTAACTATTTTGATTAAAATGTCATATGTTTGAGATATTTTGATGACAAATGAAATGTATATCTTGAATTTTCTGGCTATAGCCCCTGTAGTCGTATTTACTCTGGACGGCTTTTGCATAACTGGTAAACCGTTAGAGATAGACCAAATTATACTATACAAAAAATGTAGATCTTGCTAAAATACACAATTTATGTCTCAATAAATTTTCTTGTAGGGTGAACCATTTCGGAGATATACCTTGTTATGTGTGTGAGTTTCGGAAAACTTGGAACTTTCGTGAAATGGGTCATCGTTGTTCATTTTTTTATATGTTACGTGTACAAAGAGAACGGAATCTCAAAGCTTTAAAAGATTTGACTATCGCACAAAGCCTACTGTATTCCAATATTCCCCTTGCACCTACAAGGAAATAAGCAATAAGATAATTTGTACAAATGTTTATTTTAACTAACACGAAGAAGATATAGGAACAAGAGTTTGTAAGAATGGTTAGTACAAGAGTAGAGAAAGTCATGTGACCGCAACACATCAGATTTTTTGTAAATTGGTTTGACTTCTCCCTGTTGCCATGTAGTTGGTATGCTGTGTTTTTTCCCAGCACATATTAAGAAGATGTAAAACTCTTAATAATTAATAATTGTATTCTTATTATATTAATTAGCTAATTCGAAATGATGTCCAGAAGTGTCCTTTTCTAGAATTCTTCTTCTTCACTTCATGGCCTAGGCAATCAAGTGGATGTTCCGCCTTCAAAGCATTATTTATTCAGGAAGTCTGATCTCTGGCATTCCTTCAATATGTTCCTTTCACTTTTGTTTGAAATGTTTTTAAACTGTCATTCATATTAAAAATTCCTAACTCTTCTCTTATACTTTCGTTTGTTACTAGGTCTCTCTTCGCACATCTTAAGAATTTTATCTCTGAGGCTCTGTTACTTCTTAGTGTCCAAGTCTCACTTCCGTATGCTAGTATAGACAGAGCCATCACTGTAAAACTTTATTTTTGTTTCTCTACATATTTTGTTTCTAAATGTCCTATTTACTGTTTCACACACTTGGAAATTGGGATATTTTACTGTCCACGTCACATTCTTTGTCATGAATGACATCAGTTCCCAAGTAATTAAAATGGCTCACCTGTTCTATAAAACGGTTATTTACAACTTTTGTTCTAATGCATCCTTTCGCAATGAATGCAATTACCTTTGTTTTTAGAAAAGAAATTTTGATATATTATTTACAAAGTTTAAAAATCGTCCTCTGCAGGGCAAACTCGCTATTTTGAGTAACAACCAAATCGCCAGCAAACAATAAAATATTTAAAAAGTTGCTTGAAATTTTCAAACCTACATTCACTAGTTACTCCCCTTTCCTAACTAGATCGTCAATATAAATACTAAAAAGTGTAGGTGATAAAGTACACTCCTGTCTGACACCCTGATTAGTAAGAATTTGTGTTGACATTTTACCATTAGTCCTCACATTTATTACTTTCTCTACTGGTAAGTAGAGGAATTATTGTATTCCAACAAAAAATTCGATGTCGAAATTTCACCGAAAATATGTTTTGAGACCCCCTGAATCCAAACAAAGATAATTTTTAGAAAAAAGGTCTGATGTGTCTGTGTGTGTGTGTGTGTGTGTTTGTGTGTGTGTGAACCAAATGTGGTTGTAGTAAAGGACGGGGTGGGCCCACGTAATATAACCAGTAAGATGGTAGGTGTGGGTGAGGACGGGGTTACATTACACTACAGTTGTAGGGATTTTGATTTTGAAAAAGAAGACAAGGCTACAGTAATACTGAAATAAGTTGATACATTTACAATATAAATAGCTAAAAATGCATTTATTTTACTGTTAAATGTCAATATAGTATTAACGTAACAAAAAAACTGTTAAAATGTTATTAAACTTTGACTAAATATACTTATTGCCAAATATCAACACTATGCATTACGGGGTTAATATCACTTGTATTTCCCTTGAAATTTTGACATCGAATGTTTGGACAACAATACGTCCCCTGTGTAAGCAATCAAATGCTGGGACCCCGATTTTCTTGCCTTTCCATTTCACTTCTTTAATAATTTCATTCATCTTTCGTCGCGTTGGTGCTTTCAGGGTCACAAGCATCAGCGAAGGCGTTAGGTACAGCTTGGCAGGGATGATATGTACACAGAAACCCTTTCCTCCCTCGTTCACCGTGGAATTCGGGTCGGGGGGGGGGCGGCGTGGAACCCCGCCGGGGCCCCCCTGGAAGACCATGGAGGATCAAAGACCTCAAGGTGTCGTCAAAGTTGGTAAACCTCAGGGACCTCTGTCAATGTCTCTACCGTTAGTCTGGATCTGGCCACCCGTGTCTCCTCTCACCTCGTTCTTCCTCCCGGGGGTGTCCCCTTGAGGGCATAGTTACAAACAACGCCAAAGATGTGTCTTTTGAGGGTTGTTCCTCACCTTACTTATCATAGAGCGTTGTGACTTGATGACACAGCAGTAAGGGAAAACGAGGGGAGGTTGATGACTTTCCTTTTTCTGCATATGACCCGATAATACATATTTAGAATCACACAATCACATAGGTATGGTGGCGAGGAAAACTTGTATTACACAGATGCTTAAAAACCCTAATTGAAACCAAATGGAAGCATCAATTTTAAGTAGAACTATTATATACATTTGTATATAGTGATTTATGACATGATATATTGCCGAAAATACAGATCCGTATGATGAAATAAATAGCGCTTTTTGTTATAATTGACCTACCAGGTTTAGAAACTAGAGACAAATATATTAATCTATATGGTTCACATTAATCTGACAGACATATTATGGTAACAACATTATGCTATATTTTTTCTATATTTCTGTTATATTCCTATGATGAGCAATAAGTTAGTAAAGGTAAATTAAGCAATTACTGTTTAATCTAGAGGGAAACATGATGCTTTATTTATTTGTTTATTTATGTATTTATTTACTTTTGCTTCTATGCATCAACAGACATGTGAGAATACAGTTCTGCTTGTTTTTTTCTTATGATTCTGCCTTACTATGCACTTAATGATATAATTAAAATGTTGAAGTGCACCCCCTGAGAAATCTTCTCACATATACACATTATATATTTCGCTAACCTGGCTGCCCATTAAGTTTTCTGCTTAGACATTGGCCCCTTGAAAACATGTCCATCTCTAGCCGATAAGATATTCCTGCTAATCATGATAAGAAGTGTGTGTGTGACAAACTGAATGCACTCACATGTTTCTATTTAGCCAATATGGTCAGAAGTGTAAACATGTATTTCGTTTCTACGCCATTTTGTATCCTTTGTTTTGGTTATTGCTTATCCTTGCACTGTGGACTAAAACCAGGGATCGGAAGGTCTCTCGCTCTGTGACGTCATTTCGAGGAGAAGGTTTTCTCTTTCCTCAGTGCATCTACTCAAAGAGCAGAGTAGGGGAGGGTCTTCACTGAACAGTAGCAGCCTTTGCACTGTGTAATTGTGTGAGTTGAAAAAGCAATAGCTCAACCAGGATTTGCTACCTTTGTTGGAAACTTAACGTTTATTTATTGGTTTGTTTGTGTGTTTATTTATTTATCTGCCCATCCGTGCGTTCGCCTCTATCTGTCTGTTTGTTTGTCTATCTACTTATTTATCCCAATAGTCTTCTTTTCGGCTATCGTTAACAAGAAAAATACGCTAATATTATAACACTATATAATAAGGTTACTCAAGCTCGTTAACCGTATCTTGGGAAGTTGCTCACTGAATCAAGTCGTGTTTTTTATTCAAAAAGGTAATAAATTCTAACTCATCATTTCTGTATCATCTAGAATTAGATTACCTTAATAACAAATAAAACAATACCAGCCGTCACGGTATTGCTCGTGTTTACGGTGCTGTATTTGCACTGCTCGTGACTTCTCCTCACAGAGTGCTCCGTCGGCGTTTGCCCCCTCCTACGTCATAACTGCGATACTTGCTTTAGACCAGCGGTCGGCAACTAAAGAAATGGACAAGGCTTTGTATTACGATAAATAAAATAACGCAGACGCGAGGTGCAGTGATATTATCTTAGGCGTTCTTTGTTCGATAAGCCTAGCTTCTGTGATGAACATCCATATGTCTCTTGTTCCTATGCCTAATGGAAGTGCTAGGAGAGAAATTAACCAACCTTCCCTTCTCTACCTCTATTAAAAACAGGTATGTTAGGAGTTGACATTACACATCTTTAAAGGCACAAGCTTCTCTGCCCATGTAGGTGTAGTCGAAAGGTGCGCAGTTTCATTAAAACTTTCAAATTGAGCAAAACACTCCAAACTTCACAGCGTCAACATTTCATGGAACCCAACTGCTCCACGACGCGACGTATGAATTAAGCAACAAATAACACAGCACAGAGAACCTTTTTATTTTGTCGTTATAGGAGGCAAGGCCTTTCCTTTTTATGAATTTGTGTGTTGGTTGTCCTGCCCAGCCGGACGTGCTAATGTGCTCAGATGTACAGTTGCCAACTGCCCCGCAACAAGCCAGCTCATGTCACATATTTAATAAAATAAAATGCTTGGGGAAAAGGCGAGAAAAGGAAGTTACTCTTGAGTTTGCTCTCTTTCACATGAGTAAACAACTCCTTTCTGTAATGTTAATGGAAAAATAAACTGTTGACCCAATTAATTCTACTACATGTAGAAAAAGTGCCACTGTTCTTTATTTTTGTGAATTCATCCATTAAATTCGTGAGAGAAAGACACGTAGAAAAGCGAAAAGATGGTGGTCATTTCCAGAATAAAGTGTATACAAAAAAGGACAAGAAGTACTTAAAATTAGATCTATAAAGTGTCCTTTCATTCGCGGACTTTTTGTACCAGCTACTTCAGTACCCAATTGCACTAGTAAATTGGTAACACTGACCCTTTTCAAAGTTCGAAGTATAACTTGTGCATTACAGCTTGACGCCTTATTCGCGCAGTTGTGTAGGAAAACCAGTTACTATGGACTGTAACCTTGGAGGGTAAGTATAGACAAGCGATGTCCAACCCTGTCTCTCTGGAGACGCTTACGTAATGAATGGCCATTCCCCACCCCATTCTGTCAGTCGGAGGGTGAATCAGCTCTTGATTGTGACATGTGCAAACACAACCAGGCAGGCAGTATCCAGTGACGGACACAAACAGGCGACTCCATGGCAGTTTATAAGTCATAACTTGACTTTTCTGGGAATGTCCTCAGAAGACCTCTTCCTTATGAATAACATACATAAACGGTAGACAGTAAGAGAGAGACAAAATCTTAGTAAATAAAAAAAATGTGTATCTCGTTAAAACACGAAATTTATGTGAAATATCTTTTTCTGAGTGAACCATTTCGGAGATACTCTTTTTGTGTGTGAATTTGCCAATACTTAGTTTTCTCAAATAGGAATGTGTTATTATTTTTTATCTCTTGGCCTTGCAAAGATAACGGAATTTTAAAGGCATCGCATAGCAGCCAGCTCTTGAAACATTTCACTATCGCTTAGGGCCTACTGTATTTTCATATTCTCCTTGCATCTCTAAGAAAATTAGCAATAAAATAATTTATGAAAATGCTTATGTCTAACAGGGTTTCTGCAAATTGAGTTTATTAAAAGTCTGTACCGCAAGAGGTTAGGAAAGGATCATTTGGTGATCCTACATCGAAGGTTTCATTAATACATTTTATGAAATTTGATGAAAACTTCAGAATGCACTATTTGCGCTAATTCTAAATTTATATGCATGAGCATTGAAATTATGTTGCTCTTCGACGATTTATAGGTATATAAAATTTATTTTTATTTGAATAGGCAAAATCCGAAAATCTGTACGACTTATTTAATAACGAAGTTAACCATGCAATTGTGCACATAGCTCCACTAAATACTTAAGAATAACTCATTTCAAGGTGTCTCAATTTAAATGACGTTTTGAGAATACAGAGATAAGCAGCAATTTTGTTTTACAAGTAACAGTACAGCGTAATAAAATATTAACAATCTCCACTGTAATTTAGATGGGACCTGATGTAACATTCACACAACTCTATTGTTTATTAGTACATACACAAATAATTCTAACAGAAATGTACTTTTCTGTTTCATTGTTTGAGAAATTTGCAGAGATAGCTACATTACGCATTTCGTTATAGATTCGCTGGGAATGGCGAGTCATATATTACGAATTGGATGCTATATGTGGTTTTTAAAAATACATAGTGTTTACATGTAATTACGAACCATTAATAATGGATATGTTACTAACACTTTATGGAACAAAACTTTGTGTTTTAAAGACATTTAGACTTTTGTTTAGAACTTTTCCGTCTATCACTTAATATCCATCACATATAAAATTGCTTCAGAGTGAAACTTTCATAGGCTACCCTCAAACATTCGAGATATGTATTATCCGTCATGTAAATGTCTTTAATATATATTTTCATCAAAATCGTTAGAGCTTCGTTTGATAATACTGAACATTTTGAAAAAATCTACCCTCTAATGGGTGGTTTGGGTGGGGGTGTTTCTCTGAAAAGCTTCGTGTCATGTCTTTTGAAGATATTGAATTTAAATAAAATGTCTTTAAGAAAATTTTCGTGTTTGAATTATGCTGTACACACAGAGACAACCCAGACCGCACATGCATATACATACATGCACACGGATTCTTTTTAAATGCCCTTTTTACACAGGTGTCTAATAATAATATGCACTTTTGGTGAAATTTTGACGTCGAATTGTTCGGTGGAGTATAATCTACTGGGGGAACGATATCGTCACCAAAAAACCAGAGGAAACTAGAGTAGCTACAGGAATTACGTGCGAAGTTGAAAAATGCACAAAGAAAAACTCAGAGGCTTGAAGAAAAATCCGCCAAATAAGGATGCTACGTGAAGAAGTGCAAAAGAAAAGGAGAAATTATGTATAATAATCGGCGACACCATTGTAAGACATACAGGAAATCCAAATGCAGAAGTAATTTTCTATCCTGTCATAAGGGATAATAATTACATAATAGAGAAAGTAAAAGTTTTTAAATTTCGATTTTGTTTTGGCAAGTCAAAGGCAAGCAATGACTATTTGAAAAAGTGCTTTAATTGAAGATTTTCAGTAGAATGCAGTACAATATTAAACATTTGCAGTAGCACTTATATAAAATAGGTTCAACAGCCAAACTCTGGGACTAAGCCAGGCCTTTCAGCATGCAGATGATTTTAAAACACGTTTTAAATGTGTACTTTATCAACATTTTTGGAAAGTTGCAATAGTTTGGCTTCTGGGACTGTACTAGAGACGCCATTCCTCCCCAAGGACTATAACCGTAAAGAGAGCTGGACTCCCAAGGATATAAAATTAAGGTTAAATAAACCGCAGCATAATTCCTTAAAACAGCTTCCGATCGAAGTTCCAGCGACAAAACGCGTTACGGTTGGCATTACTGAGCGGGTCGTAGGTCGCGGGGTTAGGCACAAAGGTCAAAAGGTCATAGCGCATAATACCCGATAAGAAATTAAACATCCTAGCGGTAAAGGACAGAATCAATTTCTCCCTCAAACCACCAACTCGGATGTTACCCCCGTGATTAAAACTTAATTAATTTGGAATTAAGCGCCTAGGGAAGTATCTTGATCCCCTAAAGGGTCGTCAACATGTAAAAGTTCCAGGTAGGGGCAACCACCTTGATCCGCTGTTTTCCTGTAAACACTCTTAAGTGCTTGCTGGTTCTATGATGTAAAGAGTTAAAAATTAATTACATTTTTGTCATTTATTAATCAACAACCGGAGTTATGTTTGGTTTAAAGCATCATCTGGTCTCATTTTTCGTATTTATTTTTATATTGTTCTACCATGTGCAAAAATATTGCATTCCACCCAAAATTACCAAGCAAGATTTTTCATAAAAGATATTTTGAGTCCCTGATTCTGGAACGAACATTTTTTAGAAAAACAAAATGCACATTGATACCAGAATTACTGATTGGTAGGGTATTATTTTATGAAGAAATGAGCTAAATAACTTATTTTTGTGTGTTAAAATCAATAGCATGTGTTGCAGTTTTGTCAGAACATAAGAAGTTATTAGTTAGGAAAATTTAAAGGTTTAGTAAAATAAACTAGTTATAACTAACTGTAGCTAAACGAATTAAGAGTTCTGTTGAACTCAGTTGACCAAAAATCCGTTAGCTCAAGATTTGGGTGGCTAGTTATAACTCACTATATTCAGAAATCATCAAATTCCAAATATACATATGTTTTCCAGTTCGGAAAATTAGAAAAGTTGGAAAATTAGCAAGTCAGAGAATTATATATCAGATAGAAGTGTGTCCATAAATAATTATAAATTTTAATTTTTATATACATCTTTAAATATTCATCCTATCCGCATTTTGCAAGTAATAATATTTTCACTCAGATATTAGATACTGAGATTTTAGTGGAAATATACGTTTTGAGGCCCCTGAAACCCAAAAGAAAAGCTTTTTTGAAAAAGAGATCGATGTATGCATGAGTGATGTGTGAGCACCTCAACTCAAAAAGAAAAGGTCGGTTAAGTACCAAATTTGGTCTTTAATTCAGTATCTTACAAGGATGTGAGACGATTTTTTTAGGAAAATTCCCACCGCAACTAATTCTTACATAGCACAGTTTTCGAAAATGTTTATTTTCTCAAAAATTGCTAAAAGGGTTTTAAAATTAAAGCATCGAATGCTTTCGATATTTTCATTATAAAATAAGTTTATATATTCAGTAATTTGGGAATAGCCCCTTATGTACACTTCATTCCAGGTAACGTTTCACAACTCTTTAACCGCAAGGGATAGATTAAATCTATCTACACAAAGCATGGTGATCTCGTTAAAGAAAAAGTTTATTACAAATATATTTTTTTCTTAAAATACACAGAAAACATATTTTTACAGGTTCATCAACATAAACCAAGGTACCAATACAACAGCTTGAATTATTTATACTTGAGCCTTGCGTATCCAAATCGATCTCATTCCGGATTGAGTTCAACATGCAAACACGGATCGTATTGAGAATGGGATGGGACTCAAATCGATTTCAATTCCCAATGGAAACGTAATGATAATCTTCACTAAATTCAGATTGATATATTTTTAAGTAAGTATTCAGTGCTGAAAAGAGAACTGAGCGCCTCGAGATTATAAGGCCTAAAAGTAATTGTGGTTAATTCATAAATATAGACTTAAATCACATAATTTTTAGAAACATAAAACTGCCTGCAGTCGCAGCTGTAAAACATTCTTTCATTTATCGATTGTGACAATAAAACCGGTAGATCACGAAATTCGGAAATATGAAATTCAATGCAAACCATATATAAGCTACATTTTGTGAATATAGAAATAAACATAAAAGAATGCACTTATGTATTGGTTGAAAGTTTAAATAAACTCTTTAATAACATTTTAATTCAATTTCAAATTAAAATCGTTAAGAAAAAAAAAAAAAAAAAAAAAAAAAAAAAAAAAAAAAGGAAGCTAACTAAAATTCAGAAACCTTGCACCAAAATGTTTACTGCGATTAACAGTTACAGTTTGGTAAAGTAAGGTTTAGACTTGCATATGGATCTTGGAGCACAGTGTCTAGGGCCCAATATTATCAGGTCACATGGGGCAGACAGAACAGCAAGCAGATAAATAGCGTGCTCCTGCAATGCAAATACCATAAAGCACTATCCCCAACTAGCCAGAATATTCTATAAATTTATCCACCTCAAATGTTGCGAAACTGCGTGGAAATTACTATCGATTATCGGCGGCCCATAGCCCCATAGATTTTAGCGACTTATGACAAATTTCACTTCTCGTTGTTACGGAAACAGTTATTTTAAACCGTAAAGTAATTGATTCACCGGAAGTTAGCGAATAGAATACTTCAGTTATAATTTCTAGTGCTACGTGTAAGATTTAGAAAACAGTTTAATTCTTCAACCTCAAACACTCGGTAACTGCATAGCAATGGCTCATTTATGAGCTCCCTTAAACTTAGTAGCCAACTTAATTGGTATTGTCTATTCCCATCTCACCCACGCATACCCTGAGATGAACATCACATTGTGCTGTAGCAGCTGGCAGCAGATTCATCAGTGACTGAAATACTGGAGAGCAATAAAAAAGAAAATCACACAGGGAGAGACGGTGTCAATTCCTTGTTATGAAGTATCGGAGGCATTTGTTTATCTTATACTCTATAGAGAAGCGATAATAACTATTTTATATTCCACTGCACTTCTTAGAGAAAGGTCAAAGCCTCTTCGGAGATATGTTGGTTTATAATTTCAATTAGCTGGTATTAAAATACATAGAGTTTGCATATTCTTTTTAGTCTTTTCGTACTTCATGAACTGAAATTAGCGAAAGAAATATCAAAATCGATTGCGTGTTTTTTTTATTGCTTTACACAAGTGTTCTATCTTCGTACTATTAGCATAGACTAGCTTCCTCCCACTTCTGTGGACCTCATTTTGTTGCGGTAGGAAGGAAATTCTGCTTTTTCGAGTTTACCGGACTCGACTTTACTGGCTCTTTGGATCCCGAGCCCATTTAAGCATTCATAAATCATAATCATTTCATTTACCATCATGTAGGTCTGAGACGATATAAGAGACGTTAAAAATCTGCTGTATAGCCGTTTCTCCCACACAAAGAACAAAGGAAAGGAAACGTTAATAAAGCGTAGTCAAATGTAGTAATATTCCGCTGCAAAATTAAGCCACAGCTACCAGTTTTCCATAGGTTTTTTGTGCTTAAGTAATGAACAAAGCTGTTAGGAACATAATAGAACATTTTCTAAGGTCCAAGGTAGCAATGCATTCATACGGCTTTGCGCCGAATAACAAAATCATTAATTTCATTCGAACTAAGCATCAGTTCTGCCCTCATCGAGCTAAAAGCAAAAAAGCATAAATAACAACATGGAAAACACGAAGAGTCAAACAACGGGAGCATATGGTTCCAAAACAAAATAATGATAAACTAAATGTTACTCGATAAGGGAAAAAACACACAAAAAGAAAGAACAACGAAAGAGTTGAGAAAAAGGATTCTATGTAGGAGAGTAGGACTCCAAACAGACTAAGCAGGGTAACTGTGACAACATTTCTTGAATCTCAAAGCATATACAGTACATGCATTGCTGGATTATACACTATTCTGTTTTACAATTAACTGTGATAGCAAACAAAATATACCAGCCAAGGTTTTGGCATAAAGTCTGCCTCGTAATAGGCCTAAGAGACTGAGAATGCCTGTTGCATTAATGTGAAAATTACACATTTTATGTCCCATTTCTTCAGTATTTCCTTAAAACACTTTGTTGAAATTTTAGCACATATTTATTAAACCTTATATAGAGGAAATGACTTCACACGGACGTTTCTCAACTTCCACATACACGCCGGCAATCACGTAGCCAGATCTTTCTCGAAAGTTCTGAAGAAAGTCCCTTTTGTGTACCCGCTTTATTGTTGTTAGTCACGTGCACACAAACAATTGCGCGAGCCAGTCTGACGTTGAAGGCCTTTGCCCGCTTGCGGCTCAAATGTGGGGTGAAGTAGCCTGACCCCGTCCCTCCTTTGTTGTGCAGCGAGCTCGACGTCACATTATAAACAAGTGCAGTGCTTTGAACTATGTGGAAATGTATTCTTTCTGTAAGGAATGGGTTCTTTTCCAAATAGGGAAGCGAAATTGAACTTACAGAGCAAAACAGCCTCTGTCAAACCTGTCTCCAAAATATTGCACTAGCAACAGATTCTGTGGAAAACAGATTGAAACTTGGAAACGCTAATGAGATCTAAGTGCTGCTATTTACAGATGCTGCTTGCCACGTGACCTTGGAAATGCAACTTCTGATGACAGTTTACCCTCAGATTTACCACGTGCCGTGAGCAAATCGGCTTGAAGTTCCCAAAAGTTAACAAATTAATCTCAGCAAGTCAACTAAGTGTTCATCAGAGCTACCAACAAGATTCAAACATTTCAGCAGGAACTTGCAGAAGTTACTCAGAATCGGCGTGGGCGTCTCCTTAAAGGCCGTTGCGCAATATGGTGGTAAGTTTAATGGGGTAATGTTATGTTGTAATTATCTTGCGTGCACTGAAGAAAGCAGCATGTGAAACTGCACATCTGTTTGTAAATGTCTATTGTCAGTTCTGAACCTCGTATTGTCTAGAAGCCATGAATAAGCATTTTCTTCACAGAATATCAACATAGAATACAATAAACCAACAATTAAAGTTGATGGAGGTTTGCTTGATTAATTTCTCAGATTTACAGCTCTAACGCACACATTACATAAAATGTAGTTTGTTTTCCAAGAGGTTCCAAACGGTTAGGAAATAAACAAAAGAATGCTCCTAATTGTATAAATACTAGATATTGTTATGGCTTCATGTCATTCTTTATTGTGATCAATCATATTCTGACAGCGAGGAGGGACGGCCGAGAAGTGAGTTCTGCATTCTATTCTGTTGGTACACTGGTCATTTTTTTACATATATTCAACTTCCTCGTTGTCTGAGTGATATAATTCTTCTCTTTTTTGATTGTATCCCTTCCAGCACATTTTTTGTATTCTGTCCTCAAGTATCTTTCTAAATAATCATACTACTGCAATTGTCTGAACGTAATTTCATAAAAAAAATCTTTGTTCTTACTCCTATAATGTTTCTGATCCTATTCTTTGTTATGTTTTCCTTCCTAGAAATTCTTGCTACGCTTGCCAGTAATTTCACTCGTGTTCTGCGTTTAAGCGGACATATATTAACACCATACGTTATTTATTACTTTATTAAAATATTTTTAAATGTATTCTAATTTTCCCACTAATATGTTTATCGCATAGTATACCACTTAATATTGATATTACACATTTTCCTTTATTATTTCTATGTATCATCTCTGCATTATACTTTCCAATGTTTATTTTAACCCCTAAATGTAGAACTTCATCGCAGTATTTTATTATCTCTGATTATGCCATGTTCAAAACCTCCTTAATATCTCGAATGGCAATCATTTTAATTTTTGGCCATGAAAATTGGGTCACCACCGTAATAAAGGGCATAAATCATATGTTTATTTGAAATTGGAATGACCATTTCGTTACACTTCATTTTCAGAAATTTAATGCTTTATTTATATAAATTTTAAATGATGGTGAAAGGCAAAATCCTTGGCATATACTTTTGATACAACAAAACCTTGAGAAGTTTTTGATTGCATTTTTATGTTGGTTGTAGAATTCTGATATAATTTTGACTGCATTTATTATTGTTTTATGTATTTCCAATTCTTACGAGTCATCTAAATTTTGATAAAAATTGTTTTAAATCAATAAAAGTTATATATAAACTTTCTCCACATTGAATTCTTTTTCCATCATATGATTTAGAATAATTAAATTACCATATTTAGATTTATACCTGTGATCTGTAAGACACAATGAATTATTAATAATTTTATTTTGAATTTGGCACAAATTCAATAGAATAAGTTCGCATAAAATAATTCACTATGGTAATGCTGCGGCACTAACTCAAGATTCGGAAAATCGGCGCCTGGCAGTTGACGGATAAAATGAGATAAGTTGCGCTCTCATCCAGCATAAACATTCTAAAATTGAACCAGGCTATTTGAGAAAAATAAAATCGGGTATGAAAGCGCCCTTACTAGAAGTAATCAGGTATAAATTAAATATTAAACTCAATCACTGCGAGGAGAATACGCATACCTTTTTGTTGACCAAATATTTGGGTAACTTTGAAGTTCCAGCAAATACACAAAATATTTTTACAACTGTTGTTCCTGGTAATGTTTTTAGTTATTCTTGCAAAGAGCATGCATTTATTTGTATTTACCGTTATCTTAGCTTCAATGCTGTTTTAATAAATTAAAAATTCCAGTTTCAGCAAAGAACCTTGAACGAATATTTCTGAAGTATCTGTACGTTTAATGCAAACAAGTGTAACGGCTTGTTTTCACACGATTTTCTTCACTCAATATCGTTTATTTGTAAGTCCATACTACTTTTATAAAATTATATTTTTCTAACACTGTAGGTTATGTCAACACAGGAAGGAAAGGCAATAGTCAAATGTTTAAAAATGGGGTTGCTAAGTGCTGCCTTTGAAATTCCATACTACTTTACATCACGTGGTAAATCTTATGGAGACGACTTCCAAAATTTACGACGCATTGCCAAATTAATGTAAAAAGTATGAAAAAAATTGGATGTCAAGATTTCACCGGAAATATATGTTTTGAGACAGCTTGATTAGAAAAAGAAAAAAAAAAACATTTTTAGATAAAAGGTCTATGTGTGTGTGTGTATGTCTGTCTGTCTAGCTGTCAGTCTGTGGACGGCATAAACTCAAACATGAAAAGTCGGTTAAAAACCAAAGCTGATATTTAAGTTTAATGTGTTTTGAGGATACGACGCTAAGATTTTGAAGAAAATTGTTCCACCCTAAACTACTTTTTACAGGGAAAATTTGATTTTCTTGAAAATGACTAAGGATTTTGATTAAAGTGACATACGAATATGTTTGAGATATTTTTAAGACAAATGAAATGTAGGTATATCTTGAATTTTCTGGCTATAGCTCACGAAGTCCTGTTTACTCTGGATGACTTTTACATAACTGGTAAACCATAACAGATAGACCAAATCTTACTATACAGAAAATGTAGATCTTGCTAAAACACACAGTTTATGTCTGAATCATTTTTTATAGGGTGAACTATTTTGGAGATATTCCTCGTTATTTTATTAATTATTTATTAGTTAGTTATTTTGGAGAACTTATAATTCTGAGCTTTTAGAATTATAGTAGCAATATTAGGATTCATTAAATTTTAATATGAATTTAATGAAAAATTAAATGTATAAGAACATTTAAAAAATGGAACATCGCTATTCATTTTTTGCATGTTAGCAGTGCAAAGAGAACGGAGTTTGAAAGCTTTGCAGCATAATGCTTTGGCGTACACGGCACACCTGTAGCTGATCTGTAGCGTCGCTGGGGGTGGGAAGAGCTTCTCCATCCACAACACTCACCGGAGTTAAAACCCTGCGATTATGATTTCATCCCAAAGATGAAGGAACCACTTCGTGACATTCGATTCAGGACTGTTCCCGAGGTTCTGTAGGTGTTAGGGCGGTCATGTACCGAACAGAAGCTGTTATAGGTCATGAGGCAAGACAGGAGCAATTCCCCTAGAGGCGCAGTGGCAACTGTTTTCCTGAAAGACTGATGGTGGAAGAAGTTGCGCAATTATAACTTTCCCATCCACGAAAGAGTAAAGTTCGTTAGCATAGCTTTAGCGCATATTGCTATTGACTATAACTATGTGCCAACAATTACTTCATGGAACTGCAATTTTTTCAGTTGCACGCTGTTATAGTAATGTTTACTCATTCACGCCAACGTCACCAACCTTTCCCCCTCTCAGCCGTTGCAGAGCGAGGGAAGGAAAGCAGCTTCACCTATGCGCAAGATTTGTTCACGTTCACCTCACGACGTCGGTCTGGGTGGCTCAGTTGGTTAGACGCTGGTCTACTGATCCCAAGGTCGCGGGTTCAAACCCGGCCCAGGCCGATGGTTTTTAAGTGTGCTTAGAAACGACAGCTCCATGTCAGTAGATTTACTGGCATGTAAAAGAACTCCTGCGGGACAAAATTCCGGCACACCGGCGACGCTGATGTGATCCTGGCAATTGACAGCGTCGTTAAACAACAAAATATTTATTTTCACCTCACGACCTATACGGGGATACTGCGATTTCCTCATCGCTGTCAAAGCCTAGAGAGAATATTGGGCACCATATTGAAGGACAGTAGATGCATCACTTGTATATTAATAGTACTGTATTAAATTAATTAAAGAAAACATTGCCTTGCATCCTAGGTAAACTTCAGACCCAGAGGTTATACTAGTCACTAAACTGTAGAGGCAATCCTAAAAGTGTTCCTAGCTGGAAGCCTGAGTTTAAGGAAAGAATGTAATGTGATACTTACATGGGGTTCGCCCTCGCGGTGCAACGTTTCTTCGTGATCCAGCAGCACCTCCACAGCCTCCACGAACTCCTCCGAGATGGCATGGAGAAGAGCATCTTTGGTCTCCACCTTGTGCTCGATTAACAGCTCCACCATCTCCAGATTCTCGTTGTCGATGGCCATGAGTAGGGCGGAGCGCCCAAGAGGGTCCACGCAGTTGATGTTGATGTATTCTGTTTCTTGGGCACGTTGCAGCATCCTGCATGTAAATAATCTATTTAATACTCTTTTCCCAATAATAACATTGAACCAATTTCTTGCAACCTGTATGGCAGACTTCAAATGCAACATACATTATGATTTTGTGTTATGAAGGACATCTAATCCAGATATGTCTTTGCAGAAATCTCTTCAGTATACAAGGGATGCAAGAAACAGAATAAATAGTCAGATATTGAAGAACTAGTCACTATACATAAATTCCATAGAAAAATTACACGATACTCGGAAGAACAACTGAACAGCAACAACACCTTGAAAATGACAAATTACTGATAAATTAAATCACATAAAAAGTATATCTCGGAAACAGTTGATTTTTTAAAAGGATATTGTGTAGATTGTGTTTTAAAATGACTCAGGTATTTTGTGTATAGTTTTTCTTTGTCTTTTATGGAATTGTGCAAAATCCACATGAAGAAACTGCATAAACTTCAAGATATACGTTTCATTTGTCATTTGAATATCTTAAATAAGAAATTTTAAACAAAATCTTTAAGGCCAGTTTAGAGAAAGCCCAGGATTTTAAAATATCTTCCCTGTAAATTGCAGTTTGGATTGGGGGTATTCTGTTGAAACTCTTCGTGTCACATTTTGGAAGATATTAAACCTAAATATGGGGTTTGATACTGTTAAATCTTTTTTGTATGATGTACTTACAGAACACACTAAGGATTTTTTTTCTAAATATATGTTTCATTCAGGGGAACTCAAAACATGTATTTCCGTTGAAATCTCGGTGTAACATTTTTGGTTGGAATACCAAACCTTCTCTATCTGCTATATACGTGGTAGAACAGGTGGTAAAATGGTGTGTGCAGGAGTGTCTTTCCGAAACGGCATTTTCTTCGGAATTCAGGGAACATTTAAAGGAAATGTTTTTGGTGAAATATTGCTATTGAATTTTTGGGTGAAACACATAATTATTCAACCAAATATAAGAAGATGACAGGGAAAAGTAAAAGAAAGAGTGCAAGGAGTGTATACTCTAAAGTAGATGTGGCGAAACTGCCTTCTTTCAGAGAGTCCCAGGATTGTCAGCTCACTGAAATGCAAAATGGAGTAGAGGAGCGACTTAGAAAGTCTACGTGGAATCATAAAACACCATTTATGAGCATAAAATACCATGTACTAAAGGATCAACGAAAGGGAAATATTTGAAAGAAAGCTGACAATAATTACTGTAGCACTGTTTTCTGTCATAACACAAGAGGGAACAAGGTCTATCTAAAAATCGACAGCCATTGCTTGTATGTTAAAACATTAACGTTACGTTATAGATATAAAACACATTAAAACACATTACTCAAAAAATTAGAGGAATGCATGTTTAACCCTAAGCCAAAAATAAAATAATGAGGCAGTGAATGTCAATTCTGACAGTCAGACGTGTTTTGAAGGAATGTTTAAAGCTACAATGGAGTTCTTCTAAAATGTGTTAGCTTTTGTCTGAATAAATCAGTGAAGCTGAGAAAAATATTTATTTGTTGTATATTAAAATAGATTTTAACAGCAATCTGTGGTATAAAATTGTTATTTTGTGTCTTCTGAAGCTAATACAAAGGAATGAGACATCTGAATAAAACATCTGTCTCAAAAGCAGTTACGTGGATTGAAGATGACCACTCCATTTTGCTTTGTCTACAGGATTCTTCATGTCAGCGCTTCGGTTTGAGATGTTACGTTTAATACCATACCTCCAATAAGGTTTTGCAATTATATCCGGTAACCTTATAGGGACATCATAAAATGAACTCGCAGCACTTTATCTCCAAAGGCACTAATTCCTCTACAAATGTTGTTAAGATTATCATTTTAAAATTACACTTCTCAAATATATCCTAAGATCAGTTGCACACAGGCAAATTATGTCATCTGGGTGGCTAAGACATCAGCGCAATTAGAAATAAAGTGAATTTGGATGCTAAATGATAGGAAAAAATAGCAAAAAAGTTGGAAAATTTCAGGATTTTGAGTAGTTCAGTACTGCTGAAATGCAGTCGTAATTATATTTTTTTTACTTATTACATATCTCCAATTTTACACTTTTCAGGCAAAAAATACTATTTTATATTTTACAAGTTAAAATACAAACGATGGAAGTTAGTATTTTTCATATAGGCCGTCTTATATTTTTGCTGAATATTAATCCATTATTGGCTTATTTCAGTAAATAAGTCCCAAACACAGAAACAATATTACTGTAAATCGACTTAACTATTTTCGACTTATAATTCTGACAAAAATGGAGGTAATATTTAGTTGGAGGCCTTCTACTATGTTTCTAAAACATTATACGATGTAATAACTATTGTATTTTTAGTAATTTTTTAAAATTCCGCAAAATAGGAAATTAAACGATGTGACATATTGAGTTGTACAGGAGACGCCCACGTGGAAATTAGTGTCAGTGGAAGTTTACCTCTGAGGTCAGAGGCTATCTTTTTGCCGTCCTTTATGACGTCATATCTCACATAAGACTTTTGATCTATTGCTTCTTTACCAGTATTATTAGGAGTTACGCGAGCTTTATACTAGATTACATTGTTAAATTAAACATTAATTTTTTTTAATTAGGGCCAAATATTTTAGTGTAAAAGTAAACCAAGAATTAGAAAGTTGAGAAGTGTATTTGAGTCTTTAGGGATTAACCCTATTTAGCCCTATTGGGGATTTAAAGGTAGAGGTAGAGTATAGACGGAGGGGATTCTACACTAAGCCAACTGTTTAGGCTATTGTAGTCAGACTCCAAGAGGAAGGGATGAAATGACAGCGCTCTACGGGTGTGTTGGAAATCGGGCGAGTAGCACAAGCCAGCGTGAGATTGTTCATCTGGACATCAAGTAGCCATCAGCTTCTTGGGTGTCGACAGCAGGTCAGGCGACTATAACGCCTTCGAGAACAGCAGTTACAATTCGCAAAGTTCCTACACAGCAGCGCCAAACTTGCTCATCGCCAACACTTCCGACCCTGAAATACCGAATAGAAATGAAGGTGAAATGGAATGGAGGGGCGGAAAATTGGGGGTGTAATTATTCTTCACAGTATTTGCTTGATGACCCGGGAAAACCTCGATGAAGGTCAGTCGCAGACATCGAACCCAAGATCTCCCCTGTGAGAGCCGCACACGTTACCTGGGAGCATCTCTCTCGGTTATTTTCTAACTTTTAACGCTACTTTATTCAGTGATATAAAAGAACGCAATGGTAGGGCGTGGAGTGTTGTTATATTCCAACAAATCGAAATAAAGAGCAAATAAAAGGAAAACTCATATTCCTTTAACAATGTATTGCTAACCCCATAAAAGTTTGAAGGGAAGAAAACTGCATTAAAACTTCATGAAAGTACGAGTATGACTAGTTCTATTGCCTTTGAAATTGAAAGAACTTGTGCGAGAGTTGGTGGTATGGTAACAGAGGTTGTGTAATTCCTTGCGGCCCTATAATTCTAAACGTCTGCCGCCCTAACGAGAATACAATGCTGTACCTGACTTGGCCCACAATTTTCTCCTGCAGAGCAAATGATGACAGCAGAGAATTGCGCAAAAAATGAGCCCCATCTACGTGAGAAATCGCGTCCCGCTTTATCACGGAACCTGTGAGACACACATTCCCTTTTAAGCCTACTTCCATAAATAAACTCACAGTCAGCAATGCCGTTCGTTTTCTTGCAGTGTAACGTGGTAGGAATTTTTAATTTGGTTTCCAGAAAGACTGTCCTAAATTTGTGTACGTCTACTAGTGCTGCTTTATTGAGCACCATATAATATTATTTATATTACACATACTTAAACTCTTTCAGTCAGGAATTATTTTGCTACTTATGCCGTTCTTCCTCTAATTCGAAACCGGTTTAGATTAGGTGGTCTGGGACACCTTCAGCCAACTGACTTGAATAGCCATGATCGTTGAGGCGACACGTAGTGCACTGGCCATTCACTCAAAGCCTGAGGTCGCGAGTTCGAGTCCATATAGAAACTAATGAGAAAGTAAATTTAAGTACGTTTAATTAAGTGCTTATGTTTGCATTTCCAATATATACATTGGTGTGTAACTGAGTTTGAAACAAGACCAATGACCACAGAATACATGTGTTAGCAAATCAGGTACTGAAATGTTAACACATGGAACTAAAGCGGATGCTCTATACTGATCGGCGTTATTCATTTTATAGCTCATTTATGACCGTGCAGAAAACTTCAGACAGATTAGATGATGTGTTTGTAGGAAAACTGTTAGTCGAAGAGAAAAAATGGTTTTATTACTATGATAATTACCATCACCGCAGCCGCCGCCACCACTTTTTTTTTTTTTTTTTCTGATCTATTTACGAGTATATGCCGCCTTTAACATCTAAGGTCACATAGACAGTTTTTCCTTTGGAGCAATTGCTCACTGACAATTATGCTCTTATATTTTAAAATTTTGTAACCTTGGGTTTAATTTTGTTCTGTTTTCTTTGTTAAACATTAAATTCACAGACACATTTACACTCTCTCATACTTCCTGACTAGAGAGGATAGGGAATAATCCTGGCTAAAGAAAACTCCCCGCTAAAGCCGGGAATCGAACCCGGAACCTCTGTATTTGTAAGCTAGCATTATAATCACTAGACCACATAAGCAGTCACTTAATAGTAACCCCTGCGGATATTATTATAATGATAACTTGTATTAAAAAAAAAAAAAAAAAATAAATGAATGTTTTGTTTGTTAACGAAGCTGTCAATTGTCAGAATGACATCAATGCCGCGCTAAAATTTCGTCACTGATATGGGGGTTTAAGCTAACTTAAAAGCCATCGGTCTGGGCCGGGTTTGAACCCACGACCTTGACATTTTTTGTGAGTATTCTAACCTAGACTTGCACTAATGAATACACTAATTAATTTAGGTAGTCTGTGGAAGCTAGTAAGAACCTCCAATGTCTAATTAAGTAGATTTTAACTTGAACTTCTTTTTGAAGTTACTACACCAAAATATGGTGCTTTAAAATCCACGATTTGTCATTTTAATTTCACTCTGGAATAAAAACCATTCTAAAGTGCACCAGAAGCTCAAGGATGACCTTTGCCCGAAGCGCGATCAGCTCTCCACGGAAGTAAGTTTGGAGCAATGAAGGAAATTCCAGCAATCTTCCGTATATCTCGCGAGAAGATGATCTTGGCTCGGTTGCCTATTGACCACTGCAATTTTCACATGGTTACCTTTTTAAGGAGGACCCTACTCCTCTTTGTGCGCCGTGCGACTAACTTTTGTCGGTCCGTCACGTGCTGTTAGAGCGTTTCCCTGGCGCACCTTCGAGACGCTCTGCAACTGCCAGTTGTCCCGGAGGACGATAAACAAGTGGTCGAAAGAGTTTTGCTGTTTTTGGCAATGCTGAACAAGAACCTAAGGATTTAGAATTTTAGGTATCTAAAGTTCATACCATTTGGGCCTTTTTATTTTTTTGTTTTAGCTCTGGCTTTAGCAGTGTGCTCTGTGCTTTTACTAGTAGTTTTATTTTATGCTGAGATATACCTTATCATCACGGTCAATGCTTACGCATTGCACTCTGTGTAAGAGTTTCAGTTGAAACAACACCTAGAAATGTTCTTAATAGTAAAAAGCATGTAGCACACGTTGTATTTACAAACTGAATAAACTCATTGCTCCGGATCTGAATAATAAAACGAAGTTGCACCACAAGAGTAATATTTACATTCTGAATGTAGTCCTTTTTAGTTCTGGCGTGTTTCCTCGAATACAATGTTTACGTATTCAACAGCATGGTGATGACGCCACTACAACTGCTTTATTGCCCTCTTGGCAACAGAAAAACAAAGCAGAAATAAGAATCTCTAGAATCTTTTAACTCAGGAATTCTGAAGGTTTTTGATTTTTATTCTATTCGCTTATGGAGAGGTTACCATGGGAACCGAACTTTCAACCAAGGGTATTCGTAAAGGCCCCTCTAGCCATAGGCAGAAAGTTTGCGGATACGAATTCAATTGGTCCAGATTTTTCCTGATATAGTTTCTGAACTTTTTTCTCTTCTAGGCTTTTAAATTATTCTGGATTTCCGATTTTTTCTTCTTTTCTGCTTCTACACTGCAATTTTTTCACCTTCTCTGTGTTACCTTTTTCTGAAGCCTTTTACTCTCTTCAGCAACTCTTTTCTATAGGATTAGAAGAATTCAGTCGCTAACTTTTGGGATTCTAGTTAGATCTATGCTTACCAGGCACTGAGAAAACATCATCATACAGTTTAAAAAGAACTTATGGGGGCTGGCCCCGTAGCTCAGTCCTGCAAGGGGTCCAGGGTTCGATTTCCGGCAGGGGGGTAGGAATTTTTTTTTCTAACCAAGATTATTCCCGATCTTCACTAATGTCTGGAAGTAGGAATGGGAGTGTGAATGCTAATTTAGCGTATAAAATCCCTAAAAACTGAAAGTAACACCATTGCCGTTTATTGGAATGGAACAGTAAAAAGATTAAAATAAAATACAAATAAAAAGTGCTCGGCAGCTTGATTTTATAGGAGAATTGATATATTGCTTGGAACAAATAGTTTTTCATTTGTTTATTCCTAGCCCAAGGAGAAACTACGAATGTTGAGCGATGGCTACGTATAAAGTTCTTACTCTATTTTAGTGGTATCATTGAGGGGCAATAGGGCAGTTACTTGTTTCTCTTCCTAGTTACTCTTTGCTAGTGACGTAAGAAATCTGAGGGTAGAGCAGTATGCTGGGAGGATTCCGGTTGGAATTTGTATCGGGATATATTCATGCCCGCCAATGACTTTCTTATTTTGTGAAATTCAAAGGGGTGTCGATGTTAGCACATTAACCAATGACAGTCACCTTTATCCTGCACTACCACGCCACTAAGCCAAAGCGAGTGGAGGAGAGAAAAGAGTGGAATGACCCATGGGGTCACTTTTTGGCACCTCTGTTCTATTCGTATCTGAGGCGTGACTGACGGGTATTATAATACGGTGTCCTATCATAATGTGGATGTTCCAAACAATAACTTAAGCATGGAAACTCCAAAAAAGTCACCGCGAAGATTTATAAAGTCGTAAAGCAGAAAGATAGTTCACGATTTTTTGAAGTTATGAATGGAAGAAAAGCAGTTTACACCAGTAGAAAAAAGTGAAAGAACAGAAAAACAAGGGAATCGAAAAAAGAGCTTTGAAATGGTCGACTTCATTAGTGTGTCGTTCGGAGACATTTTTTGTAATTTTATAAGGTGCACAGAGACATTCCAAAACTGAAGTTGTTGTATGTAATAAAGGAGAAGGTTAATTTCGGTGGACAGAAAACATTTTGGCGAATATTAAAAAAATGTGATTTACTTATAGATTTTCAGACTGTGGTGGAAAGAATAATGACTTATGGTGCTGAGGTGTGGACTTCGATAGAGAAACAAAAATCTAAGATCTTGGCAGTGGAAATGGATGGAATAAGACACCGTACTAGAGTATTAAGATTGGAAAGATGGAGAAATGAAGAGGTGAGACAGATGATGGACATGCAGGAAACAGTGCTGGTAGTGGGGTCTTCAATGGTGTGGGCACGTTAGAAGAATGGGGGAAAGTAGGTGGTCCAAGACCTTTTTTGAATGGTCACCTCGTGGAAGAAGGAAGCGGTACAGGCCAAGAGCAATTTGGAGAGGAAACATTCACGGAGTGATGAATGATCGATGCCTAGAGAAGGATGACTTGTTCAAACGAAATGGGAACGGCAAATGGGAATACAGGGCAACTGCTGAAGAGTGGAGAAGCTCTTAAAAGTAAAAGTAAGTAGGCATTTAGATTTAAAAATGTAGCAATATGGTGCTGTCCATCCTTTAAACGACAGCACCACAAATGGAAGCTCTAGGAATACATCAAGTGAGACGGATATCAGGAATAGGTATCTTCATTTCAGAATTAAGCTGGTCAAATTTTGTTCTGCTTTGCAATGCAGCACATTTTCTACCTACATATTTTTGTGACATATTCACCTCCAGTCTCGCCTACTGGCCAACTGCTACATTAAACATGATATAAATGCAATATCTGTGCTATTTAATTCCATCTAGGCTTATTAAAGTTTATTAATTGCGTATGCATTTAAAATCATGTCAAATTCTAAATCTGCTTAGCCTGGAGATATATCTTCTAAGGTGGAAGCTAAACTTCGTTAAACTTGTATAACATACCTTAGCAGACATTCTATAAAACTACATTTTAGTAGTTTAATATGGCAATATTTGTTGTAACCAAACTGGAATGCATCAATGCAATATTTCAACAATAATGAAATACAAATGCAAATCATTGTCGATGTTTATCTTCGTTTTCTTTCTTTTTTTACTTGCTCCAATCATATTCAACTTTTAACTGCCATGCCATATCGATTATATCGGTCATGGTCACATTGAAACATATTGCCCACATGCGATGGTGTTAACTCTATGCGGTTTTTTTCCTTTTTCTTTCGGTTTTGTACATCAAATCCCACAACGCATTCACAGTCTCATTCATATTTCCAGACACAGGAGAGAATAGGAACTAATATTGGCTACACAAATGCTCCAAGATTACTTTGTTTTTAAATATATTCTAAAACCACAATAGCACATATATAAAAATATACATGCCATTGTAAAAGTGCGAATACCTACAAATCTTAATAATACATTTATTTAATTACGTCACACTTTCACAAAGCCTGTAGGCAGATCCTGAGATTAAGTAGTTAATATTTTGCTAAAAAGAGCTCCATCGGCTATGTACAAAACTATCAATGTAATTAAGTTTGCAGTGCTTATATAGTAGATATCATGTATTTTTAAGTGTTATTTTTATCGTTTTTAATATATTTAAAAATATACAAAAAAATCTATCTAAAAACGAAAATGGACATTGGTCACTGTTGAACTCATTTCTATTTAATTTTTTGAAACAAGCTTATTACTAAATTATAGCTTTATTAATAATATTAATATATATCAAAATTGTGAAATATATTATAGTTTTAAATAGTCTTTTAAAATATTGGACACAGGATGTGCATGTTTAGAAGCAGGCACGATTTTAAGTGCATACACACTTATTTTAATCACAGTTACTATAGTATGTTGCGACGAATGTCTAAACTATAACTACGTAATGACTGATATTAAAGTGAAGCTTTATTCTCAAGCAAGATGCACATTTAAATGTTGAAGTTATCCGTGTGCCATCATTGCTTATGGGTTACATTACTTTCAGTTGTATTATTTCGTGCTGAGATGCGCAAAGTTCTGCTGTAAGTGCTTTTATTTATGTGCAAGTAGTAGTACTGGTACTATTTGAGGGAAATGGATGAACGACGAACTCAATGTTTTGGCTTTTAAATAATTTTACGATGTGCCTTGTGTTGAGAGAAAAGCGAAGTGTTAATGGGATATAAACCCTTTTACTGTACATACCTCTCAGCATGCAACATTGAATTTTGTTTGAGGTTTTACATGACAGAAGAATTATTATGCATCTATGGGCAATAACGAAATTATATTATGCATACCGAACTAATCCTCGGCTCTTATGACAGCGGATTTACATTTAAACTGGAGTGTACCCAGGATATGGAACTAGAGGTTACTGAGTATGCCAAAGGAAAATAGAGCGAAACTTAGCCAACATCACAAGAAGAGATCTAGGACACCCGCAAGGGTCTAAAAGATGCAGCAACATCAGCAATGTGTTCAAAATGGAGATGGGGCGGCCACGTGCTCCAAATTGATCCTATAAAGTAGACTCATGCAGAGACAACGTGGGAACCCAGAACAGGGAAAACGAATGTAGAGGGCAAAAAGATCGGTGGATTGAAGTGTGTCATCTAGGAAACTTGTGGTCCACAAGAGTGAAATATAGACAAACGTGGAAGCTAAAACAAAAGAGAAAGTCCCACGGAGTTGGCTAACCCGGAGATATATACCCCATGTGGTTTATCTTGTCTCTGGCCTAAAGAAAGAGAAAGAGATGTTGAAAAGAGGCACAGACCCCTCTGTGTCTGCTGTTATGGGGAAGGTGGGAGAAAATTCGTTTGCTGCTATCCAATCAGTGCTGGTCTGAGGAGGCAAGTATGAATTGACTTCGGACGTTTCTGCACGCAAAACATCTTTTATACCCCTCACCCCTAAGTGGCAAGGTTAGGACTTTCTAGTTTTGTGGTCCTAGAGACAAGCTAAACCACCGGACGTATAGTTACTCTGCCGTCGCAGGAGACCCTACCTTAAACTGGGATTTTAATGGGCTAATTAATACCCAGGCCACCAGATGGAGCAGTTATGATATGTTGTTTAGTGCGAAGCGAGATAAGTTAAAACAGGAGCAAATGAGGACTGCATTGTGCATTGCACAATTAGTATTGAAATATTTTAACTCCACATGGAGAAAAACAAAAAATGTCCTTGTCTTATGATATTACAGTGCTAGAAATTTAACGTTTGTACTTATTATGCATTTTCTCACTATAGGTAACAGCTGTAAAAGTACTAAGTCACTAATCAATCCAGCCTTAGAATCAAACTGGATGTAAAGAAATCTTTTTGCATACCCTTAGATACCTACAGGAACAGCATGTTTATCTCCTAATCGACAGCTCATTATCAATCACTGGAATTTATAAAGTTAGCTTCAGGTTGGCTACACTCAAACCATGTGTCAATACAAAGAACATAAATAACAGTGGCCAAGTATCACCCAGGACAAGAAAATGTGGTTTGGTGTGTGTTGTCTATCAATGCCAATGCACTTAGGGATGCGGGGAGTATTGTTACCTGTGACGTCCCTGTCTAAAATTCAATAACAGCCGAGCTTTAATGCTTGGAAATTCCTATGTCTCCCCATCATTACTGAATAAATGTAGAAGAGGTGTGAACACCAACAGACCGAGCGCGACAACTCCGCATCCCAAAATTGCGGTACAAATCCGGTCCAGACATCTGGGGAAGATCCGGGTTGCCCTCTATCTTCATAATTGGCGAATTCGGAGCGGTGCCATAACCTTAGGACTGGTAGAATTCCTTCCCAAATGTCATTTCACTGTATGTATCATCAGTGTTCACCGCCTAGAATGTGATGTGCTGCACTCAATGGACTTCCTCTATTTAGTCTAGTATAGATTATTTTTCCAAACCCTTATTCCTCTATCGGCTTCATGTTTATCGAAATAATCTTTAGTGTAAATTCTGTTATTGCAGATTTATTTGTAGATAAAAAGGTTATTAGGGGAATCCATGGGCTTTAAGTGATAGTCAAAATCTTTCACACGCGGATCACTATGTGATGTCTTTGACATGTTTTCTTTGCATGGCCAAGAGAGAGAGAGAGAGAGAGGGAGAGAGAGAGAGGGGGAGGGGGGAGAGAGAAAGAGAAGGTAGCAAATGACCTCCCATTCGTAAAATACAAACGAATAACAAGGAGTGTCTCGGAAATTGTTATCTCCTTAAAAATGTATTTGACAAAAACTGTGACCTTTAACGATATCTAAATTTTTGGCACCTCAGGGGATATTCCCAGAAAACACAAACACACACACACACACACACACACACACACACACACACACACACACACACACACACACACACACACAGAGAGAGAGAGAGAGAAAGAGAGAGAGAGCATCTAAAACATGCATTTTATTAAACACCATTTACGCTGTCTGTTCCCCCCCTTTTTTTTAGAAAATCTAAATTCTCAAAAATGTCCCATGTAAATGTTATTTTGGGGGAGGAATTTATAGCAAACATTCTTTTTGAATTCAGGGAATGTGCTGAAATTAAATACCAATTTTGACATTTAGTCAACTTTTCATTTTTGACTTATGCTGTGTACAGAAACACACAGTGGCACGGGCCATTTTGTAAAGTGGTCTTTTTGGGTTCAGGGACCGCCCCATATTAATAAAAAATTTCTACATTTGCTTCGCATTTGTTTGAAAACACAGAGATAGCTGCGTGTGTTTAAAATATTATGTTTTATGGTACTCAACTTTGTGACGTCATATGTTTTTGCGTCAAGTTGGTTTCCAAGATTCTAGTGGTTAGTTTCACAAAAATTAAGGGCATTCTATAGTATACTGGCCCAAATTCAACCTCACATGTGCGTCATCACTAAAAACCACCGTGGGTGCTTTTAAACTCTTTATATACACCTGTTCTAACCTATATAAGCTCAGATCTAATTCGTTTCATGAAAATAACTGTAAAATCATGGTTTTCTTAAAACCGCTTATATAGATCTAAGCTTAGCTAAGCTAAGCTAAGCTAACCTAACCTAACCTAAGATGACCTAACGAAACATAACCTCACCTAACCTACTCTACTCTAACCTACCCTAACCTAGCCTAACCTAACAACCTTACGTAACTTAACCTAACGCAACCCAACATCAGCTAACGTAACATAACGTTTCCTAGCCTAACCTAACTTAACCTAACCTAATCTCGTTAAGTTCCATAGAACTACATATATACATGTTTACTGCGCTAAATGAGTACACCTTGATTGCCTGAACTCCCTAAATACTTGAGAATGTATCGTGCTTCACTTTGTATTATGACAGTGAGTGTTTTAAGCAGTTTGATAATGTGACAATTTGGAAGAGCATATTATAGAATGTCGCAAAGTAATAGCTAATCATTACATAAATAGCACAGGAACAGAACCTGTTTGATGTTTTGCTTACATAATATGCATAATACATAACTGTATGATTACATCACACTTTTGATTAAATACTGAACAGCGATAACCAATTCAACACACAAGAAATACCTTACAGTACAATATGAAGAATAACATATATGTTTTCCTTACTCACAAGTACTCTGATCTCAGAAGATATACATCTGCAGCAACACCCGGCAATGCCATTAGCGTAACACATTGTTTTAAGCACTTTGCATCTTGCCAATCACCGAGAGTGTTATTTTCCCACGATTTATGTACACACTGCAGCTACTAGATTGTGTTCGTGACATATATACAAAAGCACAAACACCTAAATATGTTTTCTGAGCACGTTCCATTGCACCTCCAATGTTAAAACGACTAGCAGAAAGGAAAGAACAAAACAAAAGATTCCATCTTGTTCACTAGGGCCTTTGATTAGCACTGAGTTTATCTTCGCGGCTGGGTTCCAAGACTGGGCTAGACGTAACTTTTCCTGTGTTTGTTTCTGCAGTAAGGACCGCCAACTTAAGCTTGCGTGTGTCATGTGTAAATATTTTTATCGTAACTTTCCGACCTCGCCATGTTGAGTCTAAGAAATGGGGCCGATATGGTTTCCTTGGTGTCAATGGACGCTTCATTTTAACATTTATCGCCTGCTGTGCACTTAAGCGTCTTGCGCTGGAAGGGCCTCATTATCTGCATCAGAAAGAGTTTCCTATGCAATATGTATTTCTCATTTTTAAATACCTTTGCAGTCATTTTTAGAAGCTCAGCAAATTGCGGGCATATATATGTACAGAACTCTTTCTGTAGATAAGTACAATTAAAGATAATTTAACACAGATACAGTCTATTAACTGTATGATACTATATCAGTGACGGCCCTGATTAGCAGACTCGGGTATGTCACTCAACGAACATTGAAAAATTCGTTAAAATATGACCCAAACTAGGTAGAATTGTCCTTTGGAGTTTTCATCTATCATTGTCGTAAATATTCTACATGTTGAGAGCATGATTCAACAGAGAATCTGCTAAACTTGCAACTGAGATCAAATAATCCTCTTCGAAATTTTCGCCAACATTTATGTACCGAACGGTATCGAATGTTGTTTACTATTAATGTCAGGAGATTCATCTAATATTAATGAAAAAAAGAAGAAATTTCTTTCTTATTTCCAAGTGTCACGATGAGACTCACACTTTAAATTAAGTCACTCTGATATCAAGTGAAGTTGCACGAAAAACAATTCATTTTTCCAAGTGATCTTTTAGAGAGGCGTCATATATTGCTAATTCATTTAAATATTCAATATAATTGTCTCTATTTGAAGATCGGTAATTCTCATGAAAAGCAACCACCTGTTTTCCTAGAAAACAAAGACCGTACAAAATAAGAAAGCAAAGCTCTGTTCTTTTCCATTTCATTGTTATGTTGTTCCACAAAGAGCTTATACCAATTACTCTGTGAAAATTCTTTTCTGGACTTATCCCCAAGATTTTTAGTTGCTTTTGGCATATGTGATTACATGAACAGTTGTATTTTATGGATACTTTTTAAATATGTATTTAAATCTTCATAAGGCTGGAATTTCAAACTTACATTTCTTTTGAAAAAAGATTAACAGATCATTTATTTAAAGTATTACGACACAGCCAGGACCCACTTTCATAAACTTTGATGTTAAAATGCCTTATATATTTCTAAAGTCCATCGTAATTCTGAGTACGGGCTTTGGAGGTCCTGTTTTAATTACATACTGCTTTTTGGACACATGTTAATGTTGGAAGCTAAGCTGGGTTGGTCGATCACACAACAATTTAGTGTTATTTTCGTTGCAACAATGGCGCGGAAACGAAGTTTTGTTTACTGCTCATTTCGTGACCTCTTGGATGTAACTGCCTGTATGCATAACTTCGTTCCAGAATATGCCCAAATTTTAATCTACATTTTGCTTTAATAGTAAGTAGCGAAGTGTCCAAATCGTGCTCAAATGTCCACAGTTGAACAGCACACATACAAGATGGAAAACAAATTGCGAATTACTCCCTATTCACAGCTTTAAATGCAATAATGTGAGCGCTATCCTTAACACAAGATGTAGTCAAGGTGCACACCTTAGGCCAGGCGCATAATACCAGCTTCCTCTAGCTAACGACAGATGCCGTTGGCACAAGCTTTGTTTTCCAGTATACTGCTGCAGCCTGGCGCGCATTCAAATCATAATGTTTACGAAAGCTTGACTTTTAATGACATTGAAATGATTATGGACCACAAAAGTATAATGAACACAAGTTGGCAACCAGGTTGAGGAAAATTACAGGTATGTAACACATCTCTTACACCTATTGACGCTGCGCCCCTGTACTATACTATTGTTTTACGACACGGTGCCTCCTTTATCGAACTTCTTATATGAAAAAATAAAAAGCCCGAAACAGTTGAATACCTTAATTTAACACGATGAGACACTTTTACTTTCTCTACTACGTAATAGACAAGGTATTTTACTCCACCCAAATCAAGTCAAGAGTTAACCAGAAATCTATGTTTTGAGGCCCCTAAACCTAAAAAGATTTTACAAAAGGTTCGTGTTTGCGTGTGTTCATGTTTGTGTGTGTGTGTGTGTGTGTGTGTGTGTGTGTGTGTGTGTGTGTGTGTGTGTGTGTGTGTGTGTGTGTGTGTGCACCATAGTGTTTACTTAGAATTTAATTTGTTGTTGCATCTTCTCTGGGATAGTTTGCTTTCAATGTTGTTACTGTATATATTGTTCCTCATAAATGCCCTCCATTATTATTTTAAATCAATCTATATAATTGTAACGGTATTGCGTTTGAGGGGAGTGCAACGCCTGTAAAATATTATATGCATGGTTCTCTTTTAACTCACAAAGCAGAGAAGTTTTCTTATTCTTTCAATTTCGATCATTTCTCAAGTGTGATTTTGAAGTCCATAAAGCTTCCTCTGGGAATTGTTTACGTATGCCGCTTAGTGACCTGCCTTTACTTCTCTTACGAGCTTTTATTGTTTAATATTACCTTATGATTATTTGCTTTGTAACCTTGGGAATACAAAGAAATAATTGACTTTAGTAAGGTATACAACTGGTACACTCTTGTCCACTGGCCTGCATACAGACGCTCTCTGTCAAGGATAATTGAACATACAAGACTGAATTCTACTCCATCAGTCCACAGGCACAAATAAAATTATTCTCTAACTCGTCTTTCTTTTTTGTCAACTCTGAACTCCGAAGTCGTGGAGTTGTTTCGATAATGTTTTTTATATCTATTTCAAAATAAAGAAATATTTCACAATGCTACAGGCTATAACACTCAAAATAAACCCTATTCGATAAGCAACTTCCGAAATATCCTTCAACAAAAATGCGATTAAATTTGCATTTTAAGTATCTATATAAAGATGTGGAATCAGAATGAATATTGCTGGAGTTCTCTTGAAAATGGTTGCACACTGTTAGACAAATTGTCAGCGTTGCACACGAGAAATAAAAGTAAACCGAAGCAAATGAGACAATGGGATAGAGATAACTTAATAAAAGCACGTATCTCTTTTGGCGTAATGCTTTCTTGCATTAGCAATACGCCCTTGCCCTTAAGGGATGACACAGGTTGAATGTAAATACAAAGAGAGAGAGAGAGACAGAGAAAGAGAGAGAGGAAGCGAAATTCAAAGGAGAAACATTAGCAGTAAATACTCCGAATGGTGTCTACGGCAATTACAAATTGATACATGTTCGTGACGAAGGTTTTACTTACGGATGGATAAAGCTTCCTTTAGCAACCATGGACAAGTTAAACATTGCAAAATATATGTACTACTGCTCAGCTAAGAAACCACATTGATTGAAGAAATAATCGGTCCTGGACATTGAGTAATCCAGGTCGCGAAGGCCGCATAACCGTTCGGGAGGGTTTGGGAGCGCTGACCACGTCCCACCCTCCAGTTCTGCACACCTCATGACGCCTGTTGTGGGCGGAGGAGGGGGATGCAGCAGCCGTACGGTAATCTATGGCCCGCGAAGGGCTGTTGCGCTACAGGTTAGTTTTTTATTACATTAAATAACAAAAAGTATTTCCGTTTCACAACAGAACTGTAGAAAACATTCTAGTACACATACGCCAAGTCATATAATACCAACACAATGGATTCCAGCGCATTCTGCATGGATAATTACAGAACATCTGAATGTTGTTAGAGTAGCTGGTGCAGACCACAAAATGGTCTATTCGTTCTCCAGAACTGGTGGAATTTTATCTGTGGGTTAAATTAAAACACATACCAAGGAATACCACCTCCCGAAGACATGAAAGACCTTATACGATGAGCATGGTAAATGATAAACCTGATGAATTTCAGCATGCGCCGTTTTCCGTTCCGAATCGCTTTACATTGTGTAAAGTGTGTGTGTACGTGACAGAAATGGTTACCGTTGTCTTTAACACACATTGTTCATAATTAACCTTCAATTGTGTTCAATGGATACCAAAATACAGTTGTTATATGTCTTTAAACTCACTCTTAAATGGTAAATAATATGGATCAATTTAAAATCATGAAGTTCGTATCCGTAACCTGGTTCAGTTTTCACCGTCACTTACTTTTCTTTTCTTTGCGCCTAACAATGTAATGACTTGCGCGCGAAGCAGCCTATTCTTCGTTCTGTTTCAGTCGCTAGAGTGTTGAACACAGGACTTCTCTCACACAAAATCAATCCTTATTCGTCACAATAATCACATAATAAAAAGTAGCGAGACAATAAGATTACTATTTCGTTGCGATTGAATACCATAAAAAACAAAACTGACAAATTGCGATGTCTACTCTTTCTGGTAATGGGCCATTCTACGCCAAATGCATGCACTGTAGGTATCTAGTAAAATACTTACGAGGCGGTTCATTTAATTCGGTCCATTTTATGCAGTTTTTAATATCTATAAGCAGTACCTTTTCCTTTGAAAGATCAACTTTACTGGTGTTAAATCGCACGTTTGTAATTTTGGATTTTATTACGTTAGTTTTGACATTACTACTGTTTACCTATGGTAGGCAGATGAGACAGTGTTATACCTGAAACATCTATATTCGGGAGCGAGCGTGTTAATTCTAAGTAAATCAATATCGTAACTAAAAAAATCTGATGTGTTGCATTCACATTACTTTTTCTACTCTTGTACTAACCATTCTTCTAACTCTTATTTCTCTATCTTCTACATACTAGTTGAGATAAACATTTGTAGAAATTATCTTATTGTTCATTTGCTTGTAGCTGCAAGAGGAATATGGGACATACGCACGTAAGTTTTCCTAAAAATGCTTTATTTGATTCAGGGGTCTCAAAACATATATTTCCGGTGAAATCTCGACATCGAATACTCGACAATACTTCCTCTGCTTTATTATACGTAGTAGAGTAAGTTAGAGTAAGTAGTTAAGTGCCTCTTTTTGTGCACGTGAATATGCGACCTCACATTATTAAAGTTCATTTTTCTTTTAAAAGCCCCTCATTGCACAAATGTCAATGGAAATAGAATGATTCAAGAGGTGTTAATAGAAAAGTTGTATACATTACCTTGTATAAGATCCAAAGGACATTTGTTCTCTTTTCTGAGACAAATCACCTTTTTAAAACTGATTCAGCCAGAGAAAATACTGAAGTGTCTAGGTTTCGGAGAGTAATCCAGAAATTGTGCTTAATGCTGCAAATCTAGTCACGTAACGCAGGAACTGCTGTGCAATTAGAACTCCGATAATGAAGTGAATTGTGCTGCCTTCGTGCAGGTTTATTTGTATGGAGAAAGTTGCAAACTCATGCCGTAAGAGATAATTTTCTTCAGAGAAGCTGAATGGTTTAATTATCTTCAGCATTTATATTTATAATTTTTTTCTTTATGTTAGATAGTTCCTGAAAGTCTAGGCGAACTTCATTTACAAAGAAACTTGTCTTTGACATCTTAATCATTGCCTTCCATTAAAGGTGTTTGAGTGAACGATGTCAATGAACTTCAAGATATCAGTGATCGGATGGGGAATGGAGAATTTACCCACGGCAAATACATTATCCATTATTTTAGGAGACGCATAAAATGTGTGGAAGACAGAGCTGTCAGTATGTGATGAAGCTCTAGGAAACTGAACATTTGATTACTGAGAAGAATTTTCATTTGCTATATTTCATGCATAAAACAACACACTGGACAGAAATGGTGTTGTAATTTATAAAGACAAAGTTCAAAGTTAGTTACCCAAGTGGTATGGCAATGTATGATAAATATAGAACTTTTAATCGCATCAGGGACAGCTTAATGACAAAAATTATTAAGGAAATATCATACCTCAAGGTAATCTTTATACGGAAGATTTTCTTAACTCTTGCTTACTCAAAACTGAAAAAATATCTATTAAAATAACCTATTGTGACAAAATGACTCAATAGTTCACCTTAGTCACTTTCTCTGTATTTCCTTTCCTTTGCTCACAACAAAACTGGCCTCAAATAACACAAAATAACTCAAACATTACTCCTTTTAACCCTGTTTTCACAACGTAACAACAGCCATGGAATAATAACCTAACGAATGTTCCACGCTTTCAGTCAACTCCATCGCACTGCACTTAGCGTTGCATAGCTGTTCTATGCCAACGCGACTGTATGTTAAGATACGAAATACGGATACATATGCACTTCATTTTCTGTGAAAAGTTTCTGAAGGCCATTTTACTGGATTTTACGAGCATATAACGTTATATATTTAAGGACCTATTAGAGATGGACAAAAACTTTCTTTAAATACTTTTTCATAGCGTAAGGTATTTTTGACCTGAACGCTATATTTAGTTTTATTTTTTCACACCCTATAAAATCAAATATTCTTTTGCTTCTCTCGAGTTCACTGAAGAATATGTAATATTCATGTTACACATAGTTGACGTTGTTATCGAACTTCTGTATTTTTTTGCATTCTTACATGGACTTAACTGACAGTTCATAGAAAAAAGTGCCATAATCCTGACCTATTAGTTCTTTCCTATCGGCCTATGAGCCAGTGATCAGTTCAACGAATGATAAATAATAATGTGTATGTTACGAAGTGTGAAATTTGTCGTGAAATGGGTATGCTATTGAGTTTGAGAATCGTAAGAAATGTGAGAACTGCGAATGAAGTGTAAATTTATAAAATCTAGGAATAGTGTTAGTCAACCACCATCTACTTGATGCCATACTATATACGCGTTTTGTACTAAGAAAGTCATAGAGCTAACCGGAAACACCCGTAAATATTAGGAGTGCTATGATAATTGCACTATACAATGCCAAGTCTGTGTGTGCTATTACAGTCTTAACTAATTCACAAGATTCTAACATCTCTTTATGCCCCTGTAAGCAAGTTTGTTAGAAGTGCTTTAAATACACAAGAACTATTCCAGTACTGTCACTTCAGCATTTGTTACCTGTTTATACGAGTCAAACAATAAAACTAACAGCAATTTAGAATAAACCTTTGTATGTTACAAAAACGTTGTAAAGTATACGTAAATTTGACGTTTACTTAGTGAAATCTTTACCAGTGTGTAGTATATTGATATAGCATATTACAGATATGATCAAATCGCCTGATAGGTCCGGGAAGAAGGGCTTTGGAGGAGTACAGCACATAATACCTATTTATTAAAAAATAAGTTATAAATTAAATGACTAAACAAAATCAAGTGCTTTATTCATTATTATTCATTCAACAGATATGTGAAACTCAAAATAATGCAGTTTTTATATAAAATTGAAGGAGTAAATATAAAATGACCTATAAACTGTAGAAAAAATGAACAAACGATATGCATTATGCTTCTACAATATTTACATTTAATACAGCGTCCTTGTATGCTACAAAATGAGAGCACTCGTTCTTTAGTAAATATCCGACCAATCTCGTAATTGTTCCATCATTGAGTTAGAAGACTAGTTGTGTGTAGCAAACAGCAAACAAATATGGAAAGGATGAAAAGTGGTGGCATGCGGGGTAAAAAACGTCCACACTTGGTCTTTTATACACCAAAAAACTCGAAATAAACCTTGCGATCATAAAGGGCAAAGCATTATGAAAGAGCTTTTCCGTGGTTTCAATTATACTCGTAGATGAAAACATACGAAGACTAGTCTAGTTATCGTAGGGCAACATAGAACTTTCTAGCTCTTTGTTACTTTTGGGTACAATAGTACATAGTAATTAGCTGTAACCAGACATTTTATATGAACAAAAGTATGTGCAGGTGCATGGCTGACAATGCACGTAGTTTTCGACGTTGGGGATTTCCAAAGCAATGCCTTTTGAACGGCATTCAAATTCCTTGTTCATCAGGGCTCTGTTCTTTTCAAAGATAACACCTCAGTACAATGCCCCAGCCTTGGAAAAAGTGAATGGTGCTGTAATGTTTCTGGAGCGTAGGAGCAATGAGGAAGTTGTTAAAAAGAAAGCAGTTCCGTCAAAAACAAAGAGCCACTGTGAATAACTATTGTGTATATAGCCCCGGCGTTCTTCAAAGGTGATCTGTCCCAGTTTCTAAAGCAACATCTGTCTGAGGGCTTACACAAAACCATTGGGATTAAAGTGCGACAAATCAGGGCAAACCATGCCCTTTAGGATGGCTCTGAAACAGTTTTAACTTTTAACCTTATCATACAAAGCTTATTTCTTGGATACGTAAAGTCTACGAAGTGCGGAAAGGTTGGTCAAACTCTCTGTATGAACTTAATTTTAAGGAAAGAGTATACACACATAATTGTGTTATTGAAATAACAATGGTGAAGTGCCAAAACAAAGAAAACTCTTTACTAACCTAAAAAACTTACTACATTCTGATGAACGTACAAATACAAGACTCCTCACACATAGAGATAGGTGATTTAGCATAAATACACAAAAACACAAATAATAGAAGGTGCTATGTGCCATAAACAATATTGTCACAATATTAGCCCTCTGAACAGTTGGAAAAGATCATAATAAGCAATATATTGTTGAAATATAACAACCATAAGATAAACAGTTAAGTGTGCTTATGAACAAATAACCTGATAAAAGCGTTGGTGTTTTTTACAAGGAAGATGCCAGAACCTCTTGCTCTTCTCTCCTTATTAATACGAGTATTAACTTGCATCGCATCTGAACCGTTATACTGGTACAATCTACTTGAAGTAGTTAGCTGTTAACAGGCACATAACGCCAGTGTAATGTCCTGGATATAGCACTTCTGCCATCTGTGGAGTTATCTTTGAACTGCTTCCTGAACTTTTGGCACTTGACACTTGATAGCACTTTTGGCACTTGATAGCAATAGTCCATAGCATCATTGTAAACAAAAATTCACATTTTGTCAGAAGTGGCACTTAGATCCATTGTTATTTCAATAACACAATTCCTTACGTGCTTAAAATGCATTCTATATATCCTTGAAAGTGGTTCTAGTAGATATAGTTATTGCGAAATATGTTAAATTATATAAAGGAAACGACTAAAGTAAACTTGTCAATTTTCTTATTTAATACTAATTGAAATACCCGGGGTTTTCAGTGGTTTGTTGATCTATTTCTCCAAGTTGTCCTTGCCGAATTAGCTTTTTCTCTTTGAAGACATTTAAAAAAGGTTCCTTAATGTATTTAATTAAAACTGCTAGGATACCATAAAGAACAAAAAATAAATAAATGACAACACCAGCAAGACGCTGGTACTTTTGAACAACTACGAATACCAGAGGAAGAAAAACGAGTAGACAAAACCGCGTGAATATAATCCTTGGGATTTCTATTTCAATGATATAGAAAATTGTATCAATTGTACATGTAATACATTGCATTTCTATTTCAGTCATAGAAAAGTGTATGAATTGTATGTTGAAGGGCGAGTAGAGAAGGACATGTGAATGCCGTTATATAAAACAAAAGTGAGTGAATACAATACCTTGCATAGTAAAATGTAATAGTAAAATGGAAAGCATAGCATACATAGCCTTTTGACACTAGAAGAATTCGCTTAGTGATGGGTTTGGTATTTAAGAATCAATGGGATTTTATACACCTATAGTAAATTAAACTACACAAATTTTAATATTACAGAAACTCTATGCAGCGGAAATTTTAGCGGGAAAGTAAATGTAATGAAATTTCTCAGTCTAGGAGAGAAAGTACAGGCTACGATTTTATAAAAATATTCTCCTACTTACCCCTAATTACTTTTATGACATCTTCATCTCAAGGAAATTATGGCATACCTAAATCTGAACCCGTTGTTTTACTGAAGTACATGGCACATAATTGGGAGACAATTTTGTATTTAAATGCTTTCGTTAATATATTTAAATAATCCGCAATCAGTAAAATACATCTTTCCGTTGTGTCTCCTTTTTACTTTCTCTACTGGTAAGTAGGGAAGTATTCTATTCCACCCAAAAATTCGATGTCCAGACTTCACCGGAAATATATGTTTTGAGACCCCCTGAATCAAAAAAAAAAAAAAAAAATTTAGAAAAAGGTTCGTGTGTGTGTGTGTGTCTGTGTGTCAGTCTGTCAGTCTGTGGACAGCATAGCTCAAAAACAAAAAGTCGGTTAAAAACCAAAGTTGGTATTTAAGTTTATTGTCATTCAAGGATGCGAAACGAAGATTTTGAAGAAAATAGCCCCACCCTAAACTACCCTTTACATAGAACATTTTTCGAAAATTTTTATTTTCTTGAAAATGGCTCTAACGATTTTGATTAAAATGTCGTATGTTTGAGATATTTTGATGACAAATGAAATGTATATCTTGAATTTTCTGGCTATAGCCCCTGTAGTCGTATTTACTCTGGACGAATTTTGCATAACTGGTAAACCGTTAGACATAGACAAAATCTTGTAATACAAATGTAGATCTCGCTAAAATACACAATTTTTGTCTCAATAAATTTTCTTGTAGGGTGAACCATTTCGGAGATATTCCTTGTTATGTGTGTGAGTTTCGGAAAACTTTGAACTTTAGCGAAATGCAACAACGTTGTTCATTTTTTTATGTTAATCGTGCAAAGAGAATGGAATCTCAAAACTTAAGAAGATTTGACTATCGCACAAAGCCTAATAGAATATTGTCCAGTATTCTAATATTCCCCTTGCACCCACAAGGAAATAAGCAATAAGATAATTTGTACGAATGTTTATCTTAAATAACATGGAGATATAGGAATAAGAGTTTGTTAGAATGGTTAGTACAAAAGTAGAGAAAGTCATGTGAGTGCAACACATCAGATTTTTTGTTTAATTAGTTGCCGGTTGTAATTCACATATCGTAAAACATTTTTAGTACAGATTCTCTCTCGGAACCTATCGATTACAGATATCGTTGTGATAGAGGAATACTTTTACACAATATCTCGGACAAAAGAAGCTAATGCCGCAAGGTAACGGATCCATTGTAACAATAATGGCACTTCGACCTTAGCATACATTTTGTTAAAAAGCGAAAAGCTTACCCTCAGTTTTGTCAGCTGTGTTGCGTTAATGGATTCCGGTTTATAGCTGCTACATTTGCAATAATGTACAGTCACAATGTCCCCTTGGGCCTATTTAATAAATCGAAAGTTTTTATACAAATTCATTCGAAACGTATAATGTCACATTGGAAACGGCTAATGGGAACAATAGTACATACATGTGCATAGAAGTGGTCTAAATTGTGGAATTTTAATTGGAATTACAATGACTTCAAAATGTACAGCGCGTTTGTAGCTCTGGTGGACCGCCCCGCGGCGGCACCGCACCGGGCGAGAGCCACGTCGCCTCTCCGACAGAATTACACTTAAAGAACCGGCAAGTAGCGGGTACGGAACACTATTGTACTAACCTACATTAGACTTACCTGCATCACAACAGATGCGACGCGAAAACATTCCCTATATCTCTGAAAATAATTCTGGTTTACTCCCAAAATTTATGTTCACTGACTGCCTGTATTTCTCTCGTGATATTGCCCAATTCTTGTAACGTGAACGTATTTGATGCGTACACTTTATTCTTTAACGTTCCCCACAAATAAAAATCGCATGGAGATGGCTCAGGGGAACGATATGGCCACAACTCTCGACTAAGCACTTCCCAATTCATGCATAGAATTTGTAGCACACAGATTGACAGATTGGCTGATACACACGCGTGCGTGGGCCTTTTTCAAAACATTTTAGATTCAGGGGGGCTCAAAACATATTCCTAGTGAAATCTCGACGCCGAGTTTTTTTAGTAGAATACAATGCTTCTACTTACTATACGTAGTAGAGAAAGTAATAGCGAATGCTGACCCACCCATCCACAGATAAAGAATGCAGATAGACTGGATGGCACCCTAATGCCATCTGTCCGCCACAGAGGCGGAGCTACAGTTACCCTGCTCTGATTCCTGTGTGAACGCACTGACAGCGCGATCTATAGTACACACTTGAAGTATCTGCCAACAGATCCGTTGCGATATTACTACGTAGTTAAAGCGGCTTAAAATAAGAGAGGAAAAAAAAAAAACAATTGAAGTATTTCTGCGAACATTTATCTCGATTAGCATCAATTAGAAAAATAAGCTTTTGCAAGTATAGTTACCAGAAGCTGTATAAAAATTAAGAAGTGGTGAACACCAAGTCATGTAAATGTAACATCTATTGTTGCCACTCTGTATAAGAACAAAAACTTTTCCTGGGTAAAGAAGGCACAAGTGACATATGCCCCTTCACACAATGCGGAGCTATTGCGTGTCAGTGTAAATGGCAGATTTCTACTTCGGAAGATTAATTTGCAGATTTGGCATGGTTTTCAGAGTTGTGTGCCAAGAGATGTTCGATACTGGGAACTGTTAATAATTGCATTAAATTACCTTAAATGAGTTGTGAGAATTCACAGTAAGTTTCTCGACCTGGTAGGGATAAACTTTAAATACATTTATGCTAAGACCGTCGAAGGTTTTCTTTAATTAGGCGGAAGGTGCTAAATCATAATATAAACTAATGTAACTGAATGGGAATTTTGCTAATTGTGCACGCATGGCATTTACGTAATTAGTTTCTTCTGTAATATATCTTCTGTAATCCAATATAATGGGAGACACTGTAAAAATGATTACAACTTAATTCCTCAACATTGTATTTAGGATTTCAAGGGAGTTTATGACCAAAAATTAAAGAACACTTGGCGAAATCTAATAAAGAATCAGATGCCGTATTCTTAGTGGAAGATATATTGACATGCAGGTCAACTGTTCAATAAAACAAACGACTGTAGCTACAGAAGCGGACTACAACCAAATATATAGTATAAAAATCACAACTGATTATCTAGATGCCACAATACAATCCTGACCTAACACGTTTAATTTCATGCTTCAAAAAATTAAAGATAAAATAAAGCCGATTAGCGACTGGGGAATTTTTCATACTGGCAAGTTGGCCATGGTAACTTAGTGGTTAAGACATCCGCTCGATCCGGAAGATCCGTGGTTCAAATCCCGGCTATGGCATTGAATTTTTCAGTCCTGATTCCACTTCTTAAACATTGCCCACACACGCCTTGTGTGTTTAAAAACATCAGGAGTTAGTTTGTTGGCATAAATAAATACTAATTCCACTTCTAATTCACCAGGCACATGGGAATGTTTAGTACAAACGTCTCTCCATAGAAGTGTTACTCCGCACAAGTGTTCCCATGTAAAGTGCATAAGGCTTTAAGTACCGGCACCACCATATCTTACTGCTCACCTGACATTGATGGGAAGAATTATACAGGCTTATTCCAAATGATTGTCATAATCTACAGTGCAATTGACATAAGAATATGAATTTTATTTTATGGTGTACTGTAACTCAAAGTTTTGTTTACATACATTACACATGGTCGATATTTACACCTTTTGTCACTCTATACACTTCTACTCGATAGTCCATCTCTCAGCACACACGAGTCAACATGGCAACGGTGATGGTTTCCAAGGAAATTCGGTTGCGCTGCTTCAATTCCCTTTGCACAAACAACCTGTATCCACAAATTGTGCGTACCATCTGCGAATATAATTGTCGGAGGGAGGCTTCTTCTCGTATTTTGTGCGAAAATGGCGGACTATGGGGTGTTGATATTCAGGAGTACAAAAAGCTTTCTCCTTACCGCTAATCGCCATTTTGTTAAACACTGCTGTTACTGCCATCTGGTGGTAACTGATGTCACCACAGTTTATGCAGAACAAACCTTGGAGAGTTTGTCTAACCGCTACTGCAATAATGAAAATTGTATGTTTCCATGTTCTCTAAAAGAAAAAATCACGAAACCCCGACAATCATTTTGAATAACTCTGTATAATGCCATACTTCTTCCTCCCCACCACTTCCTGTTATTTCATTTCCTTATGTTTTAGGATTGAAGGATTAAGCGAGTGGACGGCGGTGGGTTTTGCTTTGAGGAGCTCTCTGCTCTAATTTTTTTTTTTTTTGTGTATTAAAGTCCTCCAACATAACATATCGGACGATAGATGAATGAAATTAGTGAAATGTGCTCATATGAGCTCCAAGTCCATAGAGCTTAAAGTTACCCGACATTTCGTCTTCTCAGAATAAGAGAAAAGCTCGGAAAAAAAAATTATCGGCATAACTCACCCTAACTAAGACTCGAACTAACCCCCTAGCGTTACAGCCCAGGACGGGCCTTGGCTTGCCGCCCAGCCGCTACGTCCCCCACCTCTGCCTACTACAGGCGTCATTGGTGAGGTGCAGTGCTGGAGGGTGGGACGTGGTCAGCGCCCGAGCCCTCCCGGCCAGTTATGCGGCCTTCGCAACCTGGGACCACTACTTCTCCATCAAGTAGCTCCTCAATTGGTCCCCCGGGACCTAACGAGGTTGAGTGCACTCCGTGCCAGACCTCCCAGCGGGGGAAAGATCCCCATGCTGGTACCGGGAATCAAGCCCGGATCCTCCGCGCCAGAGGCAAGCGTGCTAGAGATTTGAACTAGGGACCTCGTAAATGCGAAGCAGGCACGCTACTACTACTTGTTCTGATGTGATGGGCCATCAGAGGGACCTCTCTGTCAGAAGAGGTAGAACTGTGGGAGATAGTTGGTGTCAGGGTTATATCTGGAAATGTTAAGGACCCCGTCTGCTGCCCGGATGTGGTCGTAGCTTTGCTGTTCACTTCTCCCCCTTCACTTCCAGGTTTCGAGAAGCACAATGTTTTTGTGTGTGCTTAAGTGTCGAACTCCTATGTTTCCTAATTCCCGTGATAATATATTTGGGGGATTAAATTTCTTTGGAGAAGAGCACTTAAGAGTGACAATGGAATGATAAAATACCTAAAGAGTCGAAAAAGGAAGTGCGCAAGTCTCTTGTGTGCCATAGCCCATACTTAGTGACATTTCTAATACGAATGAACAGTGCAACAATTATAGTATGCTTTATCGTTATATATGTACTAGACGATTAGACGCTTTACAGTTTGACTTATACATGATAATATATCTCAATAAAAAGCTTTTATAATGTACATAAATATCATGCAGGTCATGACTTTTAACCTTCAATTAGAAACTTCTCTCCTGGAGGAGAATTATAAACTTATAGATATTAAAAGTTGGCAGATGTGCGTTGCAGACTGCTCACCCCCAGATATGAATTGTTGATATTCCAGGAAGGTACATTAGCTTAATGAGGGAGCACTTTTGTTTGTTGTTTTCAACACTCTGATTTATTGATACGCGCGGCTTTTGTTTAAAGGCTACCATCAACTTTAAAAGCCAAACTTTTGTTTTGTATTTATTATTCAGGAGAAAGGTTAGGTCCCGAGGGTTGTAACGGTAAGTTACGCTCTTGCATGTGGTTCAAAGACGCACGTTGCATTTAGATGTAAGCTTCTGCCTTTCTGCCCATATCCGCAAGGCTTGTCTGCAACAAACACCAACACCAGGTCGGTAGTTCAGTATTAAAAGCTCTATTTTCAGCATGTAGCGAAGTTTGTGGCTTGGATCTGTCCATCGAAGGAGTTTTGGTCTTAAATTTACACCATTTATGCCTTTAAACGCAAATGAGCTCATACATACGGGAAGGCTGCGTTGAATTTTGGGAGGTGTTCCGCTCTCATTGCATTCCGTTTGTTATACTGGATGAGTCAGTGTACCATTTTCTATTTAAACGTCCAGTATGACTAGGTGGTGTTTTGGTGCACCTTGTCGTATGACCTTACTGAATTGTGCTATATGGAGTCAAGTGATACATGTGATATATGTGAAAATTGTATTAAGAAATTTATCCTTAAAACGTAAACCCAAAATACTATTGTGGGAAACCGCTTAGGAATTATTGTTGAAAAACGAAGTAATAATAACAACCAATAATAATAGTAATAATAATAACAACAACAATGTGACAAAATACAAAATCCAGTCCAGTTACTTGGCTATCTCTTTATTTTCCTTCTAAACTTTTGCACAAAGCACAGTTCTCTTTTACTGATGTTAACGCAGTCTACAGTCTTTTGTGATATTACAACGCACAACTGTTTTCTTCTCGTAGCTCTGACTGTCCTTTCATTTCTTTCTTCACTTCCTGTGTCTCTCATGCACTAACTCTGACGATACAATCACTCGACACCCATTAAAACTTTCTCACTTCAACGCGACGTATCTTTCACAACACTGTAGTAGGCATTCCACAAAATTTATTTCACAGGATTATAAATACGGTCAAATTATTGTTGATGCACAAAACAAACTGGAAGCACAAGTTTGTTTACTAATCAATGTTTCTATGATTGTTTCAACACTCAGTGCCTTATTGAGCATAAAAACTATGTGGCACGCATGTCATAATTTAAGTCATTTTTGGTTGTCTGCATTTTGTAATAGAATAGATATAATGACTACTGCCGCACTGGGATGGTGCAATACAGTGTGATATTATGACAACTCCCTTCATTCTTCATGCATATGCTGTCGCACGATATTTTACGCCATTCCTTCATGATGTATTCCAGAGAGAGCACGTTGGTATGCTTTTGGTCCACGGAGAAGCAAGAGCCAATGCACAAGCAGCGCAGCATATATGCCGGGATAACAACTATACATACAATAATACCAAATTTATTCGTGAATATTACACGGTAAAAAATTAGTACATGCAGAATATTTGAACCACCTCTACAGCACACGGATTACTTACGAAGCGTGTACTCGTTCCAACTACCTAGTACCTAGTAACTTCAGAAATAAACATTCCGTCTAACATGTAGATGTTAAATACTTGGATAGAAGTTAGCCAGGGGCTGATGCTTGTGTGTTAGATTGCTTAAAAACGGAAAATAAGGGGCAGCTGACTCGCCTAATTTAATCGCAGGTGTTCACAGCACTGAGTATGAACTTCTAGAAGGCACTTCCCTTTTATTCATGTGGACCATTATAACGCCGAGTTTGTGTCGCGTCTTGTATCCTCAAATTTCTTAACGTTGTTTCGAGGACTGACCTAAGTAAGTAAGAAAGCACCGTCTCGGTGCACCAGAGCGCAGTGCGCTGATGGCCCCTGAGCTGCATTAAATGCTGCAATGAAGTGAATGTACAAGCGCTGGTTTGGAGGAAACCAATTACCGTTCTGAGGTCATGTCCCGCTGACCAGTAATACCACAGAGGGTGACAAACCACATCCATGTTTCATTCCAGTTAGCGCAGTTCACAGAAGTGGTTTTTTTAAATCTCCACTGTGAGACCGCAGAAACAAAGATTGCAGGGTGAAGCAAAAAATGAATGCGTTTAATTCAAAGACCATTGCTTGGCCAAGATTAGATTAAAATATTAAAAGAGATACTGATTTTACAAGTATTAAAACCAAAGGTTTGTGAATATCGAAATGTAGTTTTAGTGACATTTATTAGCATTATTTGACAACTAAAATGTATGTAAGCTGTTAATGGACACCGGTATTGAATTTTAGGTGAAAATGAGGAAATTTTCGTTTTGGGTATTTTATACACATTCCATAGATGTCTTTGAATAACTTTGGACTATCATCTGTCACGTTGTTCCATTTTTAAAAGCTCAGGAACATCTTTAAATTACTTGTCTGCTCTCTTTCAAATCAACTGGACGATTTTTTTGTTGTGTTGTTCTCATTTTACATATGCACTTCGGTTTTTCTCAAATTTACGTGTACATTTTAAATATAATCTAAGATGTGACAACAAAATATTCAAGTGTAAACTTTATAACTGGTTTAATCGTTGGCTTACAAAAACTTAATGTGCAGTGAAAAATAAGGACAAGTTTAGCACTTAACAAATTAGCAAGAACAAATTTATTTCTCTACAACTAATAACATCAACTTTAACCACAGCCATACGTAAATAAAATCAGAAAATTTCACTACCATGCTTCTCTGTCAAATGTGAATCTCCAAGGTATTTTTAGAAAATTGGCATTGCTTTCGCTAATCAAAGATCTTTAATTGCACTATCTAAAAAACTATTTGAGGTAGAGCTTTGAGATTTTCTGTTAAAATTAATTTATTTCTCATATTAAGTATATCATTTTTCAAGTAAGTATGTTTGAAGCTTAGAAAGCAAACTCAGTCCCGGTGCCCCGTAATTATGGATATGTTAATATACATAATAAGGCATAAGAATGCTTAGTCTGACTATAACTTCCCAACCTTGACCTACACATGGTTTGTGGAAGAACAACGATCCGTTTTTGCTTTAAGAGGAATTTTGAGTTCATGCGCACACTTGCTTTGCTTCTCTAATTTAGTCTCTCAATATCTTCGAATTAACGTTATATCAGAAGGAAAATAGAGCTCATTTGCTTTGCTATAGCTCTCCAGAGACCATTAACAAATGACTGGCTGACGGGGGTGTTACTGGTGTTTTACTAGCAAAAAATCGAAATTTCTATCTGCCTGCCATAGACTACTGAATATAGACCATCATTCCCTTCCAACACTACATGAAGGCTCTAATAATATACTTATCAATGCTCAAAAACCTGAAAACCGCAACTAGTGACAGTTAATTGTAAGACCACATGTAATATATTTTGACAAAGTAAACTTAACGAGTATATTGCGAATTCAGCCATTGTTCATTTCTGTGGCATATATGTCCACAAGTGATATCATCTTGTAGGATATCAGGTAAGTACTGGATGATGACTAAATTTTGGGAACTTTTGTAAGGTCTCTCCAATATTCTTTGGGAATCTACTGCCAATGCTAAACTTGTGAGCTAAGGCACCTTTCTATGAGGCTGTGAGAGGGTGGGGTGAGAATAGACAACAAAAGTGTAACTGACTGATGGATATCATTAAAAGCTAATAAATGAACTGTTTGACGTGAGATTACGACTATTTTAGAATGTGGAATTAAACAGTTTCTAAATATTAGCCCCAGAAACGTTAACTATTGAAGTATTATTTCTGCTAGCTTCAATGAGTTTCGGTTTAAAATAACTGTTTCCTTACTAACAATGTGAAGCACGAGAGTAGCTGAAACGCTAAGCGGAGAATCCTTTTGAGAGGACCGGCAGGTATGGATATCTCGAGTGTGGTCTTTAGGCGCTAACGAATACCGATAATCGATCACGGTATTTTACAAATGAACGCTCTTTTATCAACACACGTCCCGTCTACACACCAAAGCTCCTACGTCATACGATGTCAAATGTTAATTCTTTATTCGTTCTCTGGGACATGCTAGATTCTAAGAATTCTTTCCCCTTTCTATTAGAATTGGCATGTGTGTGTGTGTGTGTGTGTGTGTGTGTGTGTCTGTGTATGTGTGTGCGTGCGTGCGTCTGTGTGTGTGTGTGTGTATTTGCTGAATACACTGGTCTAGTTAATCCAGAGCTTCATCTAATGGGCTTCTTGTTCACTTATTTCATTGGAACGCCCAAATGCCTTAGCTACACAGATCTATATCTAGGGCGAGGTATTTTGGTACCTGCCTCTTCAAGTTTAGCTCACACGGACCACATCCCAAGGCAACGACAATGTAAACAAACCTGCCTCTTATGCCCCTACAATCAAACGAGGTATGGCCATGTACAGAATAAACGAGCATCTCTAGATGAGCAGCTAATTTGAAATTATATGCAGGCTTACAGTATAATACAGGGTAAGCATTAAATTGCACATTGAGATGTGAAAAAGGATAATACTATAACAATTTTAACTATATGGACCAGATTGAATTATTTATACTATTCATAAATGTATACATAATCATTACTGTTTGCTTAACCTGTTGCAATTTATGACCATGTATATTTTCAGTGTCTCAAAAAAATTGTGTAACACACCTTAAGAGTTATATAGAGTTTAGTACCTGAGACACACTTAAAGATTTATTTCAATTGGATAATTAATCCAGAGTTAGGTTTCCTATTGGCAACTACTGCGGTGTATTGTGCTTTGCTTCTTGGAGCGGCTGTGCGTAACGCAACCAGTGCCTAACCCTGTTCCAATGTCCGTGTGATTGCAACCAGCAGTGTTCTTCTGAGTCCAGAAAGATACTGAAATGTCTTGTCCTGTTTATATCTGATCGCCTTTTACTGAGCACACACCCTTACTGTTAATCATTAATATTCCTTGACAAATTTGCAACTTGTTCTTCTTGTTAAATTATGCTTTGATTTTCAGATATAGAAATTGTTTATTGCAATCATCTACACCATCACTTCTTTATAAAATTACAAAACCTAATAATAAATGATTTCTGGTATCAATCTGAAACTCTACCTATTCTATGTTATTTTTAGATGCAATAGCAGATGTCCCACAACTGCAGTAGTGCGGAACATAAATTAATATTAAATATTAACATCACTGTTATTTTGCACTGCAACAGTTGGCAATTCAACTGTAGTACGTGACCGGAAAGAGTAGTAGTGACTATGTTCGTGTTTAATAATATCAATGTTCTATTGAATTGGTGTTTATAAAAATAATTTACAAAGCCTAACTTGTTTATGAATGGTATAGAATAGTGTAGGCTGTCAACATACACGGGGCAGCCACGTTTGCTGGATAATTAAAAATAAATTATGCAGAGAAGGAAAATATTCCAAAAGCCGTCGCATTAACAGTGGGAGCGGAAGGTGGTAATGAAATCATCTGTTTACATTTTACTGAAAGCGAGAGAATGCGGCTATTGATGAGGAACGATAAACTCCCTCAGAGGGTCTTGGATTTATCGCTTGGAACTGGGCTAACTCCTTTTTCCCTTGCAGTTCCTGCACAACAATTTATTGCGCGGGACACAAGGGGATGATTACCGGTGCTGAGGGGTCTTAATTTATAGCACATGGGAAATACCTCCAGTTTTTTATAAAGAAAAATGAATGTATCCTCTGTTAGAGGAGTGAGGCCGAATCGTGCCACACATCGTCTATCACCGCCATAATCCAGTTACCATGTACCACAGATTGCTCCTTTGAGGTCGTTCTAATATCACATAACCTCCCTCCAAATCATTCCCAGTGCGTGGACAAATCTGAGATGGTGGCTTTTTCAAATAAACAAACTGCCGCAGGCGGAAATTAAACTGAAAGAGGTTATTCCGGTAACTAGGAATCACCACCTCTGTATATCCAGAAGTTTTATGTTATTACATCATGCCATTAGCACATAGTGACACCCTAACGACGTAATTTTCTAATTACATGAAAGTCATAATATAAGTAAATATATAAAAATGCAAAATCCAAAGAAGTGTTCATGAAATTTGGACAAGTAATTGCTTAAGAGCACTTGGTACAGACAGAATAGAAATTTCCATGCTGAACTTCAATTAAATTCAATTTAAGGTTTCTTAAAAACTATACAAGCTATCATAATTAAAATCTTGCCCCTTACGAGTATAATAGAACTTCTAATTCAGAAAATGTAAAGAAACCATATCTTACCTTAATATTTGCTAACTTGATATTTCAACAAACAAGAACATTTTCACTTATTTTGTTTTTAGGCACATTTTTCTCCTACAAATTTAAGTGAGACATTTCAGATTTTGTAGTGCTATTTGAGATAGCTGGTGAAAGATTAAGGTGTTTTAACAAAAAATAGAAATTTTAAAATATAATGTATAATTATGTACATTTTATTTTTAAGTTTGTTTTAGCTATTGATTCTTTTAGGAATGTTATACAAAGGTAACATAAAAACGTCCACCGGCTCCTTAGAGCAATACATTTTGCATATGCACAAAAATCACAGCTCTGTTTATCATAGTATCTTAGAAAAGGGACATAAGGACCGAGTTTTTCTAAGCATTCGAGAACTGGAAAGTAATTGTGGTTAGCCAATTACTCTTTGCAACACTTGAAAAACCGTAAAAATCAATAATAAATAAAAAGTGCATTTCCATATTTTATTAGGCATTTAGAAAAAATGAATTCTCAATGTAAACAAATGAAGAGCTACACCTATGCTCTTATAGAGGCTCAATTGTATATTTCATGTGAAAATCCAAGTTCCACGTCAATATGTACTAAAGAAATAAAAATAATTGAATCGCTTCTTAATGTTAACAACTCCAATTGCACATTTAATATTTCAATCAAAAAATAATTCATACGCTTGTATACTTTGCTAAGGATTCATTAATAACTATTTCTAGGTTAGTATGTCGTTGGGTGTGACGTCATTTCCTACTGATACCGTAAGCATTAAAGGCCAGTTCAATTGGTATCTTAAGTATTAAAGACCAGTTGTTGCAATGGTAATTGATAAAGAAACTGCAAATTTAGCTCACAGTGCCAAACATGTGTTAGCAATGACTAACTTGTGATCAAGTATTCCAAAAAAGATAACTTTCTGATTTTGTAACATACCTAAACATAAAGACATTCCTGCTCCATATTCCTCGCTGTATTCTATAAACTATGTAGATTCATCCTATGCGTCAAACAAAATATTTTTTTAGCCATCTGTATATAATTAGTGTCCTTAAGGATACCTGTAACTAAAATTTTCAAATTCTAAGCTAATAATGCTATTTTTTCTGAAATTTATACCATAGATGTACTCTAATGGAAATATATAAAGCCCAAATTTTAGTCATTGTGCTTTAATAGTTCAAAGGTCATTTTGTTTGTTTTTCTGTTACGTCATTAAAAGTTCTTTGCGGAAAAAAAATTAAGATTTTGGCCTGATATTATAATCCTACATCCGCAAAATATGCGCTTTTAAATTTCCTGAGTTTCTGTTCATCTCATATAGTTAGGACTGTAATATTATTTAATTTTATAATATTATCGCTGTGGCAAAGAACTCTAAGCTCCGTTAGATGATTATTCTATGGCCGACGCCTCGTTGCTTGAGTTGATTGTTACTCGTGTTATTTTTTGTCATTTAGGTCAGTTTAAATGTAAGTAGAAGTAAATAAATGAAGTGATAGAATTGAACTGATCGATTCGATATATTACAAAACACCCAGGGCAACCTTTATTTGTGTGCTAAATTGAATTCTTATATCAAAAAGCTTCTCCACAAGGAGAATTTATAGGAAGAGAACTCCCGAATATATTCATACAAAAACAGCAATTTAAGACATTTTTGGCCAAATGCTTATTACTTCAGTCATACGAGTAGATATCTCTAACGATGGCCAAACATAACTGGATATTACACTGCAATTGTTGCGGTACGTAGTTACCTTATGCAATGGAACTGTCTTTTTATTGTTCCGTTTATATACATAGTGATTTTTCCTTAGGATTTTTACATTATATCACACACATTCACACTCTCATTCATACTTAAGATTTTGAGGAACACAGGGAATAGTCTTGGGTAGAGAAAAATGCTCAGCCCACCCAAGAATCCAACCGGAGACCCTTTCCACAGCCGCTATGGTTATATAGAACTATCTTTTTTTCTTCTATTTCCTTTAAGTCTCATCCCTATCCACACCGTCCTACTTCGTCACGAGTCCTCATGGGGAGCAATGTAGGGCAATCGGAACTCCGTCTCTCTGACAGGCAGATGGCATTAGGGTGCCATCCAGTGTATCTGCTGGCATTATCTGTGGATAGATGGCGCAGCATTCACTATTATCATACTATTGTTTTTGGCTTAGAATAGAACTTCAGATTGCGCCACTTTGTTATTAGCTATTAAATTTCCCTTCTAAACATCTTCCCAGTTTGATTAATTCCTATCCGCCAGATCTTCAGGATAGAGCAAGTTGAAATTAACAATACGAGAAACCCACAAATCATACACACAATTCAAACATTTAAAACATTTTTTAAACTTGTCCTAACTACATACGCTTTCAAAAACTAATACATATTTGTTATAAAATAAACTTGATCTGCACTAAATAAAAATTTAAACTTGACCTACAGTATATTACATTTTTCACAAGCTTACCACAAACCCCTGAATGCTCCTATACCATGACGGAAAATGGAATTACACTCTCGCTGATTCCTTATCTTGGTAGAGTTCCATCAGGAGTACCTCCCTGGTTCTTTTCAGCTTTCTGTTCTTAATTTCTTCTCCTTTACTTTCATTAGACTTTCCTTTTGTGTGTTTAGCTGATAGTTTGTTACTGTATTTTGCTGAGCTTTCTAGTTTCTTTTCCTTTAGTGGTTTTCCTATTGGTTCCCAATTTTCTTTTTGTTGTTTACCAGTAATTACTTTGGTAACATCCTTGTTTGTATTTTTCTGTTCCTTTACAGGTGAAGGTTCTTGCATTTTTGTTTATCTTGTTTAGAAACAGTTTTGCTGGATTGCTCTTTTTCAGCATCATTTTTATCGGTCCCTTTTATATCTGCTTGTTCATCACTTTATATATTTCCTTGCCCAACATGTGACGTTTGCTTATTCTTAATTTTTCTTTTCTTGCCAGTTCATTTCTGGTCATCGCCTGTATACATGGGCTGGGCTAATGCAGACTGCTCCGCAGATTTGAATCCCAACGTAAATACAAGAGCGACACGTATTAATACAAATCCTACTGGAAATGCATAATGGGGATTGACTACTACAGACGGTTCCATTTTCCACGTCCTCTTCAGTTCAACTCCACTGTTTACGTCAACACTAACCGTTCCACTCTCAGGACATACCCCCTCTGGCTGTTCCCAAGCCTACAATAGTTTCTTCGATATTATCCAACGGTTATTACTCTTAATACCGTTACAAGATAATGATAATGGCATTAAATATCCAATCCGGTATTTATCTTGGCGACTAAGGGAAACCACCAAGGAAACCCAGACAGATTGGGGACGTCCCAACACTAGCATCTGAGCCATTCAGCTCAGTTATGGAACTCTTGTCACTCAGAAAGTAGCTAGCATTAACCACAGGAATAAAAACCCACCTTCGAGAACAATGACACAATTCTATCTATCTGATCTCTCTGTATCTATCTAATTGGTTTATATATAATCCATACGGTAGCATAAAGGTTTTTGCCTGGTACAGGTCATGGGCCTCGAGTTAGAAGCTACAATTTTCATTGGTCTACCTATGTAGAATAAACAAATTTAAATCTGAAAGTTAATTTTATGCCACAAAATTTTTGTTTTTAATCACCGTGTTGCACTGTGTGCTTATCAGCTATATCTACTCCCTCTCGACAGATAGACCATCAGGGTGATATCTTATTCTACAACGAGACCACAGGGGCGGTTACAACCCTAATCTGGCCAGCAATAAGTATGGTAATGCTTTAGTGTTATTATGTCATCAAGCTGGCCATATCATGTTTAACTGCCCCGCTGGGTAAACAGGGCGCTCTAATCACATAATGACTCGTTATTCGAGTCAAGATGGCAACACAGCTGCGCTTCCGGGTCAGCCTTAGCTACACAAACGTAGCACCTACACTAGAAAAGTAATGTCTTACACGCCAACACAGGCAAGAAGAACAAGAAAAAGATAAATATATGGAGAAAACTCTAGGCGGCCGCGGGAATTTACATAAGCTTTTCTTTTGTTCTCTCACATACACACATGAGAATTGAAAAGTACCGGGTTTCTTTCACGGGAAAGGCACGATGTTCCCTTGGGATTCTTGTTCCCTACTCGTATGTAGGCAGTGTTGCCAACTAACCATACCTAAAGTCACCAAAATTATCTCAGCATCTCTAAAAAGAAAGGATTAAGTCAAGTAACACTATGCCATACGTCTTCAGCAAAATCTGCAGAAGAGACACTCCAGAGGTTTTAAGGACTGTATTTGGCTTGTATGTCCAGAGATAAAAATCTGATGTGTTGCACTCACATGACTTTCTCTACTCTTGTACTAACCTTGTACAAATTACCTTATTACTTATGTCCTTCAGGTGCAAGGGGGATATTAGAATACAGTAGGCTTTGTGCGATGGTCAAATCTTTTAAAGCTTTCAAATTCCGTTCTCTTTCGACACTTAACATAAAAAATGAACAACGGTGTTCCATTTTTCGAAAGTTTTAAGTTTTCCGAAACTCGCACAATAACAAGGAATATCTCCGAAATGGTTCACCCTACAAGAAAATTTATTTAGCCATAAATTGTGTATTTTAGCAAGATCTACATTTTTTATGTAGTATGATTTGGTCTATGACTAACGGCTTACCGGTTATGCAAAGTAGTCCAGTGTAAACACGACTACAGGGACTATTGCCAGAAAATTCAAGACATACATTCCATTTGTCATTAAAATACCCGAAACACATGACATTTTATTCAAAATCGTTATAGGCGATTTTCAAGAAAATCAACATTTTTGAAAAACTTTCCATGTAAAGGGTAGTTTAAGGTGGGGCTATCTTCGTGTCGCATTCTTGAAAGACATTAAACTTAAATATCAACTTTGGTTTTTAACCTACTTTTCGTTTTTGAGTTATGCTGTCCACAGACACACGGACTGACACACATACGGACTTTTTTTCTAAAAATGCTTTTTTTTTAAATTTTTTTTTTTTATTCAGGGTGTCTCAAAACATATTTCAGGTGAAATCACGACATTGAATTTTTGGGTGGAATACAATACTTCCCCTACTTACCAGTAGAGAAAGTAAAAATGCATCTCTAATTATCTCTATTAGAAGAAACATGAAAGCAGCTGAGTTTAAATTAGGCGTTTAAATTGATCCATTTACCATTTATTAGACAAGAGGCAAAAGCGAGCATCCTTATCAGCACAACCCGGATCACCTATCCCAGTTGCTGTTGGTACTGAAGGGCAGCCCGTCCAGTTCGTCGTGCCATTTCCCCCACTCCTGAATCATAGATGCGCAACAGCAGAGACCTGCCCACTTGCGTAGTAGGAGAGGTGGGGATTAGTATACTACTTGGTCTCACTGTGGTAACTACACAACACCTGTTTACAATACGTAAACATACACTGCTTGTGTATTGTGACTGCCTGAGTTCTGACATCACCAGCTTATTCCCCACAACTCCAGTCACTTCTTCTAATTTCTCCTCTTGTGCATATGGAGTGTCAGGACGACCTGGACAAACTGCCCGGTTGATTTCATTGGTTCACACCATTGGTGTAACTGCCGGGCCCATCTCAGGAAATTTCTGTGCTAGAGGAGCGAATTAGTTCTTGCACGGGGTGTTAAACTGGCCGTCTGGTACGTTTTTATTGTTCTTATTTGCTGGCCTCGCTGGCTGCTTAGGTGGGCCTGATTGTTAAATTTCGGGATATTATTTCAGATTTACATATTATAAAAGTGGAGTAGAGCCACATGACGCCTGCGGTGGGCAGAGGTGGGGGACGCAGCTGTTCTGCCGCGAGGTTACGGTTTAGGTGTGAACGCATGCATAGCAGTGGAAGTCGCATTAGTAAACAAAATATTCGCCTTCTCCGTCCTACTCTTTTACCAGACTGTGTAGATGCTTAATGTACTCAATAGTGATCTTATCTGTTTTCCTTTTACAATACGTGAATTTGTTATAGGACATTTTATTCCTAATATTTGGATCTGCCATCATATATATATATATATATATATATATATATATATATATATATATATATATATATATATATATATATCATAATGCACATTTCGCGCATTCATACCCCCTAATATTACATATACCAGATAGCCCACCAGAGCTGACGCCACCGTAAGTAGATAACTCTTCGCGTGTTAAAACACTTGCAGAAGTTCACGGCGGAAGAGAGGCCAGTGGCGTTGCCGCTTCTCTGCGGGACGTGAGGTGAGAGGTAATTGAATCAGCATGTGTACTTCGTGATAATAGACAATAACAGTATGAACAACCAAGAAAGTCTCAATCTAATTACAGGATCTTTATTTTCCAGGGAATAAACTCACTCCCGTATATGCTGCTGTTGTCTAACATTTGATTTAGAGATTGTAAAGAGCAAGCATGAGGTTACGTAATGTTCCATTGGCATTTCTTCATTTCTTATTTCATGTCCGTTCGACTGCTGACTTGTTTGTAGAAGTGCCAAGAATAGTAAAATGTTCAGAAAAATCCATGCTACGTCATTCTTGCCTATAAAAATCTTGTGGGAGGGGAGAGAAGGACAGTTTTTGTGACCAGGGGAAGAGTCTCGTAGTTGTATGTGATGGAATTGTGAGTGTTGAATGAGATAACTGTTAGCAGTGCGTACTAGTGTCGTCGTGTGAGAGAACTATATGTGCCGAAAGAGACATGTTGGGACATTTAACGTCACGTCGGAATTGTTACAGTGGGAAGCAGTCTTGGTGAGTGTCATCGTCGAAGCCAGTAGTTTATTAGACAGATGAAACTGAAAGACAGAAAGGTGTGTGTCTCAGAGTTACGAGAGAACTGAACAGCTGTGAGTTGCAAAGTCACGAAGAACTGTAGACTGTATTAACAAGAAAACAGGACGATGTCTTTATGCTTCAGTTTAGAAGAAAACAAATTTACAGGAAACGTAATTGGACTATGTTGTCTTTTGTCACATTATGTATGTACTTATCTTGAATATGTGTTTATTGTAACGTAATTAATATACTGTACATATTATACAATCAATATCAATAAACAGAGCACTTAATGTTTGGTGATAGAGGAGAATATAATTATTAAGACAACTGAAGGAACTATTATGGGAGTTAAACGGTTAAAACAATTTGGATCCATAAACCATTAATCAGGGAGTTGTTATGTAGATGTGGATCATCCTAATAGTTGCAGAGAGTGCTTTAACTTATCGATCTGAAGGGAGAACCTTAACAGAAAGGGGGAAAAAATAGAAGCAGTGGACACAGATGGAATTTGTAGAGGAGCGAGAATATAAGGACCTGGAAAAAAAAAAAAAAAAAAAAAAGAAAAAAAAGAAAGAAAGAAAAAGAAAAAATATGGGGATAAGACAGATGATGGGAATGGAGGAGTCGGTTATAGAAAGGATTGAACGTAGGATGCTATAATGGTATAGATATGTCAACCAAATGGACAACAAGAGATGGCCTAGGACATTTCTGGAATGGTCGCGGCATGGAAGACGACCTGGGGCTTCATGAACCAGATGAAGACAGAGAGAGACCTAGAAAAATGAAAATTGGGATTACGGGGTAGATACTGACAATTGAAGTCCTCAAATGTAAAAGTAAGTAATTTTTATTGTTGTGCCACAATTCAATGAAGCACTGGACTGGCAACACTCCGCTAGTAAGAACATGGGCAGCTACCTCGTAACATTATTCTTCAACCATATCTATGAGAGGTAGAATTCTGCCAATACAGTTCTGTTGAGTTCGAGAAACAAAGGTGGTTACACTGACTAGAGCGGCTTGATTTTTCAATACCAACATAAACAGCTGCATTCCATTATAGATCAACATATGTAATACTGCATGCTCCACATTTTACGAAAAAATCTTCCACGTAATTGAGCTAAGTGAACCATAAAAAATTGACACACTTATCTTAATTACTGCAATTTATAAACAACAGGTGCAAGTAAATGACACAATTATATGACAAAGTCAACCGCTGCCGTTATGTACATTTATAGTGAAATGACAGCCAAAGTTGTCCAGATTTAGCGGCTTGCCACTAGCGTTGATAACGCTCTTTGCAAGCTCTAGTAGTGAACCAACTGCCGGAACTAAGCTTCCTTCCTCAGAGACGAAGCAGGAAAATTTCATTTTTCACACAAAGTGCTGTCATAGAACATAACGTACGTAATCCTCCAACAAACGACCGTCATTCCGGAACACATTCTGTGCAGTGTCTTGCGCCACATTAATTGCTGCTATTTATTCTAACGAAGATACTTCAAGCATTCAGTTTAGAAGAAATTAGAACCATGTATAGTTGGTAACAAAAAGGTCTGTTGTGCTGCCTTCAGATGACTATCTCTACTCACTCTTCTACAACATAAACGTACGAAATTATATACTTTTGTCTATTTCTTGCTAAAGGAGATGATCATTCATTAAACATTTACATATTTGTTGTAGCTTGAAGGATAAAAAGTATCACAGGATCATGAACAGGTTTAGATATTAATTTACTCTCCCTTATTTCTTTACTTTCTTCCAATAAAAGCATACTCTTTAGAATATGTATTTCCTAATTCAAGCAATTGCATCTTCAACTCGTTTCATTCGTTTGAACATTTTATCATAGCCTTGTTCGTGTTATTGAATTAGGATCTTCTTGGCTTTCAATGTTTGGGTAAAACATAATATTTCCTCTCCCTACTGTACGTACGTAGCAGAGAAATAAAATTTTTAAATAGAATGAAATAAAACTGAATATGTAGATTTCTTTATCCTTACTCTATTTAACATGTCGTTTATTCCTCCGATTTCTGTTGCGGATCGCAACGGGCAGCCACCCGCTCCCACGGCACTGGTGTATGAATCTTTTCTCATTTCTCTGATTCTCCCCTGTATAAGGCTAACGAGGCGAAACGACTTGAATATATTACACTTACCTTTTGTCACAAAATGTTCAAAAAGATATACTTCCACTCTGTGCACTCTTTGAATATATAACTGAACCTTTGGCATATATATGTAGCCAAAGTATTGGAAAATTGGGCTAGGTACTGATCTTCTATTCATTGACTATATTTTAATTGTATAACGCTTAGCTTTAATGTAATAATTATACGACTTAGAAAAGTTAAGGAGAAAGTTAGTCAACTATTCTGTAAGCATGCTTTCTAGGGCAACACAGCTGCTTCTGAGACTTATCTATGTTCTCTATGCCTGTTTTACTTTCTCTACTGGTAAGTAGAAGGAAGTATTGTATTCCACCCAAAAATTCGATGCCGAGATTTCACCGGAAATATACGTTTTGAGATCCCCTGAATCCAAAAAAAGCATTTTTAGAAAAAGGTCTGTCTGTGTGTCAGTCTGTGGACAACATAACTCAAAAACGAAAAGTCGCTTAAAAACCAAAGTTGGTATTTAAGTTTAACGTCTTTCAAGGATGCCATACGAAGATTTTGAAGAAAATAGTCCCAACCTAAAGTACCCTTTACATTGAACATTTTTCGAAAATTTCGATTTTCTTGAAAATGACTAACGATTTTGATTAAAATTCCGTATGTTTGATATATTTTGATGACAAATGAAACGTATATCTTCAATTTTCTGGCTATAGACCCTGTAGTCATATCTAGGACGACTTTTGTATAACTGGTAAACCGTTAGAAATAGACCAAATCTTCTTGTACAAGATTGTAGATCTTGCTGAAATATACATTTATATCCCGATAAATTTTGGTTTAAGGTGAACAATTTCGGAGATATTCCTGGTTATGTGTGTGAGTTTCGGAAAACAAATCTTTCGTGAAATGGAACATCGTTGTTAACTATTTTTATATGTTAACCTTGCAAAGAGAACGGAACTTCAGGGCTTTAAAAGACCTGACTATCGCACAAATCCTACTGTATTCTAATATTCCCCTTGCACCTACAAGGAAATAAGCAATAAGATAATTTGTACAAAGGTTTATCTCAACCAACAAGAAGAAGATATAGGAATAAGAGTTTGTAAGAATGGTTAGTACAAGAGTAGAGAAAGTCATGTGAGTTCAGCACATCAGATTTTTTAACAAGGTATCACTTATGAATTTGTAAGGACCGGTGACACTGACTTTAAATTACTTGACAGTCCACAAGTGACTTCGGGTATATTAACATAATCACACATTGCTCTAAAGTATACACCATGGTAACTGCACATCAGAGCTTCATTTAACCCCATTTTCACAATACACTGAGCAAAATAAAATTACAACTCAATTGACAATGGCCTTGCCCTCCATAGGTGCATGAGTTATCCTTGAAGAGGATAGTTTAGCTCTATCCCAGCTAAGAGTTCGATTCGACAGTGTCAGTCGCGTCATTAAATATGCGTCCAGTATCTGGTATATAACTTATATAAAGGCTACGTTTTCAAAATTAATTGCGTTTTACCACTACCATAGGACTTGTCATACAGTAATTATATATGCCTGGCGCTTCGCACCATTTTCAATTAGTTCCATTAGCGTAGTATTTCTCAACGTTTTAACTGACCCCCTTTTTCATGAACTTCCCCTATTGGTAGCAGTGTGAACAATGTAATCCTTTATCGTTGATGACGCAGTAATAGTGGCATTTCGCGGGGTTTATAGCACCTACTAGTGACTATAACAAAGTTTTCCCTTGCACATCGAGAAAGGTTCAAATTTATCAAGCGATTTTGCTTTCAGCCTCCAAAGAACGGGATGAAGGAAGCTATAAAGATGTTGTATAGATTTATATTGGCTATACTGATAATAATGAACATGGAGATGTAAACAGTTGTACACGTGATGGCATGTTTGTTTGAATACTGATAAAAACTGGACTAGAATTAGTAATTAAAAAGGTAGTGTTGAATTTAAATTTAAATATGACTTCATTTAAAATACCTACTTGAAAAATTGATGCAACAGGTGAAGCTAACTTTAATGGTTGCTACAAAATGAAGTGCTCCTAATATATTTTTTGTGTACCATTTATTTATCACGTTAAATTATTAATTTATTTAATTTCCAGAAAATAAGCATAAGATTTAAAGGACCCAGGTGAAGCCTCCCCACATACCTCCTTATGGGTCGCGACCCACCGGTTGAAAAACGCTGCATCTGTCTATTGCATAGGATATTTTTCTCCTATGCTACTAGTAGTGTATTATCTGCAAGTTTATTGCTCTTATTTCACTGCCTCATTCTGCTTCTCCCCCCCCCCCCTTTATCTTTATTGAATATTCTCTCCAAGTAGATGTAGAACACGCTCTCTCTCACCTACTTTACTGTGACATACCTTCTATTCTGATACTCGTTGCTTACTTCATTTAGAGATTACCAAAGAGCTAACCGCCTACCCATTCCACACCATAATTCCCCAGAAGTACGATATTTCTTCCAGTCTATCTTTCCACAAATTTCACATTCTTAATCTTTCTTTCAGTAAAATTTGGCAATTGGTCATAGCAATCCATAGCCTTAATAACACAGTTGTACGAGTGGAAACGTGCCGATATTTCTGGTTTCCAATAGTGCTTTTCCTTAGCTAAGGTTGGCACGAACCCCTTTTCATGTATTTCATACCACTCTTTGATTAAGTACACCTTGTATTGTGTAATGTAAAAACCTGTCACTGAAACATTACAGGTTGAACATAGGTTTGCTTCAGGCTCAGAGGCGAAGGAAAAGGGCAGCATGACTCCATGCATTTGACTGTACCTTGTCTCTCTATAAAACCTTTTATCCGCCGAAACCAAATAATTCAACTTATAAAGAAACAGCAGTATAATAGCTCTTTGAGAATATAAAAATATGAAATCAATAGAAACTCATCGTGTTTCAGATTAGCTCATACTAATTAAAGTAAAGTTCCATATAAGTGTCACATCTATTGTTTAGTCTGCACTGTTTAACATAAATGAGTTCTTAATTGTTTTAAGCATACCTAAATCTTTCAATAAAGGAATTTAATTAGAAACGTTTAACTTATTTAGTACTTTCAGGCAAGTAAAGCATTTGTCTGACTGTTTATATTAACATCACAATTCAGGTACGCTGTCAGTAATGACCAAGTTATGTATATATGGTATTAGGATCCTGGGGGAGAACTGGAATTCCTAACCTCAAAATTAATAGTTAAAACGGATAGCAATTGTTAGAATAGAACAGAGAGAGACAATCACGCAGTCATTAAGTCAATCAATCTGTCAATCCGTCCGTCCGTCCATCCCTCCCTCCCTGCATCCCTCCCAACCATCCCATCCATCCCATCCATCCCATCCAATCCACCCCATCCACCCCATCCATCCCATCCATCCCATCCATCCCATCCATCCAATCCATCCAGTCCATCCAATCCATCCAATCCATCCAATCCATCCAATCCATCCAATCCATCCAATCCATCCAATCCATCCAATCCATCCAATCCATCCAATCCATCCAATCCATCCAATCCATCCAATCCATCCAATCCATCCAATCCATCCAATCCATCCAATCCATCCATCAATAAATCAATCAATCAAATGAGGAGAACAGGGCATTCACAAAGTATTTCCATTTTTAAAGTTTTCCTTCTACACTTCTTTATTTTAATCCACATTTTCCTTTCTTTAGCAATTTCGTCGATAGCAGTTCTCTTCTATATGTTTCTCAGTCTTCTTCTTCCTCTACTACCCTGCGAATTTCAATACAATGTCCACTGGTTTATCTTCTTTTCTTAGTGTGTCCTATACTATTCCATTTTCTTTTTATTTTTTATCTTTTTATTTTCCACAATTCTAAGTTTAAATTGAATGCTTTTCCTTGTTTTTCAGGTTACACAATCGCACAACAAGATTGATTTTACATTCCTATCGACCATTTTAAGTTTAGTATCTCTTCATATAACGTTACATGCATCTTTCTCATGTAAACAAATGGAATGTCGGAGCTATCACATAGCTACCAGCAGGATTTTTTGACTATCCCAAAGGCTTCTGTATTTCTGTATTTCCATTCTACCTAGAAGAAAATACGATAAAAATATTTTTACAAATGCCTGTATAGATTAACACGAAGCAGATAGTAGAAAAAGTGTTTTTAAGAATAGTTGTATACGAAAGAGTGTAGAAGGTCATGTGAGTGCAACACAGAATCTTTCTGTTGACTGAGTGAAGTCCTCGGGTCATTAACTGTTTTCATACTGTATTATCTAAAGCCACACACAGAGATTTTACTGCTTTATTTTATTCAGATATTTTACTCAGCGGGGATTCCAACACGTTCTCTGAGTAAAGAAACAGTGAAATTCAACACTTGTGCACTCTATAGGAACGGTTCCAAACTAAGGGGACTGAACGCTGCTGATTTCATTGTCCTACTTGGAGCATTCTAGTTTTCCCAAAGCAAACATGAAGAGTTGAATAACCGCGTGCTAGCGTAATGAACGTGAATTACATTAGTGCTCTCAACTTGGATCATTCTGTGCTATTCACTGCGACAGACGCGAAAACAGTCAACTTACCAAGAGGATCCAAACTGAAGTAAGGGTTATGTCATATCAAAACTTTAAGCCTTAATTACATTAATACTTTTCATTATAGACACAAAGGGAACAGCGATAATAAAATCTTATACAAAGTTTAAGAACTAGACATTACATGCTAGTCATAAAACTCCATACTTGCTTACGCAATCACCAGAAACCATTCAAAATCGACAGGAGTTTAAAAGAATGACCATTTTGGAACCATTAATAACGCATATCTTGGAAATGGTCTATGCTAAAAAAGTTCAGTTAAGGTAAATTCTGTATTGTGGTCTACCAGTAACCCGAGTTCGCGGATTCAAACCGCGGTGCAGTGTGATGGACTTTTTTGAGCGCAAAAATCCTTAACATGGCTTCTTTTGGAAGGAAATAAAGCCGGTGGTCCCGTGTCGTAGATTTACAGCATGTGAAAGAACCTCAAGCCTGTCTTTCACGCGCAATGTGGTACGTACGTCGGTCTGGGTGGCTCAGTTGGTTAGACGCTGGCCTACTGATCCCAAGGTCGCGGGTTCAAACCCGGCCCAGGTCGATGGTTTTTAAGTGTGCTTAAAAACGACAGCTCCATGTCAGTAGATTTACTGGCATGTAAAAGAACTCCTGCGGGACAAAATTCCGGCACACCGGCGACGCTGATGTGATCCTGGCAATTGACAGCGTCTTTAAACAACAAAATATATATATATGCAATGTGGTACGGGACTCTGAGAATCAAAGCAGTCAAAGAGGGTCCTTAAATAATTTTTTTTTTTTTTTTGGATAAATTGTGTGTTTTAAACAGACAGGTACACATGTACCTCTATTTTTGGGTGGAATGCAATATACAGAGTGTTCATTATTTTAAACACTTTTTGTTAAGGAAAGGTTTTTTGCTGCGGTGTTTCATTTAGTGCTAGACGAGTTAATGTCATAGATTACTGCCTCCCTCACACTTTAAGTATTTACGGCAAAATCAACAATGCAAATTAATATTGCACTTATCTTAGTAATACACGCAATCTTAATCCAAGAAACAAACACAGAACACACGAAAAACACACACAAACATTCCATTGTTTACGGTTTATCACAGCTTTGAATATTCCAAGCAAATGTTGGAACGCACGCCCATTGTAATTAACACAGAGTGCATCGGCGTTCCCTATTCTGCCGTACTGTCGCAAAGACACCAGCCATTTCTCTGGTTTAAAAGTTAATAATTTTGAATTGTAAAGCTGTGATTAATTCAACAATGACATGCTGTTGTTTTGTTTATATGTTCTGTGTTTGTTTCTTGGATTAAGGTTGAGTGTTTTACTAAGGTAAATGCAACACTAATTTGCATTGTTGATTTTTCCGTAAATACTTAAACTGGTGGGAGGGAGTAATCTATGACTAACTCGCCTAAACGAAGCACCGCAGCAAAAAACTTTCCCTAACAAAAAGTGTTTAAAATAATGTTATCTATCAGATCCCAAAGTTTATCGGTCTAATTCTGGGACATGCTGTAAAACTTATAAAGCATTTACTACATTAACTTTAATGTCCATAAGCACGCAGAAAGCCTATACCCAAGCTTAGAAATTGCCAGTAGTACAAAACTATTGATGGTTTACCAGGGAGGTATGGGAACTTTAGTGCTTCCGTAGCAACATGCCGATTTGGAACGTTCGATCTGCAGTGCGGTACACATAAATGGATGTGGAAGATTTATTGCCCAAATACGTGAGAAGGATGTACAAATCCAGAGCGTTAATGTTCCTCGTTTCGTGGAAATCTGATATATAAACGATTGTAGGATTGCTCTGCAATTTTCTTTTTTACTCTTCTGTAAGTGACAATTAAAACCTTTAGTGAGCCATTTAGAAGCCGAGCGCTGGTTCGATTCTTTCTGGCCTTGGATTTCTGGTGGTCTGTAGGCGATACTTCCTTATCTACCATGATTTTCTATACATAATTTTCCTTTCATTTTGATTTTCAGGTATAGCTGTAGGTTTTGTGCCGTATGCCGGATAGATGGTGCGGATGCTTGCTTAAAGGAAAGCGTGCTTCCCGAGTTGCTTGGTCTTCGTGTTCTTCATTACTATCTAGGCAACTCCAGGAGTGACTTCCGCGCGTCTCTGTGCTTGCGTTCTGTAGCCTCCTGGGACACTTTCAATCCGTCACGTTTTGGTGAGCAGTGTTGGCCACAGTTAGAGTTGAGCTCTACCAAAGCTACAGTTAATACCAAATACAACGAATCCAGAAATTTAATAAGAAACACTACCGTAATTACTATCAGTGTCTTCGATCTAAGCTATAGTCTATTTAAAGGAGGTTCCATGTGTTTTTGAAGACACTAATGTTCTGTAGGTTAAGCGGCTCTAGATATCCTGCACCTGAAAGCTATTAAGAAAGACCACTCTACAGCAGACTGCAAAGAAATTGAAACCACACAATTTCGGCTGCCCTTAACATGCGTCATACGTCATCTTTATTTATGTTACCACGCTTTACAACAGGTTCTCTCCTCCATTTGATTCTTTTATGTTTATCGCTCACTTTGCTCTGAGAACACAGGTTGAATCCCAATTATGAGCGAAATATTCGTACAAGGAATTCGCAATTAGTTTGTCAGCTCAAGAAATCAAAGATTGGTATGCAACCTTTTAGCTACCAATTTTCTTTCAAAAGCACGTTATCTCTAGATTAACGGACATCAGCTATAAGTTAAATAAAACTAGGTGTAAGATGAAAACTTCTCTGAAGTAATGAAGTTGAGTTGGTGTAAAAAGATAAGGAGAAACGAAAGTCTAACAATGGCAGGGTTAGACTAGGAAGCTCAGGCGCAAACATTTAATTAGCCTTTGACTCCGATGTCTCACAGTTCGATGAACCAGCTGCCAGCTGCTCCGTTGGTGAACTATGGGATCCTTATTTCTGGGTATGCGCGGATGTGAAAAATGACAACACTAGTTAAATTGACTAACAAATTTAATGGATGCAAATGATCAGCTATATGAAGGAATTTTCCTACTTTTCAGCATTAACTGTTTCTGAACTCTTTCGCAGCACGACATAAATGTTCCGACCTACAGCCTTCAAAAATTACACAGGAAAATATATTTTCAGAATTTCACTATCACGAGTTGCATTTATTAAGAGTATTTCACGAATTAAAGGATCGCATAGCCTACGAAATGTTGTTTAAATGCTCTGTTGTAATTACTAATCTCTTAAAAGAAACGTGTAGCCTGAATACATAGGTCAGCGATCATCGGCACGGTCTACAAGATTCCCATACTGATACTCCTATTTTTTTAAGATGTCAGCGGTTGCGGTATCTGCTGGTAATTTATAATTTTATTCAATACATTTGTCAAAATCATTTCAAACACATTTCTTGTTGTATTCTGTGTTCTGAGGTTTCCCTTCATTTCACCTATTTTAACATTCTAATGTTCACCAAAGCGAGAGACAACTAATTTTAACATTGGAATAGCGGCTCTGTTGCGTCAAATTACGTCAGCTGTTGCGCATCTGTGGCACAGTGCAGCTAGGTTCTCTAACCTGATCATAACACAAAGAAAGCAGAGGAGGTGATAATTAAAATTCAGAGAAGATAATAATGAAACGTACTAAATTTTTGGCGAACGAAAGCCGCTATTGGTTGAAATTTGAAATTGTTATGCACATGATCGGTTGATTTCAACCAAATCACATATGAGTGTAATAGTCGCAGAAGAGGTCGCGAGTTCGAATCTCGCTTAGGGTAAGTTATCCGGGTAAGGTTTTTTTCCGAGGTTTTCCCTACCCTGAGAAGACGAATGTCGGGTAACTTAAAGCTCCATGGACCTCGGACTCATTTGAGCATCATTTCACCCCCTTCATTTCATTCATTCGTCCGATATGACACAATGTTGGAGGACGTTAATGCAAAAAAAAAAAAAAAAAAAAAAAAAAAAAAATTACACGAATGAGTGAAAACTGCTATTTAAATGTTAAAAAATGTCGGTCTATCCAACAGTTCAAGATGAAAGGTTGACTCTATAGTTTTATTATACGTTTTCATATAGACACCATGTAATTCAGATTGGTGGAAAATTTCGTAAGCATTTATCACACCAAAGTTTCATTATTTTGAAGATATACGTACACACTGGCAGAAATAATCATTTTGTCACTTCTGTACACATTCCATTACCACTATCAGTAACCCTACTGCTGACATTCATATGGACTAATCAATTATTCTAAAAATATAGGCTCTATGAAGGTTGACTTCCATGGAAAATAAATACATTTTGAATTGACCACAACTCCTTCAAGATAATCATCTCGTAAGAAACTGGAATAGTAAAGAAAGGATTACGAATGTACGATTTGAGCTCTCTATTTCTTTAAGATAAATTTACGAGACAAAGTTCAACTCTGTTTTTCACCACAGCGTTATAGCAAACATTTCGATTTATAGCTAACTTTCACCTTAACCGTGGGCGTTTTATCCCCTGTGGGAAAGAGGATTTTCAACCATTTCTGTGAATGTTTTATATAAACTTAAGACAAAATCTCTTCAAATGAAACTGCCTTACGCTGAATGAAAACGAAAGCTCTGTTTTTCGAACTCCTCTCTTACAGGTAAAGCCGGCCAAAAGGAAATAAAAAGAAATGATACATAAAAAAGGATATAAGCGTTTCGCAGAAGATTGCAAAGCCTGGGGAAGAAAAGACGAAAAAAGAAAAGTAGCTGAAAGAAGAAAGTACGATGGTGAATCCAGAAGAGAAGTGAGTGGGCAGACGAAAAAAAAAGTTTGCTTCCCTTGTGGATTTACATGTGTACTGCATTTTAGTGAGATGTAGTGAAACAGGTCTTACTTAAGGCACAGAAATGACATTTAGGGATAATAGATAGCTGGTAGTGTAAAGCAAGTTGTTATTACCTAGTTCAATGGCTTGGGAGGCTATGAATGGATGTTTTGCTTTTATTTCTACAGCGTGGAAACCAAGTCAGTGGACGTGAGTATTTAACATGGGAAACCAGTTTTTCTCAGACACTCTCTGGAGACATTCTTCATTTCAGAAATGCACATTATGCGAATGCCTTTTAACACACTTAAATGGAATGCAATCCAAAAACAGCAAGTTTATATTTGTTTATTATACGAGACAAACTATTCTGACAACTTTCTTAATTCTATACATTATTAATTTTAACTAACTTGGACCATGACTCAGTGATATCATGATACGAAAGAGAAAAGTAACTGAAGTTAAACATCGCAATGAATCATTGGTGACAGAACATTTTTTATTAAAAACAATTTTTAAAGCATGATTATCTTATTCACTTCTTAACTATGTATATTTATGTACGAGGGGTGTTCAAGAAAGACTGGCACTAATATTCATACAACAATGTACTGTAAAAAATCACTGATACAGACTGTTGCCTCCCTCAGAATACTTCTCCCTCAATACAATGTACTTGTCCCACCTCCTTTGCCATTCCTGGAAAACGTGCAGGAAGCCATTCTTTGAGAGCGTGTTCAGGGTCGCCTCTAAAGCTTTCACTGCTTTGGTCTCATTGTCGAACCGACGTCCCTTAAGTTTTTTTATGGCTCTCGGGTTAAGAAAAAAGTCACATGGAGCTAGGTCAGGATTATAAGGTGGAAGAGGTACCGTGGACATATGATTTTGTGCCAGGAATTCGATAACCGCATCAGCAACATGTGGCTTGGCATTGACGTGATGAAGCTTGCACTGCTGAATGAGATTCTTTAGCTTTTTGGGGATGTGATCCTTTACCAGTTGCTTCAGGATAGTGTTATAGTAATCTGCAGTGTCTGTAGAGTGTCTTGGAACTGTGAGAATGCAGACTGTCCTCTGGTAATCAAAAACAGTAATGACTACGCCCTTATTGGGTGACTCCTGTACTCGTGATGATATTTAGAGGCGATTATCAAACACGTTCACTCTCACAGGCTGTCAACAATCAACTGATAGAGCTATCACTGTGTGATTTTCAGTGATTAGCGACTAGAATACGTAGTTCAATGACACATGGACAGATGTCGCAATCAGACACTTAATGAAAGGAAAAAAAATCAGTGCCAGTCTTTATTGAACATCCCTCGTATATAATCTTTGAAATTAAACTGAGTTGTTATTTATGGATGTTCTTTAACTGTTACAGTTCTCAGCATATCTTTGTATATTGGGCGTGAAAGACCGGTTAATTTTCCTCAGAGACCTCAGCTTTGAGGCTCTTATGCATCTTAATTCTTCAACAAGGCACCACTGGGTTTTGTTCCCTTCCGAAGGAAGCCATGCCAAGCATTTTTACACACCAAGAGTGTATTGCTCTCCGACTAAATCTGCAACCTGGGAATCAGAGACTAACATGTTACTCCTAGGCCGCGGAAGAGACACTTCTTTGAAACACTAGTTCTAATCAACGAGAAATGTGGCTTATGATTTAGAAAGCACAAACCTGTTATTTGAAACTGGAGAATATTGGAGGGTTGAATTTGGTACACCATCATCAGCAAGAGTAACAATCTGAAATCTGAGAAAAGTTTGAAGTCGATGGAAAATGGTACAAGATGTGTTGAAAGGTCGGTATGGAAGAATGAGGAGTTCCACCGATAACAAGAGTGTTAATACAGTTATACAATCTTTTGCATGAACAACGTCGTTGGCAGTATACTGTGGCAGAAGATACACTTTTAACACTTATGGATTTTAGGAATACATTACAAGACAATTTGTATTCCTGTCCCATTTCTTTACTGAAAAATAGCCTTTTAAAGCTTTATAAATGATTTTGAGACACTCTGTATGAATCTTGTTACACAATACACGCGTTAATTGTACATATACATATATTTTGATAAATATGTAACCACTTCGATGTATCAGTTGTTTTTCCCTTCGCCTAACAGTTTTCCCACAAACCAATCACAGAGTTTAATCTCAATTTTTTGCATGATCGTAATAGCTCGCGAAAGGTACAACGCCTATCAGTATAGACTACACGTTGTGCTTATATCTCACCACGTGACCTACTGGCCTAGGTAGTGTAAGGTCATTGGCCTCGTAGAAAGCATTCGAATATTCATTACCGTGAGGCCAGTCCACTTACGTAACGCTTTCCGCCTCTCCTGGGAAATAAATATATGTAGCTTGCGTGTGCTACGCCTGCTTAGAGGTACTACCAACCTGAAAACATACTACTATTATTAACTAAAATTATAGATCCACATATGAAGCTAATATTGTTCATTACACTACCTTCAATTAGCACTAAAATATCTGCACTTATACTCCTAACAGCCCATACAGGGGCATGAGATTAGAAGATCTGAATGTAACACTTATTAGTGAATATGTTTATGGCAACACTTATAGCTTTAGTTTAAGTATGGATAGGACTTTTACTTTGTCTACCATGCCACAAGGAGGTAGAGGAACTAATGCATTCCACTTTTGATACCAATATTTCACCCAAATTGCATGGTTTGATGCCCTCTGAATCGAAAAATAAGTATTTTATAAAAGGAACCTAGCACAAAAAGGAAATTTTGGGTTATTACTAATCTTGGTATTTAAGTTCAGTGCGACAGGACGGTTTTTATGAAAACTCCTTCTTCCTAAATATATACATTTTCTACATTTTCGATTTTCCAAAAAGTGACAAATGATTTTGATCATTATACTACTGTTTAAGGTTTAATGGCAAATAAAATGTACAAGTACCCTAAATGTTGTTGTAATAGCCTACCTGAAATCCGCTTTTTATAATATTCTTTGTAAATATTAAGAGATAGATAAAAACCTTTCACACCAAAACAGTGTATCTTTTTAAAAGACCAGTTTATTCCAAATATATTTTCTATTGCATCAGCCATTTCCGAGATATTCGTTAATATTAGCTTGAATGTTCAAATACTGCGTCATTGATTTAAATGCTGTTACTTTTGAGCTGTCCCTTGCTATACCATGAGGAGTATGATATTTGAAAGCTATAGCGACCCGCTTTTAAATATTTGACTATTATTCATCTCCGTATGTATGCCTTACTTATTACAAAATAGCAATGATATATCCGGAAGTGTTTATATCAATTAACATGTAGTAGATTATGTAAGAACCGTTTTTGAAGCTATGTAAACATAAATGACACAGGGTAGAGAAAATAATGTGAATGTGTACTTTATAATAAATTTCTAAATTTCATTGTGTATACAATTTTAGATTCTTCCTTCTTATGGTTGTCAATATTTTACTATGTTTCAGTATTCGTGCTAGCATCTATAACAGGGGAAGACACCTTCGGATCGTGTGACGCATTTAAACGAAGAGCCAGCTTGTACGTTCGTGTGACGTCAGGCGAGAGCGGTGTATTGCTATGCTGCCTAGATCAGCACGAAACTGAATGAATATGAAAAATGTTATTTGGGCATGTTTACAACATGGCCGGGCTGTTTAGGGAGAACCCTCTTCAGTTTAGTCTGATGTTTTTTATTTGTTGTGTGAGGGATCTTAACGGCGTTAGTGTGAATTTTGTTTTTATCTTGTGTTTTTGATGACGTTGTGTAGTGTTGTAGTTCTGTGTTTGTGTTCAGTTCCCCGTGTTACACACCAGTTTGAGACCAGGTTTCAAGATGTAGAAACATTGTCAACTACGTTTCAGATTTTTGCGACCCCGTATTCATTGGATGTTAACAATGTTTCTAGCAGGTAGCAAATTGAATTGGTAAATTTACAGTGCGACGATTTGCTGAAGGACAAATATAAACACAAGGAAGACTTGGCTGATCATTGTAAGAATGTTCCTCAAACCAGATTTCTGAGGTTATATGCCCTTGTTGCACGGACATTATGTATGTTTGGTTCTACTTACGTGTGCGAAAAATTCTTTTCTGTTATGAACCTTTCTAAGTCAAAATCTCGAAACATATTGTCAGATCACAATCTAACATGCAGTCTTCGGCTACAAATGTGTCGTACATTACGCCCTAACATTGACAAACTAGTTAAAGAAAAGCGAAACGGCCAACGTCGGAAAATGTCCACCTAATTGTTCTGTACAGCTCTCCTCTAACTCAGGCAAAATAGTTCTAATTTCTGTTTTATTTCCGTTATAACATGACTGTTAACATAAACTAGAATTTATATATATAAAGCCGAAGTGTAATTATTTATAATCTGTGACTATTCCGTAATTGAAACAGTCAGCATTAAAATTACGATGTCCCGCATGCATTTCCTCTTCCCCGCTGTGACGTCATACGTTCAACTGGCTTTCGGTGGGAGTATGTGAGCTGAGTGATCTGACGTCACAGCAGCGATACCTGTCTTCCCGTGATCTATAACATCTTTTTGCGATGTGTGTCAATTTTTCACACAATTAATTGGCTAAATACTGCTGAAATCGTAATAAATATTTTGAATATACTGTTTTAATAATTGCTGTATTGTATAGAAATTTTCATTGAAAAGACATTTGCAATAAAATTATTTAGCACTACTATAGAATAAATTCAGAAATATATGTGTTAATGCAAAACTGTATGAACTTACGGAATACTGGATACAGTCAAAATACAGCTCTATTGAAAAAAAAAAAAAAAAAAAAAAAAAAGAAAAGAAAAGAAAAAAAAAACGAAGATTTTCTGTTTACTTTTGTTTACATTAATTATTCTGAAAGCGAGTAATGAGTGTGCACTTAATTTGTTGAATCGCTGCACATTAACACCGTAGAATATGGTCAAGAGCAGTTAACAGTTGCAAAACAAATGACGGTGCTCTGGCACAAGGCATTGTATTCGCCACTATTCACGACGTGGGAAAACAAAGCAGTATTTTGGTTGCCTGCTAAGCACTGAGGCCATACTTCACTATTAATGCTACCAAATGTTCCCTCAAGAGCTTACGATTTTAGAACGTAGCCAAGTAGGGGAGGAGTTGCATTGGTATTTATTGCTATGCATGGATACATCTCTACTTGCTGGTTAACATTTGCATAGCTCTTGCTCTACAGTAACATAGATGAACAGAAAATAATCAATGAAACGTTACTTCTTTACTTATCTTTAGCAGTGGGCAATATATTTTTGGTTTCCTCGTTTGCTTAGATTTTCTCATGAACTGAACGCAAATATAGGATCTCTTGAAACCTAAATCGTACACGCCAATGTCACACATTAATAAAAGCTATACCTTATTTAGTAAGGGATATCACACATATATACGTATATTTCTGTATATTGAAGCTTTTAAAGGAAATTTGGTTAGTTTATTGATATTACGTTAATTCTGGTCTGGGGAATGTTATTGACGTTTTGTACACAATCGCTTAGCTTTATCAACTTTTATATATCTTTTAATTGACACATTACGATATTATTTTAAACACTTATGTGCTGAGACGGAAACAAGGTCAATTAATATGAATTATTATCATCATTGAAGCTGTCTTAGCAAGGGCGATTTATCACAATGTATTACATATTCTCTGGCACGTCAGAATAGCACTTGCATGTAAATATGTTTGTAGTAAAGTTATCCATTAAAACGTGCAGATTCACTTTTTGTGGATCTGTAGGAGGCCAAAGGGAGAAATCGGAATGCAAACGGACAGTCAATCTTTGCAACTTGATGTAACAAAAGGTTTCTTTCAAGAAGTTTCGGTGGAAGTTTAAAACTAATGGAACACCATGGAACAAACATTGATGCTATTAACTAATCAGTGATACGTCACGACTGGAGCCAATAAGCCTTAACTAAAAAATCTATTACATTCACATTACTTTCTGTACTCTTGCCCTGACCATTTTTACAAACTCTTATTCCTCTATATTCTTCGTGTTAGTTGATTTCGAAGAATATTCCTCCACCCTAAGCTACCCTTTACATGGAAAAGTTTTTGAAAATTTTGATTTTTTTGAAAATGGCTCAAATGATTTTGATTAAAATGTCATATGTTTGAGATGAGACGTACATTTTGAATTTTCTTGCCATAGCCTATGTAGTCCTGTTTACTATGGATGACTTGAATAACTCGTTAACCGTAAGAGATAGACAAAATCTTACTACATAAAAATGTAGATCTCACCAAAATACAATTTCTGTCACAATACTTTTTTTTAGTGGGAACCATTTCGGAGATATTCCTTATTTGTGTCAGTTTCGGAAAGCAAAACTTTCGTGAAATGCAACATCGTTGTTCATTTTTTTATGTTAAGCGTGCAAAGAGAACGGAATCTGAAATCTTTAAAAAATTTGACTATCGCTCAAAGCCTACTGTATTCTAATACTCTACTTGCACTTACAAGGAAATAAAGAATAAGATTACTTCTGCAAATGTTTATCTCAAATAACACGAAGAAGATACAGGAATAACAGTTTGTAGGAATGGTTAGTACAAGAGTAGGGAAAGCCATGTGAGTGCAACTCAGACCTTTTTACAATTTATCTTCAACAGTAAAATTGATTCTACTTTTGTTATAACCTGTCCTGTAAGGCTCGTATTAAATGGTTACTAGTTTGACTGTAAAACGCCGAGAAACTGGTTTTCAATTGGTGCGACCTAAACACCCTGATCACGCAGGGAAGGAAGGAATGATGGCAAAATGCTAAACTGTGTTACAAGGTAGTGTTATATTTGAAATATACAAGGCTTGAATTATTATCTTCGGGGTTATTGAAGGATTTCCAATCTCTCAGCTCCTAAAAATTGTAAATGAGGTTGCTTACAACCAACTGGATTTTTCAACATTTGTAACCAAGTTAAGGTACCCATCATCAGCCTGAGAAGGCAATTATGTAGTGCTCACTTAGAACCCAAAGCCATATGTAGCTGCTTCCTGGAAAATTCCAGCACTCGATGTGGAAGCAGGATGTTGTTTGCAAATAGATCAGCTTTGATATATATTTGTCTGATGGCGCAGTAGTTTGCTGATCAAAGAATTTCACTGACAATTTCATACGTTACCGCTATCTAACTTTAAGGCAGTAATATGCCATTTTTAAGGCTGGAGGAGTGTGCGCTCGCATGCGATACAGGTTAGCTTGACGTAGAGTATGAATGACGTCAGAAGTACAGCACGGCCATCAAATGTGTAAACAACTGCTACTAGAAGCAAGAGTCGAAGACAACGTAATGTAGTACTCTGGAAATAGTGGAGCACTGCCCTGCAAGAGTATTCAGACACCAGTAGCTACAAGATAGGATACTTGGATAGGGGCCATCACATATGCGGCGCATTACAATTAAATTGTAAATGTTATTAGCGCTCTAAGTGATGCAGATTTATTTGCTCTTGTAGTTGAAAAGTATCTGATATGGCATGAACTATCTGAAAATCTTCAGTTCATGTCCAACAATTTTATAGTGTTGCCCAAAGCTAAAGCAATTAGAAAAATCGGGCTTGGAAATGTCCAAGAGAATAAACATAAAAGAAGACATAACTAATTCAATTAATATTATACATCTTGTGTCAGGTATCGAAAAGGTGAAAACTATATTCCAGAAAGTCGTAAACAATAATATATTGGTTATCAAGCTATGTGTGAAATTTTGAAAGTGAGTAAGAAGGAAAAAACGCCAGACGACAGAGCGGAATTCTTTACATTTGCACCTCTGATGTAGAAAGAAGATTTTCACTGTCTAAAAATTGCATCAGTACTAGGCGTCAAAATGTCACATTTAATAAGAGGTGGAATCAGAATGAAAAATTCAATATAATTCTTTCGCATTTTTGGAAACGTTGCTATTTATTTGGAAACAAAGGACGACGCTAATCAAAGTCTCTATATTTTACGTTTCCTGAGGAGGGCTTACAAAGAAACCGTCTCAGCGTTCACTTCTGTATCTTTCTTAGACAAGAAAAGACACACTATGGCGCGAAGCACTTTAGCCTGTAAGGAAATACCAACACGTTTTATGTGTGTACATTTTGGGTAAGGTTTAAAGAAACATAGTGTCGGTACTATGAATAAAAAGCTAACTCTAAGTTTCATGTTACCACCAAACCCTTTCCTTTTGTATAGGTATACCGGCGTCTCCTGTAGTAATGTACACAGTTATCGGAGTCACAATCCATCAATAGTTGTCTCTTTTAGGAAAAAGTCTCACAACAATGTATGCCACGTATGAAAAATCAGTTAAAACCTTTCGCATAGTTTGGTATAAAGAGTTGAGAAAGCTTAAAAAAATCACTGAATATATTTAGGCCAATTTTATTGCACTACAATTTAAAACAAAGTGCTAAAATCTTCCGACGAATTAAGTTGTACCCAAGGCTTAAAAATAACTAAGTTACAACACTAAGTTACTTTTCTTCGAGATAATATCATTATACTGTTGTCTCCGCCAGTAACGTAGGGGTAAAGGTATGCAGGATGCAATTATAGCAGTAAGAAAGAGTTAACTGTAACTCAGGAGCTCCAAAGCTGTAAACAATAAAGTAAAAGTAACGCGCCCTTACTTTTATCAGCGTTGTCCATCCTCCCTAGGGTCTGGAAGTATAAATGGGAATGTGGATTTAATGTAACAGGTGGATCCAGAATAACTGAAACTAAAAGTTCAAAACTAGCGTTAAGCGAGTGAACACCACTGCTGTTTGGCAATTCTTCCAACCGCCGAAATGACCTTCGATGTTAAAAGAGACATAAGTGGTACATTAAAATATTGTAGACAGTTGAAGAAAGAGATCATACCTTCATTGTTAAATTAAATATTACGTTTCATTCTATTTCGACAATTCCGTGCATTTTTTGGGAAGGAAACATTCCAGTACTGTATCTAGGGCATCTTTCCAACAACTATCGGTTTTCTGGCTTTGTAATTTTAAACCTAATTCCTCTATGTAATTATTTTTAATTATATGCAGTCATTAATGTGCTTTACATTATATATAGTAATTAATACATGAATATATCACATCTAATCATGTGTTTTGTTAGTACCTAAAGTTCCTTCATTGTACCATGCAAGTAACATGTACTGTTTTATTGTGTTTTCAGCATGATGAAAGTAATTTTTATTTATAAAACACTTACCAAGCATATCAGTGGAATAATTAAGTCTGAAGTAGTTTTTGAGCTATGATTTTTTTACGATTAAATAGAATAAAGGAGTTTTGCTTGTGGATGCTTTTGGTTAGCATGCTGTGTGTTCTATTCTGCTAAGTAATTGAATTAAACGATTCTGTTGTAATATTAAAAGATGCAGTTTATATATTTTAAGCATTATTAGTCGATTATAAGCTGCTAAACTCCGGAGTGCTTATCATTGTTTTTAATTAAGCTAACATCTTTCTAAGTACAAAGGGGGCATGCTCATTGTCTTTAACTGTCTTGCATGAATGGTGAAAGACCTCCATATTCTGGTATTCTCTTATCCCTGTGCACGGCTCCCTAATGCCAACTGTCCAGCACGTATATAAGCAGAGATACAGTCGCCTAGCACTAAGGTGTCTGGGGACACGAATGAAGCTGACATCTGCCCGTCACGTTTAGAAGCAGAGGAACTGTTGCCTAGCACTTGGGTTCTGTCCATCACACACCGACCCACGTGGTATCTCCTAACATATCCTTTACGATATGACTACGTAATTAAGGTGACGTAAAAGATGGAGAGAATAATAAAACTAAGGCAGTTGTGGCCTATTCTATTTTATTTTCTTCTAATGTTTTCACCAAGGAAACAGAATTGGACATTCTTATCACCTGTGCCCTTCATTTAGCATCATTTGTTTCAGGTAAATACATTGATGTATTTCCCAGAATCCCTCTGGGACATTACATCAACTCTGTAGCGAACATCAGAATGCTGTAGGAAGAGAAACACGCCATTTATTTCCTGTTCGCACAGTTTTGTTAGTACTACACACCACATAACAACAAACAAATGCTATGGATTCCTTATTATAACAAAAGCCATTCCGCTGTTCCTTTGTTTGGCTTACATCAAAGTTGGCGCTTCGCTTGTTTTTGCATTTCCTCTTCTAGTGGGGCAATATTAGGTTTGCATGTTTTAACACGTCTGTTACACTACCTTGCACGGATTCAGTTTAGCTCTCTTGGATAACACCGCTGTACCAGTTTTAATGTTTGAGGTCAATAATGTTATTTAAATGCGGGGCGTGTTTTGTATGAGGGTGTCCAGGCATTAGTTCTTTCTTCTTTGTTTTTTCTTTTCTGGCAGAAGTTTTTCCCTCTCTCTATTGTCCCTGGCGCACCTCGTTTTTTACTTAGGTACGTTATCGCATTTACTAACATTATAGGTTGTGAAAAGATTACCAACCATAGAGCAGTGGTGTTCAATCTTCTCTTTTATGAGTTAATGACGTCACCTTCTTACACTACATCGGTCTGGCTCAGTTGGTTAGGCGCTGGCCTACTGACCTCAAAGTCGCGGGTCCAAACCCGACCCAGATCCATGGCTTTTAAGTGTGCTTAAAAGTGTGGAACGAAGATCTGTCACTCCGGTGGCGCTGATATGATCCTAACAATTGACTGCGTCGTTAACAAGCAACATATTTCTTTCCACGCTACCCTACCTCCTTCGTTTTGTGCAAGAAACACTTTTCCTTCACTCTTTCAGGTAACCAAGCATTAGAGAGGTTTGTTCTGAGTCCCACTAATGCGCCATAGCGGGCGAACACTAGGTGGAGCAAACTTGCCTTCCCTTCTTTCGTATCAGTTTGGTAGTATGATCGATTATAATACATTATCTTGAATCTCTAAAAAGCAACACACGTCTCTTAGAGGCCCAAAATAGGAAGATCGCCTAATACTAATATTGTATGCTGAATCAATTATTTATAGGGAAACTAAATGGCAAAAGATTGCCAAAATTGCACTTTTTTGTGTAAGTTTATAAATAGTAATTTTCTCTTTAATTTGACATAACTTTTGACTGTAGACATATTTTAAACTCATTTTTACTTTCTCTATTGGTAAGTGAGGGAAGTATTGTATTCCACCCAAAAATTCGATGACGAGATTTCACCGGACATATATGTTTTCAGGCTCCCTGAATAAAAAAAAAGCATTTTTAGAAAAAGGTCCGTGTGTGTCTGTCAGTCTGTGGACAGCACAACTCAAAAATGAAAAGTAGGTTAAAGACCAAAGACCAAAGTAAGTATTTAAGTTTAGTGTCTTTCAAGGATGCGACACGAAGATTTTGAAGAAAATAGCCCCACCCTACACTACCCTTTACATGGAAGATTTTTCGAAAATTTTGATTTTCTTGAAAATGGCTTTAACGACTTTGATTAAAATGTCATATGTTTGAGATATTTTGATGACAAATGAAATGTATATCTTGAATTTTGTGGCTATAGTCCCTGTAGTCGTATTTACTCTGGACGACTTTGGCATAACTGGTAAACCGTTAGAGATAGACCAAATTATACTATACAAAACATGTAGATCTTGCTAAAATACACAATTTTTGTCTCAATAAATTTTCTTGTAGGGTGAACCATTTCGGAGATATTCCATGTTATGTGTGTGAGTTTCGGAAAACTTAAAGTTTAGCGAAATGCAACAACGTTGTTCTTTTTCTATATGTTAATCGTGCAAAGAGAACGGAATCTCAAAGGTCAAAAAGATTTGACTGTCGCACAAAGCCTTCTGTATTCTAATATTCCCCTTGTACCTACAAGGACATAAGCAGTAAGAAATTTGTACGAATGTTTATCTTAACTAACATGGAGATATAGGAATAAGAGTTTGTTAGAATGGTTAGTACAAGAGTAGAGAAAGTCATGTGAGTGCAACACATCAGATTTTTAAACATTGTGCAGGATCTAGCATTTTGTAACTTAATTCTACTTGATTCTAAAAAATCATAATTCGTGGACTCCGATTAGGTCGGTACGTTTTAGCTCATAGTATTGAGGAAGTTCATAAATAAATCTTGAAAAAATAAGAAAAAACAAAGAACTATTGCGTATAGGTTCAATTTCTGAATCCGTGTGTTTCACAACGGCTGTTTTGAATGTAAAGTCAATGTGCTTAATGGAATTGAGACAATGCACCTAGAATGCAAAGGAATAAATTATCTCAGAGGTGGTTCTACAAACTACCATTTCTCATTTCACTGTTTGCTGAAAATGGATGCTGCTGCTTCCGCTTCAAGTAACAGGTGGAACTGACAAATAAAGTGATTTAACTTATTACTTCCGTTGCAGAACTCAAGGAATGTTATCTTACCTGAAGTTTACCATGATGGAGCTAAAAGTTTACTTCTATTTACCAACATTTTATCGTATAAACCAGTGACAAGTTTTAAAAAATATAGAAGTGTGATTTTTATTTCATTTAGTGGGTACTGGATTTAGTTTACGGCTCTGTTTGTGCTTCATGCTTGAGAGATGTACATAAGAATATCTTACGTACACACACCTGTTAACCTACAGGTTTGGTGTCCTATGGCCCTCAAGGATAAGTGCTTCCTAATAAACTCATTGCAAGTAGCAAGCCAACAGATCTGCTAACGCTTTAGGGTTAACTGAGGATATTGTTCTCTTCCCATCTTTTCCCATAACTACATGTGAAGAAAACAAATGTCAATCGTGTATCTATAATCCTTAAAAGAAGCTACATCAAATTCAAGTCAGAGGAAAGGAGAATATAAAAATATACTCTTAACGACCCAGTTCACCTCTGCTAAGAATTTCTTGAATAGTTAATTCCTGAACAAGGTATTAAACAGGTCAAAGAATAAACCCAAAGGAGGATAGCACTGTTAGCAGAACTACAAGCAATTGTAAGAAACACGCAAAAGAAGTTCAATGAACAGGAAAAGTAGTACGGGATAACTAAAAAGGACAAATGCAGCTGTTTTTGTAACAAAACCAAAAGTAGACACATTTACAAATTCAGAATGGGGTATGTAACATATGTATAGTTTTAAATACTTGCACTACTATCATATATGACTTAGTACAGCAGAGTAGACCAGTATCAAAGAAAACATTTAATAAAAAATGACGCTCACGGTCAGATTGCTTCGCGCGATCATTGTGAACACGCTACAAAAATCAGAGTGGCAGGACAAAAAGAGATTTTCGAGATTATTCGAGAAGTGTTCGGCGGCCAGCATATTTGTAGATGTTCGAGAAAAGTCCATGTTACGTTATCCTCGTTGTATACGGAGGCGAGGCACACGTCAGTCAGGCGTCGGAGTCAGTCAGTTTTTAGAAAACAGTTGTGTATTGTAATACCACGAAGAACTGAAGACTAGGCAACGTGAGAAATTAAGTGAGAAAAATAAGTGGACTGGACTTTTGTCGTGTTTGTCACAATATCAAAAGACTGATACTCAAACATTAACCTGACAGAGTGGAGTGGAGTAAGAATGGAGTTTAAATCAATCAAGGGAAAAAGCTGGCCATTGCATAGGTGTTTAGTATTTCCTTACCAATATAAACCTATATTATATTGACAGGACTGTACATCGATTCTCAGCGGAAAGAAATACAAAACGACTGTTAAATTGAAAGATAAAGCAAGGCCAAACAAAAGATAGACAATTTAAAGTCGCAAGAGGTTAATGAGCTCAATACTGACAGAATCATCACAAAGAAGAGACATTGTCTGTGTCACTGAAGAAGAAACTGCTTGCTAAGACACGCAGTATAAGGGATACTGAATTGAGAAGAAAAGAGCCACGGTAGAAAAAGATACTAGATGACAGACAGCATTAAGATAAATGGTACATATTTGGAGACGAAAGGAAGGCGGAGATAAGAGAAAAATGCGATTGAGGACCTCCCCTTAAGCAGAAAGACGTGATTGACTGATTCAGCGTTTAGAAATCCTTACTTCTTCATAACAGCTAGGGCAAACTTAATATGCTAAGTGCAACATTTTCACAATGATAACAACTGGTCACAGTTTGCGTTGTTAACCTGAGGCTTTTAACTCCCCCATCAACAGAGAAACACATTTCTTATTATAGAATTAACCCAAAAGTTTTTAACCTTACAACAAGAACTATCTTCTTAAAGACATCCATTTGTGAAAATAGGCCAAAATAATTGCAAAAGTGAAAAGCTAGTGATATTGAAACCTACAAACCTTCCTCTTTAGTGCTATGCAGCTTTTATATCTAACGGCCTTTTAAGCATATCATACATCGATTTAAATGTTTGAACTTAAATCTATTTTTCCATAAAATGTAAGAAAAATGAATGCTTTTTGCTTAAATTAAAGTGAAAAGACCATTCCAAAAGATCCCAAAAATCTTCAGACAATAAATTATCTGCATACTACGTGCAGAAAAAATGCACAAAGGACTGTAAATGCATTTCTTTGGCTTTGAGTACCGTAAGCTATATATAAATGCTAATTTAGTGTTACACTTTTAAAACTTTGTTTTCTAGAATTCTTATTTGATAGTAAATTCTGGTTTTCGAATTCTTCTATGACGTGCTGCTCGTTGTAAGAAACTTACATTTTCTATACCGCATTAGAAATAACAGGATGAAGATGAATAGGTGAATTTTTGTAAACATGCTTAGTTGTGTTATTAAGCTATAATAATGGTAATCTATAAATTTAAGTTCTGCCAAAGTAAAATGATATCTAAAGATTAATTTCTACAGTTTATTTATGTACTATCTAAGGATGATGTGGTTTCTTTCTAAACCTTCATAACCAAATATGAAATATAGGGGCTTTGGAAGTCGATTGTCTTATATTTTGGTGAAATAAATAGCAACGGTTCGTAGAAGTGCGAAAGGCTAATGTATCTGAATTGTAGAATAGAAAAGCAAATTGTAATTTATCCAATCTGTATTTCAAGGGCACCATAGATCTTTAGAAATCGAAATAAAGAAGAAAAAAAAAGGTCAAGGACAGATAAGGGTTAAGTCTTGCCATTGTAGGTAGCCAACGCCCACGGGCAAAAGTTTCGTGTAAATATCGACTGAGTTAAACCGAGAACAACAAGCAGCAAAAAGGTAAGGAATTCAGATCCTGCCTTAGAAATAAAGATAAAAAGACAAGAAGTATCTTAGCAGATAAAAATTACTGTAATATGTGTCACGCCACGAAGCACTCCGACGAACATAAAAAAGAAACATACATATATCGTTTTAAGGGAGTAATAATAAACTGCTAATTTTTACAAAAAACGCATCATGTGGAACAGTTTTTCAAAATAGATAAAACAATAAAAAGGCAACATCTTGGGGAGTAACTCATAAATATGCATGAAGTAAGGTGTACCTATATGTTCTAGGAAAACCCTAATTGATATATTAAAATTTCTAACGAATCGAAAAGAAATTTTGGATTTTAAAATTTCAGAAATGGATGTCCTTAATGTAATATGGTAAGAAAGGGAGTGTAAAAATGGACTTACCGCCTCGTGGAGGCGACATCGCCCCTCTCCACGGCCAACAGGAACTTCTTCTCGTCCAGCGAGAGTTGAGCCATCTCTTGATGGGGCCTGATGACGTTCTCTTCCTCCATCATCCCGTGGATGCTGTGCCTCTGCAAAACACCAACATTGTTATTGTCCTTTTTTCTCCCTAAGGGAAACAGTAGTCTAATGATTTCATGTTTGGGTACAGGGAAAAATCGCAAGGTAAGACTAGAAACAGTGAATCATTACGCAGTTCTCAGGTTAAGAGCTCAAACTCTTTCCTCTATACCGTTGAAACATCGTGCATACCTGTTATGCCTCTGCTTTATAAAATTATAACCTGAGGTATGACTTTAAAATAGTATTAATGTCATGAAATGTATATTTTCAACTGGTGCCCGAAATAAACTTTTTATCTCCTTATCTACTGGTACGTAAGGAAAGAGTTATTTCAATGCCAATGCCAGTTAATATATAAATACGAATAACGACGTTCCATTTGACTGAGGTATAAGTTTTCCAAAAGTCAGACAAATAACAAGGAATATCTCCGAAATTCTTCACTCTACAAAACATTTACTTGGATATAAATTCTGTGCTCCAGCAAATTCTACATTTTTTTGTGTAGTAAGATTTGGTCTACCTCTTATGCAAAAGTCATCCAGAGTAAGTAGGGCTACATGGGCTATAACCAAAAAATTCAAGATATACATTTCATTTGTCTTGAAAATATCTCAAACATATGGCATTTTTATCAAAATCGTTAGAGCCATTTTCAAGAAAATAAAAATGTTCCAACAATTTTCCATGTAAATGGTACTTTTGGGTGGTGAAATTTTCTTCACAATCTTTGTGTCGCATCCTTGAAAGACATTAAGCTTAAAGACCAACTTTGGTTTTCAGCTAACTTTTCGTTTTTGAGTTATGCTGTCCACAGACTGACAGACATTCAAACTGACACACTGACACACACACACACGGACCTTTTTTCTGAAGATGACTTTTTTAGATTCAAGGGGCCTCAAAACATATATTTCCGGTGAAATCTCCTAATCGATTTTTAGGTGGAATACATTAGTTCCTCTACTTGCTATCCGCAGGAGAGAAAGTACAAAATGTATATATTATTTATTATTTGTGCACAAAAGTAGATTAAAATCAAAACATAAAAAATGACCATTGACTTATAATAAATGAGAAGCATAACACACACAGTAACAGCTTCAACATTTATGTTGCCTAGTCCTCTGCCGCTCTTATCATATGACACATTACTATCTTTGTTATTATATCCTGCATAACCAAAGTTCCTTAAGTCTTTTTACAAAGCTTACTTACAGGATTCTGTACACAGTCACATTTCTAACATGCTTCAGTTTTTTGTGGATTTGATGGAATACGAGCCTTTAGAATGATTGCAAGGTCAGTCACATAGGGACTGGTTGCTTGTTTCTCCTATTTATATTCATCGAAAGACCCCTGTAAGCATGTGCTTGTTCTACTGAGTGATCAGTATAGAGTAGAACAAGTTTCAAAACTATCAGCCGGCCGACTGTTCTGCTTGCTATGTTGGCTGAAGAGGTGACAGCTATGCTCAGTAAATATACTATGGTTTTCGGCAAGTTATTTCTAACCAAGTAATAAAAATTTAAACACTTAAAAATAAACGTGCTCACATATATCAAGCGAAAAGATATTGGAAGTACCTCACTTCTCTTCTAAGGAGTATTTCTGGCAAATACTTCTGACCAAAATTTCTGTCATTACACACTGCAGTTTACTCTGAGAAAAGCAGTAATATAATTGCTAAATAATATTCCTCTAAAATGTGTGGATTTATTTTGTAAACTGCACAGCAGCTGCGGGAAGAAATGAAACTGGGAGTGAGGCAGGTCCTGGGCAGATGCTCCAACATTTCTAGTGCAAATCCTTCGGTTTTGAAATCGCCAGAACACTCTTCTGAGCAGGTTCGCTGTCCTGGTGAAATATAACCAATTCTCTCGTAAACCAGGCCCTTTCTTTCAAATTCTCGTATCTATAATAATATTCTCTAGTTACTGCGTTTTATTATTCCGGGTTAATTAATCAGTAAAGTGCCTTCGCAGACAAAAAGATCGATGCCATAACCTTTCCTGTTGACGGTGATGACTTCAACGCTGTACATCTGATTCTATCCGCTGTTTTGATTGCTCTTTACATCGTGGTTCGTTGATGAATCCAAGTTTTATCCACTATAATGAATTTGCGAATAAAACCAGTTCTGTTCCAATTCAACCTATGCGACATTCAGACGGGCCAGACGGAGAGGTCTCCGGTAACACGAGAACAGCACGACGGGTAGGTCATACTCGGCCATTTATTTTACACGTGATCTCCTTAAGGTACTTAAGGTACGGGAGACGGAAATGTCACATATTCGTACGCTGATGTTGGCTAGCAAGCACTGGTTCCATAATGAATCTAGCATGACAGACACCATGTGATACCAGCTACCACCTTATCCACCTACAACCGGGGTCCCAAAAATAAAAAATCTACCAGGAAGAAAGGGGACCCCAGCAATCGCCTTAAGCGCTAGGTTGAAGTCTTTTCAGAGCACAAATTCCACCACCCTGCCGCAACATACCAACCGCCGTCGCCGGGTTAAACAACCTTGAAAAAGAAAGGTAAAGAAAATGAAAGGAAATATTGGGGACAAGATATAATTTGCCTATTGACCAGGGAAAACCACAAAAAGCCCATAGGCCGATCTGTTAGGAATCAAACCCATGACTTGCCGAATACGAGCCATTAATCGATGACAGAGCAGAAAAACTAAGACTCATTAAGAAAGCAAAACGAAAGAGGCAGGGTTTTAATTATAAACAAAGAGAGCACCTGAATATTAGGGACGAACTATAGAAAATATAAATTTTTAAAGTAACTCGAAAAGGATCATTGAGTGCTGTATTGTTTTAAACACATTATACAATTATTCCTCTTTTAATCATTTCAACTACGGCGCTCCTCTGCAAAATAATTCGATGCCTTACGCAGTACAACTGTGCCGAAGAAGTTGCCGGTATCATCAGGGGCAAATGTTTCTTCTCTGCGTTGTACTCGGGGTGAAATTGGAGCTGGATTCCAAGCAATAACAGCTGTTCCAAGTCGTGAACAGCTAACTTGGTATGTATCTTCTTTAGTATATTATATATGGTAATTTAGGTTATATAATTTTAGATATTGCGTGGATCGCACATTATTTTCACTCTTTTTGGGTCAGTTCGGCTAACCAATTCCAAATAAATGCCCTTGTTGTCATTAAACTATACTATTTTATAGTTATGGCACATTACGTAAATGAGGCAGTAAATAGGTTATTGCTAGTATTGGAAGTACTGGAAGGCAAACGAATTAAGAAATTTAATGAGAAATTCACAAATGGTAAAAAACTAATCGTGACTTCAGTTTCTGAGATCAAAATAAAAAGTGTACTTTTCGATTCAAAATAAATCACTCGTGATCACTACCAGTGCCTTTGATCTGAGCTGTATATTTAGAGGAGCTCCCAAACGGTTTTGAAGACAATGTTCCGTAGATTAAGTGACCATTACATACCCTCTCTCAATTTCCAGAAGGTTCAAAGGTCAACGCTTCCGGTTTCTACAGGAATGTAGTGAAACATGATCAAAACACGTGAACAACGCGATCGGTATGAAGCAACGCCCGATAGGTATGCAACACACTAAAGATATAGGTAATGCAGGTAGGGTCTTAATTGACAAATTATACTAGGAAAACCACCGTATTCTACGCTTCTTTAAAGTGTAGTCAGAAACTCTGATACTGACAGAATATGAGTAGAGTTGTACAATTACCGTATTTAAATAAGTAAACATCTTTCTGATTGAGTTTGTCAGTTGAAGTTCTTCTTAAGCTCATATTTTTGCATTAAAATGTGTTTTCCTTTCATGTAGCAACAGGCGTGATTTATGTTTGGTCTGCATCATTGACTTCTACTATGGTCAGTTATTTGATGTTTATAGATAGTTGTGAAGTCCCATAGCCGTTAGGGGTGATGTTTATTTATTTTATTTGGTTTCCATATAAATTATCACTTACGAATGAGGTAGATGATGCACTTCTTCCAAATCTTTGGAATTTTGTACACTATACGTTTTACTCCTGTTTGTGAGAAGTAGTGACATTCTCCTTGCAATGACAAAGCAATATCGTATAATTAACGAGGAAAAACGAAAATAAGCAATATGATTGACCTGTACCACATGTAACTGTCGATTATTTATTCTTGCAGCTAGGGTTGTTGGTGTAGCAAACAATAGAGTGAACTGTAATATTAGATGTAGTCAGGCAATTACGTAGGTGTGTTCGTTCGCAAACTGCAAGTTCAACCTAGGGGTCTCTGAGGCCTCTGGCAACCAACGGAGCTTTGACTGTGCTTTGGACAAAGCCACAAGAAAATTATTACCTTTAAAGTGCTTTGTGATGTCAATTATTACATTTACGCATAGACAGGGAATGACGTATCATTGAAAATGCGTTCTGTGACGTTGGTTTATAAATACGTGAACTCCACCTAGTCCCTTAGGGGTGCAGCTGTCATCAATTAAGTGATTGAACTTCGACAGGGAAATTCAATATATCCCTGTATGCTGCTTAGAGTGCAACGCTGTACATTAGCAGCACACATTAAAATTGATTGGCCCTTCAGTTCAGGGATAGCACACGCCATTCGCTTTGCTAGGTTACTTTGATGGTTTAGGTATTGTCATAGTAGAACTGACTTCCTAAAGGGTGCGTTATGGGGAGATTAAAGTGTAGCTGTTGCCAACAGGTGGCGTTTAAAATTATCCACTACTTACTATCGGTGGTAGCGAGATGACAGGCGCATAACAAAGGCGCTCAAGAACAAGCTTCCCCACGCAATTAACGGGATTAAACAAAAATCCGGCAGCAATACAAAGGGTTTTCAGAGCATTTTGGAAGTGCCCAATAGCTGGCTTGTTTGTTGAAGTTCGAGAAAAATCTGGCTGTCATCGCCGGTATAAAAGCTTGCGGAGCGTGTGAATACTGTAATCCCTCACTCGACTCCCTTCATATCCTCACCGTGAGCACCCTTCATTCACCTGGCTTTGATCCCCTGTGGCCGGCAAATATACCTGTGCCACCAATCCGCAGGAGCAATAACGATACTGCTTCGCCTTCACCCTGAATCACTTCTTTCCGTCCACTTTCCCTTCTACCTCTATACTCTTTCTTTCCGATGGAAGATTTTTATTGGGTAGTGTCTTCGGGCGAAAGCACACTCCCGGCTGTGCCATCCCAGTACAGATGGGTTAAGTCCATAAATCTTTTTCCTCCAATTGAAAAAAAAAGAAGAATGCATATAGTTTTTGAATTGGTCAGTGTGTGCGAGACAGCTGTGAAAGATACGTCGCGTCAAAGTAAAAAGTTAATATGTGTTGAGTGATCGTATCGTCGGAGTTTGTTTGAGAGACAGAGAAAGTGAAGAAAGATAGTGAAAAGAGTGCGACAAAGCTACGAGAAGAAAACAGTTGTGAAGTGTAATACCACGAAAGACTATAGTCTGTGTTAACGCCAATACAAAAGAACTATTTTTTGTGCAGAAGTTTAGAAGAAAAAAACTGATGAAGAAATAACTGGACTGGACTTTTATTGTTTTTGTTACAGTATTTTCAAGTACTGGCACGGCGTGGTGCAGGAATCGCGATAACTCTTGCTTTATCGGAACTCAATTTGAATGCTTTTTGCAGGAACAATGGTCTCACACTACCTAGGTAACGCATTAAGAGTGAAGCAAAGGGATAGTCTAAACAGAAGGCGTTGTTCGTTTTACGGAGCAGTTACAACGAAGCAAAAACATGAGATAGTACATTTTGAGATTTACATGTAGGAAAACGTTGGACGAAGAGAAAAAAGCAAAACACACATACACACAGATAAATATTAAGTTACCAATTATCAAAATGTCTGTCCTGATACCCTTAATAGAGTATCAAAAAATCTAATATTTGGTATTTGTGTTCATCATATTTCAGAGATGAGATATTAATTTTTCAAGAATAGCGCCCTCCTATGGAAAATATTTTGCTAGTTTTTTATACCCAAGAATGGCTGCAACAAATGTTATTAAAATATCGTACATTTAAGAAAAGGGAGCTTGATTCCGAGATTCAAAAAATCTCATTTTTAACATCAGATTTTCTATGCTTATGTGAAAGTGAACTTGGAATTGAATCTAACAATGAATATAACGCCATTCGGCTATTGTGTTAATTTAAATAGTTATATTTATTTACAATAACATAATAGCACTAAATATATTTATATATTGTTCAATCTACAAATGTAAAATATGTAACGAATTAATTACGAGACGAAAAATGTGTTGTCCTTTTGTCATACCTGAGCTGTGTTCGTCTACCCCGTTGTATGGTCAAACAGAAAACAGCTCAGAGTACACGCACACTGGATACACTAACTCTAGTAAGTTTCGTCACCGATAGATGGATCCCTGAAGTCACCACATCTATGTGCATATACAAGAATTCTTTGCGGCTTCGTTTTCCATAGAAGCCCTATGGGCAATGGATGCAATCTTACAGTGTTTCTTACATGTTTCGTTTCTGTTGCTGGAGCGCACATTTCCTTTGAAATAATCACAGATCCTTTCCACAATATATCGACATGACTCAAACATACGCACAGTAATATCAACATTGGTAAGAAAAGTATACCACACCCTACACATTCATCAAGGGAAATATGCTTCTGAAATTCTTTAAAATTAGTTATCATGAAGTTTGTTACATATTTTTCCACCAATATGTTATTATTTATATGGGACGTTGATAATAACTTCATGGGACAAATATAAATCGCTCATTATCAAGTATATCAGATAAAGTGGTCAACAACACAAGAAAAATGTTGAAAATGTCAATAGCTAAAAAGCAGCTATAAATTATTTGAGTGTAAATCACATTAAAATCCACGGCATTTAAAATGTCGTCCGGAGGCCAACTATGAATTCTTCACATTCACATATGCCTCAGTTACTTTATGGAATAAAAAATACAAAAAATATTTTTTCTCAATGTTCATGAAATATTAGTCATATACAGCCTTAAACATAAACCATACTAACACCAAGAGTGAAATAACTGTTGGTCACTTCATTGAATACATTGCAAGTAGTTAGCACTTGTTTTTAACGATATATTTCTTGGAAATGTAATGTAAGGGATGAGGGTTAACTGTGACAATACTGAGCAATTGTGTTGTAATTAGGGTTGGGTCAAAAGAACATTTACAATTGTCAGCAACGTTTCCAGCTTGACGTTTAGTTTATAGAATACATCTCTCTTCAGCCGTTTTGGTTACGCGGGGTCTTAATCACTGTTTTTCTGTTTGTAGCGTTTTTTAACATAAAAATTCTGATTTATATAAGATTAAAAAAGAATAAAGGGGACTTCTGAGGCTATCAAACTTTAAATCAAAGTGATGTTTTGCATACGAGAATTCTGCATTTCATATTGTGACGCCGACCACGCGGCTCACAACAATGAACGGCCGGGCAAAGTTACTTCACACAACATACCTGGCGGACGAGTGAACAAAGGCTCAAGGTCAAGCTGCCTCGCGCGACTGTTAGTGTATACGTGAGTGACAACAATGACCGCGCTGCGTAACATACAATGGCTGGAAGATTCAAGAAGTGTCCGGCAGCAGACGTGTTTGTGGAAATTCGAGAAAGGACCTGTGACGTCATCCCCCTTCCATAAAGAGATGAGGTAACGAGTTGGAGGAATGAGGATTACAAACATGTGACTGTGTCAGTGAAACGCATCGCGTCGAAGTGAAGAAGTTTTAATGCGTGTTGAGTGCTTGTATCGTCTGAGTTATTGTTTGAGAGACAGAGAAAGTGAACAGAAATAGCGTAAGGAGCTATCCAAGGCTACGGGAAGAAAACAGTTGTGAGTTGTAATATTTCAAACATTGTAGACTATGCTACTGACGATAAGAGGACTGTGTTTTTGTGCAAAATTTTGGAAGGTAATAAAGTGACAGAGAAAGCAATTGGACCGATTTTGTCAAAATATTAACTAAACTGTGAGGTTTGTTATGCTATGCACTTTTCCTCCCTCCTTTTTTCTGTCTCTCCCTCTTGCAGATATCCAGGTTTCACAGGTCAGAAAAACAAACAGTTCGGTGGATATTACAATTGCAGGAGCCCCTATTTAAATAAGGCAGCGCATTATACAAATAAATTTGGTTTCTTTGTATAACCCTTTTCCAATTTTGTTATCCCCATATGTGTAAGCAAAGAAAGCGTTATTAAACATTATATGCTATTTAGGCGAGGAAATCCACGGCTAATTCCCTTCCAGGTGCAAACCGCTGAACCAGCTAAACGTTCCCAATGTTTGCCTTTAACCGTGAAATTAGAAAATCTATATTAAAACTGAACGAGGCGATTCAATTTTGCTCCTCGAACAATGAAAACTTTTTGTCGCGCGTAGCATGTCGGCAGAAACAAAAGAATTCTGGAACGTTTTATCACCTTTCGGAGTGCCAACATTTGGAACTGCAACAAAGTTTTAATTAAGTTTGTAGCCTTGCTATCGTCACTCACGGTTCACTGGAACTGCCGAGGTTGTCCAAACTTTTCCCCGTCACACTTTAGATATCTCTTTAATATCTGTAAATACAAAATGGCGCATACACCAACCACTTTAACGAAGGGCAGTAAAAGCTTGTTATAAAAATAATGAGGTTACAGTTCGCTCTATACTCCGTAAAGGTAATTACGGCAGAAGTTACAATGTAATGAAATTGCGCTAGAAATAACAAACAGTGGACTATTTTTCATTATAAAAACATCTGACTGGTTACGTCCACATACATTTCTATATGCCCTCTTCGACTTTACGAAAGCTTATTCTTCTATCTGCTTCATGCAAATGAAGATAAACATTTGAAGAAAGCGTTTTATGTTCAATTACTTTATGTATAATGGTCGCTAAGTGATGACTTTGAAATTTTGTTCTTTTTGAGTTTATTATATATATTTATATAATTTTACAATTTTATATAATTTAAAAATGTCACTTGGCATACCTTGACACGAGTTCAAAGAGCATACCCAAATCCAGAGACTACGGTACGCCACTGCAGATAATATAATTTATACCAGAAATAGGTTAAATGGCCACCTTCCCTCAGGACAAATGAACTGTCCCCTTCACTCCATGAACATCTGCAGCAACAATATGAACAATGCAGTTTTGAACAAGCGCTCGTGGAGTACAGCTTCAATGATTTGGAAGCAAGATCAGAAGATGATCAGTTGGTTGAAAAAAGAATGCGAATATCTTACCGCCCAATGGCTAAGAGGGTCAAAACCTTAGAAGAAGGACGTGAAATTTGACAGACATGCCTCGTCATCCTGCAGTAATGGAGGAAGATATGCAGAATATGAGCGCATTAGCGCTGGCGGATCGGAATGCCACGATTCGTGAATTCGTCGACGATGCCGGATTGGCATATTCGACTGTGCTTAAATTCCTAACTAAGCGGCTGTGAATGTGGAAAGTCACCTCAATATAGCTTCCATATGATTTGACCGAAAATAAAAAAATGGCTGCGATATAACGCAGCTCGTACACATCTGGAGTGTGAATTGTTACCACTGATGAGACCTGGGCCAAAACTTATGAACCAATGAACGCCAATCAAAGGAGAGCGTCATCGCAGGTCGCTCTAAGAGGAAAAGGACAACACTCCTTGAATTACCCACCCATCATTCTGAATGACAGTGCAGGGACACACAACTTCCCCCCACCACCCTTATTCTCCATATCTAAGATCCTACGACTACGATCTCTTCCCTAAAAGGAAAGAAACACTTCGTGGAACCAGCTTCCTCACTGTTAATGAGTTCTCCAGGCATCTGGCCGCTCGCTTCACAACATCCACGGATTTGCAGTGCCAAAGGCATCCAACGGGTTCCATATCTCTGAGAACGCATGATGCATAACGGGGGCATCGAAGGCCTGTAAAACTTACAATGTTGTATGTATACTCCGCAACTAAATAAAAAGTCTGATGTTTTGCATCACATGACCTTCTCAGAATCCTTTGCCTTCTTTGTGTTCTTGTAGGCTATCATATAAAATAATGAACATAAAATAATTGACGAAAGTTTGTTTTCCGAAACTGACACAATAACAAGGAATATCTCCGAAGTGTTTCACGCTACAAAAAATGCATTTTGACATATACAGAGTAGAAGGGGAGTCATTGCATTCCTTATAATATGTGCTTCATAGAGGCATTACAAATGAAAAAGTCGAATGGCATTTTTTTCTTTGATTGGCCGATTTCGAAAAAAATAGATAGGTTTTGTTCCAAATTGAGTACGTGATTCCACAAGAATCTACGAAGAAAACAGTTTGTTACTTGCAAGATGCGTAGAGTAACTTATTTCTGACATAGCTTCCGTAGTAATTATGGGACATCACACAGGGTTTCGAAATAATTAATCACTTAAAAGACGTGAAGGAATACTACGAGTAACATACTCAAACGTGAAGTATGTTGACAACGTTGCATTGAGGTTGGCCAGGGAGTTGACCGGTTTGTGCATGTAAACAGGTCGCGCAGCGTTGCCACTTGTTTTCGACCAAACTTAAATATCTCCGTAGGAAATGGTCAGAGACAAAATGTGTTTCAAATACCGATATCTGCCACTGGTTTAAATTAGTGTAATGATTTCCCTTCCACCCGGTATTGTGTGTTTTAGCGAGATCTACATTTTTGTACAGTAAGATCTGGTCTATCTCTTAAGGTTTAGCAGTTTAACAAAACTCATACACAGTAAACAGAACTACAGGGGCTACAGTCAAAAAATTCAAAATATACATTTCATTTGTCAGAAAGATATCTTAAACGTGTCATTTTAATCAAAATCGTTAGACCCATTTTCGAGAAAATAAGTTTGAAAAAATGTTCAAAATGTTTTCCTTGAAAATGGTAAATTAGGGCGGAAGAATTTTGTTCAAAATCTTCGTGTGGCATCCTTAAAAGATAATAAGCTAAAATACCAACTGTGGTTTTTAACCGACTTTTTGCTTTTGAGTTATGCTATCCACAGATTCACAGACATATACATATTTTTTCTAAAAATGTTTTTCTTGGACTTAGGGGGCCTGAAAACATGTATTTCCTGTTAAATCTTGATGTCGAATTTTTGGGTGGAATATAAATACTTCCTCTGCTTACTATAGAATGAATATAATCCGATTATATTAGAAGCCTACAGCAAACCAACTACTTAGGAATAATTATTAATCGGCACTTATAATGGGACAAAATCATATCATAGACCTACAATAGGGTTAGTTAAATGATATCGTTAATATTGGCACAAAAAGGATTAAATAAAAAATAGCTCATTGGCTATCTATCATACTCCTACATTCTGAATTCAATATACTCACAATGTATCCACTTTATTACAATTTTTTATAAAATTACAGCACAAAAATCGTAATATTTTTTTCTCTCATAATTATAAAACTAGACACTCGTTCTTGTATGTTTACTTGAATGTAACTATTTAACAACTGTAACCTATGGACATACATATAAACCTTTTTTGCTCAAGATTTACAACATGATTATGAAGAAATATCCAGATTTACGACAGTTAACACTTATATATCCAAAAATACAACTAAAAGAATTATCGAGAATGGATTTTTGTAACATAATTTTGCCTTGTATGATTAGGTCAAATTAAAATGCAATATTACCAACTGTTATTAGTAAAACATATATCCAATCATTATATAGCATACGAGCACGTCTTTATTAATTTATTTTTATTAGCTGTAATTAATGAAACGTAATTATAGTACAAACTTTGTGTTAATTTATAGTACTGTGACAGAAACATTTTGAAGAATCCCACTTCTGACACCAAAGTGACAAAAATTACAAACGTCCAGTCTAATTATTTTTTTCTCATTATTTTCCTCTATCTGAAACGCAAATGCACAGTAATATTTTAGTGACGTTAACGTAGTTGATATTACAACTCACAACTGTTTTCTTCTCGTTACGTTGACTCGTTCCTTTCAGTGCCTTCCTTCACTTTCTCTGTCTCTTTAACTCTGACGATACAATCACTTAACACTCATAGTCCCGTCAGTATCTTCCTTCACGATGCGACGACACATGCAGATGACATAGGCGCGCGCGCGCGCGCACACACACACACACACACACACACACACACACACACACACACACACACACACACAAACTCTCTCTCTCAAACAAGAACTGACTAACGACCCATGTCTGTGAAGTACTCACTCAGTCGTTGCTTCGCCTCCTTATATAGAGAGGATAACGTAACACGGACCTTTCCCGAATTTCTACAAATAGACCGGCTACCGGACACTTCTCGAATTATCTGGAAAACCCCTTTTAGTTCTGCCGTGATTGCTATCACGTGTTTGCTCACGTGTTTGACCTTGGGCGCTTTTGATACACGCACCGCCAGTGGGGTGGGGTAACGAGGCCCCGAACGTCTATTGTTGTGCGCCTCAGCTGGCGTCACAGTATTATGATTAGTAAGTTAATTCGATACTGAAACATGCATGCTTGAACATAGGTTTATTTGAGAAATCCACCCTTATGCACAAGATTTTCTCATCAAATGGTGATTCAAGAATTTATGTATTGTAACAATTTGTTATAAATGTTTGCTAGAATGAATACACAAACAAAAATACATTTATCATCCCTTTGCAAATCTTTTGCTCATCCGGTACCATGTTCTGAAATGTTCAAACTTTCCTACTCTGTTTTTGATGTCTTCTTTTTCGCTTTGAATGCAACAACTACTGAGGCCATAAAATGTATACGATGCCGAGGGAAATTACATTTGAGGTTATATCTAGAGTCTTAAAATTTTCCGCATGGGTTTTATGGTTATTGTACCGAGGGAGTTGGCGCCGCGTGATGTGTACGATTCACAATAGGGAGGTCTCGTGTTCGATCCCGCGATCTCGGGAACCATCTTGCCCTACACCACGGAGGGCGACACTCTACCTTCTATGCTCCCCTCACTTCATCCCTTTAGCTGACTCAACGAAGTAACAAAAAACACAATGGTTGCAATTTTGTTAAAATTGTTTAAAGCTCCCAATTTGTAGCAGATAAAAACGTGGAGTGTGAAAACCTGACGGAATTAATCGCTTCTATTGCATTACTGAAAATAACACAATTTGTTTGTTTTTAATTTTTAATTTTTTACTACATCGATCTTGAGTAAATATTTTACTACACCCAAAAATTCGACAGCAAAATCTCACATCTATCTTTCCAAAGTGATAGATTCAAACCAAAGGAGCGCAGGGATCTCTTCGGGCGTAAGAATGCTTCGCATGGCTTCTCTCAGAAGGGAAGTAAAGCTGGTGGTCCCGTGGCGTAGATTTATGGTAACAAAAAGAACCTCAAGCTTTATAAAGATACCTACTCTAAACAAAATTAAGTGGTCCTTTGCATCCAATGCAAAAGTGGGACACTCGGAACCATACCAGTTCATAGAAGTCCGTAAATAGTCATTATTTTATTTGAGATTTTATCTTAAACACAGCTTTTGAGACTCCCTGAATACAAATATAATTTTAAAAATGTGTGTATTTGAATGTGAGGCGTGTCTGTGCGTAGTCTGAGAACGTAATTAAAAAATGAAAAGTAAGCTAAATACTAAACTAGGAAACTGAGCTGAGGAACTTCAAAGAATGGGGCCAAATATGTTCATGAGAATCCCTCCAATTGAGAGTTTTGTGAAAATTTAGATTTTCTCAGAAACAACTATACATACTTGTATTAAAATATCGTATGTTTAACATATTCTTAGGACAATTGAACGCATAGCTTTAATGTTCTAGAACTACAGAGGATTGTTTCCGATCTCTGATAACGAATTGCGAATGTGGTTGCTGCGTTTTTGGGTATGCATCAGTGTCAAGCGTTTATGAGACAAACAAATCAGGCTACATTATTGCCATTTTGACGCACGGTATAGATTTGCTATTATTGAAACATGCAAGAAGCGAAATTTTGTTGTGTCGAAGTATGGGATTAGCTCGGTGTTGAATAAAAAGGGAAAAGTGGCGCAGGGGATTCATTCCAAAAGGAAGAAAACAGACAAACCTGCATCTACACGCTTTCCAGAGATGATGAGGATGATCAAGGCCCTCATCTATGGCAGTAATCCAGCCATGCAACGGACCATTGTGAGTAAATTGGGAATATTCAAAACTGTTAACACTGTTATGAACAAACATTTAAGTATTGAAAAATGTCACAACATGGCACCAACAGTACCTCTTGAGAAGCACCTGGCAGGAGAAAAATGGTATATTAGATGAGATATATTTGTATCTTAGCGGTTGCAACAAACTCCGTGCAATTTACTACCAAGCAAGTGGTGGAAACATTTTTTAAAAATGATATATAGAATTCAAAGTTTCTCAAAGAGATTTAGATCATCGCTGGTTACTGCTACAGTAGAAAACTGATAATTCATAGAGTTACTAAGCAGTCGAAAATCAATCCCAACTATTATGAGGATGAAGTCCTCACCCCAATTTTCCAAGCTGAAATTGTTTCGATTCTCGCATTTGTATAAAGAATGGAGCAGGAAACTGGAATGCACTCTGTTCCGTTCAGAGACATCCCAGTGATATTTTCTGATGCCTCTCCGATGAATTTTTGTGCCTTTGGACTCTTGAAAAGAGCATTGGGAGGTAGGCACCCTCGAACCATTGATGGTCTCTGGAAAGCTTCTAAAAAGGAAAAGAACTTCTGGACATGACCGCACTATGCAGCCTTCTCCAGTGGAAAGTGGATGCCAAAATATTACTCGGATGAAGCGACACCAAATAGAACATGACCGGCAGTGGACACATGACATTCCGTAAGGTATCACAGACAGGAAACAACCCTCCGTAGTGTCTCAAGTCTTCATTGCAATTGACATATACATAATTGGTAGACACAATCTTACTTTATAAAAATGTAAATCTTGCTAAAGAACACAATTTATATCAAATGACTTTTTTACTTCCTCAACTGAAAAGCAAAAGGAAGTATTATATTCCACCCATATATTCGATGTCAAGATTTCACCGAAAATATATGTTTTGAGACCCCTGAATCCAAAAAAAGCATTTTTAGAAAAAGATCCGTGTGTATGTCAGTCTGTGTGTCAGTGTGTCTGTCTGTCAGTATGTGTACAGTATAGCTCAAAAACGAAAAGTCGGTTAAAAACTAAAGTTGGTATGTAAGTTTGATGTCTTTCAAGGATGCGACACGAAGATTTTGAATAAAACAGTTCCACCCTTAACTACCCTATACATGGAAGATTTTAAAAAGAATTTGATTTTCTTGAAAATGGCTAACGATTTTGATTAAAATTTCACATGTTTAAGACATTTGTATGAAAAATTAAATGTATATTTTGAATTTTCTGGCTATAGGCTATTTAGTCCTGTTTACTGTGGATGACTTTTGAATAACTCGTAAACCGTCAGAAATAGACCAAATCTTACTGTACAAAAAATGTAGATCTCACTAAAACACACAATTTGTGTCCGAATAAATTTCTTTGTAGAGTGAACCACTTTGAAGATATTGGTTGTCATTTGTGTCAGTTTCGGAAAACTTAAAACTTTCGTGAAATGCAACATCGTTGTTCATTTTGTTATATATTAAGCGTACAAAGAGAACGGGATCTCAAAGCTGTAAAAGATTTGACTATCGCTCTAAGCTTACTGTATTTTAACATTCTCCTTGCACCTACAAGGAAATAAGCAATAAGATAATTTGTACAAATATTTATCTTAACACGAAGAAGACAAAGGCAGAGAGTTTGTAAGAATGGTTAGTACAAGAGTAGAGAAAGTTATGCGAGTGCAACACATCAGATTTTTCTGAAACTAGCCGTTTCTAAGCTACTCCTGTTTATAGGTTTTAATTTTCAAATATTTGTACTTTTCTAAAACAGGAAATCGTGACTCGTTTTCCTCTCTTGGTCATCCACAGTGAACGAAATTTCAAAGCCCTCACATAGTAACCAGCTGTTAAAAGATTCGCTTAAGCCTAACGCATTCTCCTATTCCCATTGTAGCTACAAGGAAATATATAATACGTATGTGAACTTCTAAAAATTATTATTTTATTATTTTATTTTATTATTATTATTATTATTATTATTATTATTATTATTATTATTATTATTATTATTATTATTATTATTATTATTATTATTATTATTATTATTATTATTATTATTATTATTATTATTATTATTATTATTATTATTATTATTATTATTATTATTATTATTATTATTATTATTATTATTATTATTATTATTATTATTATTATTATTATTATTATTATTATTATTATTATTATTATTATTATTATTACTGTTATTATTATTATTATTATTATTATTATTATTGTTATTATTATTATTATTATTTTTATTATTATTATTTTTATTTTTATTATTATTATTATTATTTAATTTATTTATTATTTTAAGTCGCTTCAACATAAAAGTCATATCGCGACTAAACATTGAGGAAAAAAAGGAGGAAACAAATCATGAAGTTTACAATGAATTTAAACATTAACTTTGCATGCTTTGATGAACTTGATGATTTTCTTGTGATATTGTTGATCACCCAAAGCTAGCTGAAGGTTCTCAGGAACTCCATACTGAAGTCGCTGGTGAGTGTATCTTGGGCAAACAGTGAGCAGATGCTGAACGGTAAGAGTAGAATCACACAGAGTACATTTAGGAGGAAGTTCACGGGACAGAATGTAGGAATGAGTGAGCGCAGTGTGGCCAATGCATAACCGGGTTAATAGCACCTTGTCTCGCCGGGTTAGTGTTCTAATTGTTGTGGACAGGTTAGGTATTGGACAGATATCATGCAGTTTGCTGTTGGATGTAGTTGTCCAATCTGTCTTCCACCGGTGTAGGATAGTTGTTTTAAGATGCCGTAAATAGTCTTCATGAGGTAGCTTAAGATCTTGTAAGTTTGGAGGATGCTTGGTAGCTTCTTTTGCGGCAGTGTCAGCAAGATCATTTCCTGGTATGTTACAGTGAGATGGTATCCATGCCAAGATCAGTTGTTTACCTGATGAAATAAGCTCACTGTATAATTCACGTATCTCCCTTACCAAGGTGTGGCAAGGAGATCGTTGTTGTATAGCCATTAATGCACTAAGGGAATCTGTGTATATAATGAATGATAATAATTATTTATTATTATTATTATTATTATTATTATTATTATTATTATTATTATTATTATTATTATTATTATTATTATTATTATTATTATTATTATTATTATTATTATTATTATTATTATTATTATTATTATTATTAAATTTATTTTATTGCAAATGGGCTCAAGTAGGACTACACAAAGCACTTAGAGACGTTTCTTAGTTGTCCTTTGAGTCCATAATTATTTCATTCTTAGGCCGTGGGCTTTCTTTCTCTCATCACAAGAATAAGCGTTTGTAAGAAGTTGTACAAGAGAGAAAAAGCCATACAAGTGCACCGTATCAGATATGTAACCCACAAAGAGCAGTGTCAATTTAAACTAAAGCCTTTGAAGCATTGTTTGGCGGATTCCGTTGTATAAACGTTTTTGCCTGTAAAGTCAGATGTTTGCTCACCTTGTGTGATCAGATATATTAGGGGTCACTTACAGCCTCATTATTCATCACATTATTAACGGCAAATGCTTCTCATAAAGCTTCGCTATAAACAATATCAGCAAAACTCAATCATCCGTAACAGTCTGATAGTTAAATACAGACCCATGAAATAATCTATTGGCGACAGCACATAACTCTATGCATGCGTGCACTCATTAAATGATAAAATATGAGCTTATTCTATTAACGTTTACTTAATCTGCTTATTACCTAGGATAAGTCAATTAAGCGTTGTGTTCAGCTCTAACATTTGACATCGAGATTCCACCAGAAATACACAGTTTAAGGTCGACTGAAGTCCGTGAAAAGGACATTAGGAAAAGGTCCAGGCGAGAGTGTTGTAAATAGCATAATAAAACGTGACTAGCCAAATAAATAATAAACCTGTATTTAAAAGTGTATAATTTTTACTTTCTCCACTACGTATAGTAAATAGGGGAAGTGCTGTATTCGATCCAAAATTCGATGGCGAGGTTTCACAGGAAATATACGTTTTGAGGCCCCGTGAATTAAAAAAAAAAAAAAAAAAGCATTTTTAGAAAAAGGTCTGGGTGTTTGAGAGTGTGTGCACGCGCTTGCGTGTGTGCATGTAGGTGTGTGAGTGTGTGTGAGTGTATCTGGCTATAGCTCATACATTCCTGTTTAATTATTTTGCTGACTGATAAACCGTAAGATGTAGATTAACTATTTCTTCACTTTATTTGCTTACCCTCGAATATTTTCATGAACTGTTATAAACACAAAGTACAATTTATACACTGGGTTCTAAAATTATGCATTTTATGCTATATGACACGATGAATAATTTCTTGAAATTTCTCTCGCAAATCCTTTAACTTATTGAACTTTTGACTAAAATACTATCGACAAAAAGTGTACAATTGGCGTGAAAGGGAAATTAAGACTCCTATAACCAACAAAATGGTTCCACCGTAACGTGCTTGCATTCCTGAGGTCCTGAGATCAATTTTCGTCGAGCTTTCACTTTGACCTTGCATTTTTTTTGTAGTTTTCAGTGGTAGGTAGGCAAATGCTGGTGCAGTTTCTCGAGTTGCCTGGAGAGGGCTTGTCTGCTTGCAGCCTTTAGCCTCCTATGATTGCTTCACTTCAACCATTTCTCGCAGTGTGTGTTACCTGCAATATATTTTTGTAGGTCGTGGTGCTCGAGGTGTCTCCCTTCGTTGTAAAGCCTACACTATTTCTTTAACTGAACTGTCCAATGTTTTAAACAACACAAGCTCATAGTGTCTCTCAAAGGGAATGCAAATTTGCTATTTTGAGGCCTGTTACATAAAATACTCATGGCAACTATTAATTTGAAAAAAACGTTGACCAGATGGAAAAACAAGCTGTGTGGGAATAATTTATAAAATGGCTGATAAAAGAGGTTATTGTGGTTAGAGCAAGCTGTGTAATTGTAATACATTAGGGTATTTATATTGGTCATAAAGAAGTTAAATTTATAAATTTGAATTAAATTTAAAAAATAACACGTAATGGTCCGGATAAATACAGAATTTGTATTATTGAGCTTTGCAGTGTGCATGTTCTTTTTAGAAGGAAGGCTTTCCGATGGAAATTTGAATGTGTAATAATAATGCCATTACGATATAGCCCTTCGGCCGGAATGCGATCGTCATATATTACTGGAGAACCATGATGTCTGGTCAGCTACAGGTGTAATAGGGAATATTGGCTATAATCATTGTAAAGTTATTTCACTACGGACAGAATTATTAATTAATCCATTAAATTTTTCGTGTAACTTCTGTAAAATCAGCCAGTATCTATTGAAACTTCAGTTGTTTGCAGTAATAAGCTGTTTAATTCTTGTTACTATCAAAAGAAAAAGCTATAAATATCCACAGTCTGATGTGAATCCCAGCTTGTCTGTTGGAAGCAACAGTTTCAGCTATCATAAACTCTACCTGCATGCGTCGAGTGTCTCATGTATTTATAACCCATCCTGATTCACAGAATCACTCCCTACAGTGTCATTAAAAATATATAATAATCTCGATCAAAACCATCTGCGGGCTTCAACTCCAGCTGTCTAACTTTTCCGGTTGACTCCTGCAAATCCGAGGGAAAACTGCGAAGTTCGGATATGCTCCAGTAATGCAAGGCGAAAGCTTTAGGGGAATTATCCCACAGCGACAACACTAAGATATGAGCAATAGCTATCTGGGTAGATTACGAAATCAAACAAGGCAGATGTCTTCGCTCCTACTGAATTTTCGTATCTAGGAAAATCATAAGAAAAACATAAATAATATGAAGTCATTAGTACCTTATGTAATCAAGTAAGCTTTTCAGGAGGCGCGAGTACATAGACCGTTCGTGTCCCTCCAACTAGGCACGGGTTCAATTCCAGGGAACTCTTATGTGGGACTTGTGGTGCACGAAGCTGGTTCACTTATTCACGCGCCTTCATTCTTCACCGTGACCCATCATCACCTTTCGTTTCAACCATATCACCATCATTTCATATCATCTCCTTCTTCAATCTCACACCAAACTTCGGGGTGATCAATCCTTGGCATCTGACTCCAGTCAGGCACTGATATTAAGGTCCTGAGGGTATAGGCCAGGGTTGCTCAACCATGTAGCACACCCTCGTTTCCCTATACACATGCGAGAGAGACCTAGTAGTCATAGGCGGATGGCACGGAGTAGTAATACAATGTCAAAAGGGTATACGTTCCACATTGAGTGGGAGGATGACTATTTTTGTGTTCAAGATGAAGACAAAGTTAAGTGTCGAATTTTTAAGACTGATAGTTGCAAATATATACAATTCCCCTTGTTTACGTTCCGTGTTCACGATAAACTCATTCTCCTGGAAAAAAAAATTGACATTTTGAAGCAATTCTACTACACAGTTTGAAGACCTAAAAATATTTGAAACCAAAATCTAATTATTTTGCACTCTTTTGCAGCTTCCTAATAACTAGGCTCCACACGAGCTACAAATCTAATTACTGCATTGCAGAATTCCATAACGGTAAAAAGTTCTGAGAAGGAAAGGTGATAATTACTTCATAAGATCTTACCAAATAAGTATAGATCTTGTTAGTGTGTTTTTTGTTTTATCCCGACTTGGCCATGCAAGTAACACGGAATTTCAAAGCATAGTGAGCAACTTTAAAAATATTTTAATATCTTTTTAGCTTATTGTATTCTTACATAAAAAACGAAATGTACAATGAGGGTTCATTTATACTGACAACAAATGGTACAATAAGGTTTTGTTAGAAGTGAGTAGAGAAAGTTATGGGAAGTCATTCAAAACATCCCTACTTTTTGATGTTTTTAAGTGTTATTTGGCTCTGAAGGAGCCAATTCAAAAGTAACTTAGCAAGTAAATGGTAGCTTCTAGGGTTTAGTGATCGGTTTCGTGACCTCCGATGCAGAAGTAGGAGCAAGTAAATGCTACAGAAAATGCCCGGGTTCAACACTATATGCCACCCCTTGCTTCTTCTTGTCTTCAGGCGATTTCCTTTATCTACGGAAAATCGGCTTTTATAGGGCATCCTCTTCTCGCCTTCTCACATCATAACGCAGCACTTTGAAGGTTCCCTCCTGCAGTCGAACTTGCCAGGAATTCATAACCTCAACCCGTTTCTGTTTTTCTGTATCGAGCTATCTCAAGCATTGTACTTGCACAAAGAGAAATTCTTTGCCAATTTTGTTGTTTCCTTTTTAGATTCTGTTCGCCTCTCTACAGCCAAGAAGTCGTCTCATTCTAGCAATGAAACCTTCTACTTATTTGAGAAAGTTATTTCAAATACTACACTAGGGCCCAGAGAATTCAATTGGTTCACCCAAGCGCACCACTTATAAGAATTTACTTGCTTGAGTTAAATATTGGAAGAGCTCCACTCATATAAGTTTGTCTAAAACTATACAAATTATCTTTAAACATGTTTTATATTATGTCAATCGAAATATATTTTCAAAATAGTTTTATTACATATTTCCTTGTAGGTGAAATAAGAATAAAAGAATCCATCAACCTCCAGCGGGTTTGAAACCGTGACTTTGGAAACCACAGCCTAGATAATGCAAGATCAGCGATGTCCAACCTTCTCTCTTTGGAGAACCTTACGCAGTGAGTGGCAAAACCCCACTCCACTCCTCAGTCAAGAGAGACTATCTAGTGACGGACACAAATAAGCATTTCCATTGGAGCTTCTAAAATACCTTGAATTCTCTTGGAATGTACTCAGAAGACTTCATTATGGACAATTTTGGAGTAATGGTAAACAGTAAGAGATAGGCAAAAGCTTACTGAATAAAAAATCTGATGTGTTGTACTCACATGACTTTCTCTACTCTTGTACTAACCATTCTTACAAAGTCTTATTCCTATATCTTCTTCGTGTTAGTTGAGATAAACATTTGTACAAATTATCTTATTGCTTATTTCCTTGTAGGCTTTGTGCGATAGTCAAATCTTTTGAAGCTTTGAGCCGTTCTCTTTGCACGCTTAACATATAACAAAATGAACAACGATGTTCCATTTCACGAAAGTTTTAAGTTTTCCGAAACTTACACACATAACAAGGAATATCTACGAAATGGTTCACCCTACAAGAAACTTTATTGAGACATAAATTGTGTATTTTAGCAAGAGGTACATTTTATACTATGATCTGGTCTATCTCTAACGGTTTCCCAGTTACGCAAAAGTCGAGTAAATACGACTACAGGGGCTATAGCCAGGAAATTCAATATATACATTTAATTTGTCATAAAAATATCTCAAACATTTAACATTTTAATCAAAATAGTTAGAGCCATTTTCAAGAAATCAAAATTTTCGAAAAATTTTCCATGTAAAGGGTAGTTTAGGGGGCGGCTATTTTCTTCAAAATCTTCCTGTCGCATCCTTGAAAGGCATTAAACTTAAATACCAACTTTATTTTTAACCGACTTTTCGTTTTTGCGTTATGCTGTCCACAGACTGACACACACACACACACACACACACACACACACACACACACACACACACACACACACACACGGACGGACGGACGGGCGGACAGACAGACAGACAGACAAGACAAGACAGACAGACAGCCAGGCAGGCAGGCAGGCAGTCACACACACCCTTTTCTAACCTTTTCTAATTTTTTTTTTTTTTTTTTTTTACCCAGGGATCTCAAAACATATATTTCCGCTGAAATCTCGACATCAAATTTTTAGGTGGAATACAATACTTTCCATACTTACCAGTAGAGAAAGTAAAAATGTGGATCTCGTCGAAACACAATTTATGTAAAATACTTTTTTTTTTCTTTTGAGTGAGCTATTTCCAAGGTGTTGTTTCTTATTTGTTTGAATTTGCCAATACTTATCCTTTTCTAAAAGAGGGATATATTATTCGTTTTTCACTCCCTGGTTTTGCAAAGAAAACGGAATTTTAAAGGCATCGCATAGCAACCAGCTTTTAAAACATTTTACTATCCCTTAAACCCCACCGTATTTCTATATTCCCATTGCACCTACAACAAAATTCGCACTAACCTAATTTCTCAAAATGTTTATGTCGATTAAAATGTATATAGAGAAATAAGCATTTGCAAGAATAGTATGTATAAGAGTGAATTTAGCTCTACATATATTTGCGAACAGAGTCTCTCCAAATTAAACTATATTAAAAGTTTTTTTATAGCAATATGTTACTCTTGGTGGATCTTCTAAGGCTATACCAAATATTGATAGACTTCTTAAACGAACCAAAGATATCACTGATGAACAGATGTTTATGGCATAAAATTTGAAAGTGTTTTCGTAAATCGAACGCAACGTACATATAACTAACCCGCCACTGCAACAAAAGGCACATCTGAGGGTTAAAGAGAGGCGAAGTCCACGCATAGTGGAAGGAGGTAAACACACACTCCCCTCTTTCGCGAACGTTGGATATCGCTGTGCAGGGTACTTCTCCGTGAGCTAGAGGTAACAAACTAACCTCTGGTTTCCGAGGTTACGGGTACAAACCCTGTGGAGGCAATTACATTTTTAGGGCATAAAAATCCTTAGCAAGGCTTCCTTCGGAAAGGCAGTAAGATTTATGGTACGTAAAAGAACTTCTTCACTTTAAGGAGTAGGCTTCCAGTCTGTTCCAACTTCACAATACTTCCTTGGTCTTCCTCTATCTCTCCTTCCTTTAGGTTCTGTTGCCGTTCTTACACCGACAGAAAAACAGGCAAATTAAGAGGCCTTAAGGTGGCAACCCCATCACCTGACTACCCTAGCAACAGGTTGGTAACCTGTTATACTCGTAAACTTCACGACAAAGCGGCTTCTGGGCAAAATTAAGCGGTCTTTCACGCTCAATACAGCATGGACGCTAAGAACCATGGGAGTTAAAGGGTGTCCGTAAATAAATAAACCAATAAATAAAAGCAAGGCTTATGTGATAGTGAAATCCTTTAAAATATGGTCATCATTAGATGGCTTTGACATCTTTACTTGACTAGGAATAAATAAACGAATAACGACTTCATATTTGAGAAAATGATAAGTAGTTAAAACTTTAAACAAATAAAACGAATATATCGGAAAAGGTTAAATCCAAATGCTTGATTGATATATAACTTTTTGTATATTAACATTTTGTTTATCACTAGCAGTTCAACGATAGTTCAAAAGACATTCAAAATGAATAGAACTTCGGAGGTTATTCTTAAGAAATTTATTTTTAATGAAAATATCATATAGTTGTGATAATTTAATCAAAACCGTTAAAGTGATTTAGGAGAAAATAAACGCTTTAGAACAAATTTACACATGTAGATTTTGATTTTTTTTTTCTTTTTTATTTTTTTTGTTTTATTTTTATTTTTGTTTTATTTATTTTTTTTTATTTATTTATTTATTTTTTTTTTAACAATTTATTGCCTTTTAGAAACTAATACATTGCTACTGTCAACACAAAACACAATAATGAATCTCTTATTGCATAACAAGATTAATAATAATAAAAAAAAATATAGATAAAAAATGATTCAGGACTTTCCTTTTTTAATCTCCGTGTCATATTCTTGGAAGATGAACTCGGACTTTTTCTTGAGTTGTGCTGTTCGCAGCTTGACACTAACGACAAAAACAGGCTTTTGTATAAAAGTGCGTTTTTGAACTAGGAAACCTCATAACATGAGGTAGATATCAAATTTTAGTGATAACGTAGTAGAGAAAGAGAAAATTATTACGGAAAGTTCCAGCGACTTAAATCCGCATAATGGTTAATTTATCACTCATGCCTAAGACATTTAATATAATCTAATGTAACTAACCTTTTTTACAAAGGAGGTTTAATATTTCTTAAACTTCGCTTCACACAGCAAAAACTAATGATTCATTATTATGTTTATATTTCTGTCAGCTTTAAAGCATGCTGCGTAATTCAACGTCACTTATGGTATATTATTTTGTGCAGTTTATTTGAAAGATAACATGAATACGGGTCATGCAAACACTTAAAATAAGGTATGCCGCGGTAACGCGTGAGGCTCATATTCGGGAGGTCGTGGGATCGATTCCCGTAGCCAACTTACCCGAACCATGGGGTTTTTCGAGGTTTTCCCGGATCGCCAAGGGAATTCTGGGTAGGCTACTTTCATCCCCTGAATTTCCTCTACCTCCATTTCATTTCACTCATTATTGAATTCCTCCTTTCATCCGTGTGGTCTATTTCAGGGTAGAAAGTGTCAGAGGCGTTCGGGTGTAGAATGGTAGGACGAAATGCCCTGTCACGGCAGCAGAGCTCCGGATTGTGTCCACATCGAGGCCCTTGAGCCACGGAGGGGCCCTACAGGTGACCTTCTGCTTGAACCGGTGGACCCTGGTGTCAGGGAGTTTCTAACTGAGAAAATGTAGGGACCCTGCCCTCTGCTGTGCTTGTTCTCCTGCCGCCCTATGTCTCCTCTCGCCTCACCCCTCCCTCAAGGGGGCGCCCCTTCGGGTTACAGGCACAAAATACCTCTGAGGTCGAAGTGCCGAAGTTCTCCTCCGCGCCTGTCCTCCCTAACAAGGGACACCTTTGACCTCGAACACTCAGAACATTCAGAACGGGCTTAGAATAACAATCAATCATAAACAAAACTGTGGTCTGTGTCATTTCCATGCAAAACGTTGCATTCTACTTCAAGCGACATTTTAACAGAGAGAAAAAATACCATAGCAAGGAAATTATTTGTAATTCAATGACATCTTTGTATCATTACATTTTCAATCAACAGTGCCACAAACCCTCTGCTTAAATTGTTTATAATACCGCAAAATACACATACTTACACATCTGATAGTGCTTACATTAGTCCTCAAAGTGAAGATGCGGAATTTTGATGAAGTCGTTAAAACAAAGTGGAAGAGAACAATGTGCACACCTCATTAAAGCCGCATTATCACATTCCATATAACTTTCTCATTCACGCAGTCCAATGAGAAAGCCGTCATCATGCTCTAAAATACCTTTTGTGGAGCACAAAAGATGAGTTACTTCAGTGAGAAGCTATTTTCCCTTTAACGAGTAACATTTGTTAGAAGTATCAGCTCCATATTTTCTGTTTATATTGCTTGCCTCCATTTCTATATACAGTCCACAATAATAACCTCCAATGCACACAGAGTCGAAGTATTTTTGAAGGTATCTTTGCTTCGAGAGCTGTCATCTTTGGCTCACAAATAAGTATATTTCTCTCCTTCCATGGCCACCGCCTTCCATCTTTAGATGCATATATTCAAAGCCTTCCACAAACTCCAAGTCTGTCAATATCGTTACGGTCTCGTTTTCTCCAAGCGCAAGACGTTGTAATGCAAAGATAAATATTCTGACAGGTAATGTATCAGTTTCGTCATCACTTAGATTCCCGCAACTCGTGACGTCAAGTACATCTCGAAATAGCGCCATAAATCCTTGTTATATTGCTCTCAATTTCCTGAAGTATAAGACTAGCAGAGAAACAAGTAAAATATCTGTAGCGTTCCTTCGGTTGAATGCAATAAAAATCGCCGTTACGAGTTTCTTCTTTTCCTTTCTTTTGTAGTGCTGAGCTAGAGAAATAATGGTATTTGATCCAGATATTTGATCTCAGGCCGCGGTTGGGAATATATGTTTTGAGATCATATAAGTAAAACATTTGTAAGAAAAGGGTGCTTATATGTGTGTTTTTGTTGTTTGTATTTTAATGTTCTTTAAGCGAGTGGATCACCTCAGACGATAAATGAATGAAATGGGTGAAATGATTCTCAAATGAGCCCAGGGCCATATAGCCTAAAGTTACTCGACATCCATATTTTCATAAGGGAAAGTTTTACCTATATGCAAATTCAAGACTTCTTGAATGTGAACCAGATGCGTTACTCCTTGCCCACACAGTCGGCATGGGGAAATTGACACATTGAGTCAGTTCTCCCCATCTATGCCATAGAGATATGCCTTGCTCTTAGGATAGGGTAGCTACATAAGGAAGGGCTATATATTAGACACTCTAACGTATATAGATTGCGCTAACACCCCCCTCCAGGAGGAAGGGATGAAGTGACGGAACCGCAGGCTGCCACAGAGGTCGAAGGCAGGCGGGCTGAGCTGACGCGCGGAAGTCTCTAACAAATGCTGAGGTCCCTTCATCTCGGCGCCAGGTCCCGCTGACCATGCACAAGCACTACCTCTAGAGGATAGCAACCACACGTCACCCAGCGCGGAGAACAGTAGTCACAATGCGCAAGCAAATACCTAAAGATGGGGAACTATTGCATTCCATCCAACAATTTGATATTGAGATTTCAGGAAAGTATTTGTTTTGGGATCCCATGAATTTAAAAAGGAGGGACAAAACTCTTTAGAAAAAGGTCCAAGTGTCGTGTGTGTTCTCCGGCTGTGTGTGTACGTGTGTGTGTGTGTCCGTGTGTGTGTGTGTGTGTGTGTGTGTGTGTGTGTGTGCGCGCGTGCGGCGTGCGTGCATGTCTGCCTGTAAAAGGCACAACTCAGAGACAAAAATATATTTAAGATATTTAAGATATTTTCATGATAATAAATTTTATATATTCAACTGTCTGAGAACGTCCTCACGAGTCATATTATGAATTACTTTTGCAAAAAGTGTAGACTTCGCAATTTATGTCAATTAGATACTTTTTGTGGAGAGAACCATTTCGAAGGTGAACCATTTTACTTAGCTACACTTTTCTCAATTGGAAGTCGTTATTCATTTTTATCTCTTGACTATGCAAAGGGTTTCAAAGACATCATATAGTGACCAGCTTTAACAGATTTGACTATCGCTTAATCCCATATTACCCTTGCACCTAGAAGAAAATTAGAGATAGGCAGTAAGATAAATTCTGTAAATGTTTATCTCGATTAACACAGAGGAATAAGTGTTAGTTGAAGTTAGTTGAAGCGTAGAAAAAGTCACGTGAGTGCAAATAGTCAGTTTTTTTATACATGGAACTCAACGGTGTTTTTTCGACCAAATATTACAGTACTAATATACCCAGTAAGAAAAAAATGCAACAAAGACTCTTGCTATAATGCTGGGTGGAAGGAAACTTAGTACATTCCTTCTAATATGTGCTTCTTAGAAGCATTACAAGCAAAAATGTCTAAAGGCATTTTGTTCTTTGATCATCCTGTTTTGATAAAATACGTGGTTCTTGTTCCAAACTGGATGCGTAATTCCACAATAATGTAGTTTGTTACTTGTAAGATGCGTAGAGTAACTTATTTCTGACACAGTTTCGATAGTAATTGTGGGACCTCACACAGGGTTACGAAATATTAATCAATTAAAATAATTAAAGGAATATTCCACTCAGCTTTTTCAGACTTTAAGTAACTTGGCAACGTTGCGTTGAGATTGGTTACGGATCCGAACCGGTTTCTGGTTGTAAAGATGTCGGTCGCTTTCTATGTGGTATAATGTTTTGGGACATAAAGATTCTGGCTTGACCTACACTCGCACAGTAAACACGGAAGGACAAGGCATGGTATTTGTTTATGTTTACAAGACGCACCGCTGCGGTGTTTGTTTATGTACTGACTTAGTGAAAGTGACAGCTGCAGTGTTGCCAACTTCTTCAAGGGTGAGATACAAAATGTGTTTGAAATACTAGGATCTATCACGGATTTAAATTAATGTAACGACTTTCCTTCCACTCGTTATATGTATAATATTGCTCAGGTTATAAATGCTCACATGACAATTCATTTAGGTGTTCAATTTAAATTTATTTATGTATGAAAATATAGTTAAAATAACATACTATAAAAAGTTTGGAGTATTCAGGGATGTAATACCGGATACAGTGTTTCTCCTGTATTTTCTAATAGGATGTGGTTTACTCATACTTTGGATATCAAATAGGCGTTAATTTGGTAGATTCAGTTCACAATCTTGTCAGTAAAACTTGAACTTTTCCGTGCAGCTTATATAACACATATGGGGCATATGGGGTCATGAAGTTTTGCTTTAAGGGCATACCTATCCAATTCCTTGACGAAAGGTATGTAGTTCGTTACCAGTTGTGTAATAATTTCTATATTTTCAATAAATGAGTCAGGATCTGAGTGTCCTGTATTAGTATAACTGTTGTTGATGGGTTACTAATTGCTTGTATGGAATTGAGGTCACAAGAAAACTACTTCTACGCTGTAAATCTAATCAACCGCATTCAAAATGTTACAGATTTTTAACACGTTCTTGACATTCTATTTATTTTTAACATCAAAGTTGATGCTGTGTTTAAGTTTAAAAACATTCACCACAAAAATAGGTGTTAAAGTTTACATAGGGATACAACTAACACATTTAAAACGGACACTTGAAAAAGAACTGTAATAAGGCTGTCAAAAACAGAACGTATTGATTGGTTGGCCATCAAAGGCTCACTTGTTAACAGACCACCCGCATTTTGCGCTGAAGTTCAGCACTTAGTGAAGTAAAGGCAGTGCACAACAGTCACACACTTTTCTCATTATATTGTATTTTCAAAATTTCTACAGATGTTCATGAACAGCATATATACTACCATTATCTCTATTATTATTATTATTATTATTATTATTATTATTATTATTATTATTATTATTATTATTATTATTATTATTATTATTATTATTATTATTATTATTATTATTATTATTATTATTATTATTATTAATGTTATTGCACTTTTGTTTAGAAAATATTAAAACACTGGTGTTTTGGAATAAGTGAACATTTTGGTCGGAATATAATAAGAATATAACATATATTAAGATTACTTAACTATTAAATATATAAGGATGTGTCTTCCAATTATGTTTACTTAACTAGATAATATAAACATATTATGCCCAACATATTATTATATACCTACAATTAGGCTATATTTATCTATAGCTAAATAGATGCTCTCACATGACTTTCTCTACTCTTGTAATAAGCATTCTTACAAAATCTTATTCTTATATCTTCGTGTAAGTTGAAATAAGCATTTGTACAAATTATCTTATTGCTTATTTCCTTGGGAATATTAGAATACAACGGGCTTTGTGCGATAGTCAAATCTTTCAAAACTTTGAGATTATTTTCTCTTTGCACACTTAATATATAAGAAAGTGAACAACGATGTTCTATTTCACGAAAGTTGTTTTCCGAAACTCACACACATAACAAGGAATATCTCCGAAATGGTTCACCCTACAAGAAAATTTATTTGGACGTAAATTGTGTGTTTTAGTAAGTTCTACATTTTTTGTATACGGTTTACCAGTTATGCAAAAGTCGTCCAGAGTAAATGCCACTATAGGGACTATAGCCAGAAAATTCAAGATATACGTTTCATTTGTCATACAAATATCTCAAACATATGGAATTTTAATCAAAATCGTTAGAGCCATTTTCAAGAAAATCAAAACGTTTGAAAAATTTTCCATGTTAAGGGTAGTTTAGGGTGGGGCTATTTACTTCAAAATCTTCGTGGCGCATACTTAAATACCAACTTTGGTTTTTAACCTAAAACTGCTTTTTCTTTTTTTGCATTCAGGGGTCTCAAAACATATATTTCCGGTGAAATCTCGACATCGAATTTTGGGGTGGAGTACAATACTTCCCCTACTTAGCAGGAGAGAAAGTAAAAATTAACGAAAGTGAAACTATATATTGCCCTATATTTTGTTGTTATGGGAGAATATGCCTTGGTTTATTTTTACTTAGAACACCCACACAAAACCATTTCATGCCAGTAAAATACATTATTTCCTTCAAAATAATAAACCTGGGTGCTATTCTTGCTTAGATAATACTCTGGAAATATGCATATATTTCTTAGGGTTAAAGTCAAATATTTATAGAACAAGTCCATATTTTCTATTAGTTATGGGCAGTTATATTACATTTTTCCTTCTTCTCGGTATCCATAGCTCTATTGGGAGACTGTGCTAATATGGAGATTATTCTCTCTGTCTCTCACTCTCCCTCTTTATTTCTCAGCCGGTTTTTTCCCTTCCAAAATCTCTGTTTTTACCCATCCATTTCTACCACCTTTCTTTCTCGCTCCTATTTCCTGCTCTCTCTACCACTTTCTTCCATATTCTTCCTCCGTCTCAGTCTTTATATCTCTTTCTCTGTCTTCCCTATACACAACTTTAAAAACCAGTTACAAAACTGCTTCCACTGGGGTGTTAAACATTAACATAAGGAAAAGAAAGAAGGGGGGGAATATTTCTGGTTGTATTGTATTTGGTAGTGTTAAACGCCCGGTTTTACCACATGTGACACCGCAGACGGTGACATAGATGATACATGGAATGATGGAGCATCGGTGGGATGAGATGGCGGGGGAAACCAGAGAACCCGGGGGAAACCCGCCCCAGCCCCGAATCGTCCACCACATGCGGTTGCCTGGGATCGAACCCGGGTGCCTAGGTGAGAAGCGAATGGTCTAACCACCCGGATAAGGTAGGGCCATAAAGTCCCCACTCTCCCTTTCTGCATTGCTATAAAATAACTCAAAGAATTCAACAAAATTATATACTCTAACGAAAAGCTTTGGTTATTTATTATAATCCAGTTTGTTAATATCAACTTCAAATTATTTATAAATGAGCGTTATTTTTATTGAGGTCACTAATGGTTAGAGGAAGAGAAATCATACCTAGCTTATTTTTTGCAAACATTTCCATCTGAGAGCCGATCTTGTGTAGAATGTTGCAGTTCTTGCTCTCAAAGGTTCAATCAAGATCTTGCAAAACCATCTGTGTATATTCAAATTAGCTCCATTATCTTACCTATATCTTAAAACAAGACGAACACGTTATCATATTTATCTTTCGACTCTTAACATTAACGTTGCTTTTAAATACTTTACTATAATTCCTTTATTTTAGTGATACACCGGTTCTTCAAATAAACTGACGCTTCATATTCTTTGCTTGGATGGTAGTTCCATGTGGGAAACGCTAAAGTCTTGTTTCTGAATGAATAGAGTAATATTGCTAATTTTATATATATAATACAGTTATGTTGAACCACTTGTGCCGTTTTATTTGTGTGCAGAAAAAGGAGAAGAGGAAAAATAACAAAAAGAAGAACTGCGGTGAAGAAGGAGCGAACTTATGCTCCATTTGTCAACTGTCATTCTTAATGAAATATACTAATAAATCAGAACAAATATATGGATCAGAATATCAAATTCAGACTTCGTAAGACTTTTCAGTTTGTTTCAAGAATCACCATTGCAAAACTCGGTGAAAATTGCTGAAACGCTGTGGAATGGAATACAATACAAACCAATTCTTCCTCAGACTTTGGTACATGAATAGCAACATATTTTGTTTGGTGGGTTCTCTGATAAGATCTGGATGTTTACATAAAAGCCGTATTGCAAGTCAACGTAGCGAAGTCTGTACTAATCTTTTACGGCCATCAACTCCACCAGTTTCACTTTAATACAGTGTTATTGAGCTCTGCAAAGTCTATTGATGTTCATTCAAGTCTCGGATCACTGCTTCCTATGAATTCTTTACTGCTGACTACAAAGATAAAGGAAAATAGCAATCATGTTCACGTGCTCTTTTCTTGTCAACCAAATTTTAATGCAGCGAAGTACATTGTGTTTCAACATGGAGTAAGATAATAGCGAATTTCGCCAAATTGTTGCTACATACTGTGACAAAATGACAAAATCTATTCCAGCTGCTTTTCTATCACTTTATTCTCCTTCAAAAATTTGCACAAATCCACAGTTCTCTTCTATTGACATCAATACAGTATACAGTTTTTCGTGATATTATAACTCACAACAGCTTAATTCCCGTAACCTCAATGTCTTTCTTCACTTTCTCTGTCTCTCATATACTAACTCCGACGCTACTTCACTTCGACGCGACGTACTTTTCACGACGACCAATCACACATACACAGCTGTCTCACACTCACCGACACACTGACCGACTTATTAGTGTAAGTCTTTGTTCTGCTGTTTCCTCGTCTCCTTATAAAGTCAGGATGGCATAACATTGACCTTTCTCGACTTCTACAAACACGCCGGTCGTCGGATGCCCCTCGAAGTTCTAGCAATCCTTTGTTATGCGCTGCGCTCATTGTTGTTAGTCACATACAAACAGTTACACTAGGCAGTCTAACCTTGAGCACCTTTGTTTGCTTGCCGGCCAGGTATGTGGTGGCTTAGACCTGACCGTTCTTTGTTATGCGCCGCACCCGGCGCCACAAAGCATTACACATATGAAAATTCATATACTAAAACTAAACTTGACAGTTCAACAACCCAATGCCTGGCAAGGCCAACCACACGACTGCTATTTTCCCCATCTCTGCCAAAAAGGGTGTCATGACTGCAGTGTGGTATTGAAGAGTAGGACATGGTTGGCGCTCCGAGTCCCTCTCGGCAGGAAAATGAGATCTTCGTAACCCCTCATTTGGCCTCCCAGGGACCTCATGAGACTTACTGCTCTCCAGATCAGGTCTACCAATGGCAGAAAATCCCCACGCCAACACCGAGAATCGATCTCGGGCCTCCCACTAGTGAATTCTTTTAAGAGGTGGTTGGTATGTGATAGCTTCGAAACTCCACTGTAGTCAAGAGAAAGAGACAAAAACCGGCTTCTTATTTAAAAAATGTATACGTTTTTAAAACTACAAACCAATAACAAGAAATATATCGGACATCAACTGTATACGAGATCAATAGCTTTGTGTAATATGATTTGTGTATCTTTTGTGGCTCATTAGTTATGTTAAATTCATTTAGAATTACTTCAGAGCTTTTGCAGAAAATAGAAGACCTGTATTTCGTATGCATGAAAATATCTTAAACACGTAGTATTTCAATCAAAATTCTTTATCTAATTAAGCTCCCATTACACCCCCTTGCACATACAAGACAGTGCCTAGGGTAAGATGCCTGTCGGGGGGCAGAGGAACGAACCTATGGACCAGACAGAGTGAAGACCTGGAAGTCAGTGTTCAGCCAAGCACCAGGTATGGTAGTGAAGAAGAGGATGATATGAAATGTAGGCCAAATCGATCAATGGAAAGGTGATGATGGAGCAATTGGTGGGGTGAGTGGTGGGGGAAAGCGGAAAACTAAACAAAAAAGCGCCTAGGCACCGCTTCGCCCACCACGAACACCTCATATGGGTCCCTGAGATTGAACCCGGATCGCCTAGGTGGTAGGCGAACGGCGTAAACCCTCGGCCACGGCGCCGCCGAAACTATTAGCCTCTTTTGAAAAAAGAAACTTGAAAAAACTTTCATATAAAGAGTAGCTTATACTGGAGGATCTTCTTGAAAATCTTTCCATCAAGTTTGGTATTTAACCGACCTTCAGTTGTCAAGCTATGATATTCATTACGCAGACACAAACCCGGAGCGTTTTGGGAGGTCAGGGTCTCTCAAAACATATTTTCGGTGAAATCTAGACATTGAATTAAACAATCTTCAAAACGAAAGTACAGGTGAACTGTAATACACATAATTATTTATCCGGGTTAAAATGGAATGTATTATTATTTTGGATGCTAGACTTTATATATATAAGAAAACTTTCCTTAACAAACACATATATATATAATCCAGACGAATGCCTTCTGGAAGCACTGTATCCATCAAGTGCATAGTAACCCTTTAATTTCAGGCGTCTTGACCTTTTTAAAGGTTTCATTGTTACTCTCCTTCATTTGTATCAAAATCTTGCGCATGCCTCAGAAAGAACAATAAATAATTTCACGCAGCGAATATTAAAAAGTCCTCTTTTATTACAGAGGTCTGTGCCAAACCACAAAAAGTTGTCGCGCTGAAATTTTATACTCCGCTGTTCGTGAAAAATTTATTGCTTAATATCGATCACACGACTCCGAGATAGTTGCATTATTGATCTCTCCCTAGGGTTCTGGGTTCGTGTGGACTGAAGCTTTGTTAATGGTTGACATCCATAAGTTAAGCGTAATTTAATCGTCGTTTTGAAATATTTACGACTGGGACCCCAACTTGTCTACCCTCATGAAGGTACCACTTCATTGAAGCAATTTAGTCATAAACGTTTAAAATTCGCAGACTTCAAGCAATATGCTGAAATACGACAAAAGTATATCTTATGAGAAGTCTTCAATTTCATTACATGAATTCCCGACCTCGAGTTATTTCTAAAATAGCTTTTATTTTAAGAAACATCAGCTATATTTACTTTTTACGGTTTACGGATTTACATACATATCTGAGATGTATTTACTTGACTTTCTATACTCACTGGTTTACAAATTATTGTCATAAAATGCCATCATCCATTTACTTCTTACAATCCAGAAAAAGCTTCACTGCACAATTAAATATACAGGCTGTTAGGAGTGCAAGTGCAAATATTTGTACTAGTAATGGAGACCAGTGCAACGAACCGTATTAAATCAATATTTGCTTCATTTAATACAAGTATTGCAGCCAATTGGCCATATACAGATCAAAATTACATGTTAGCATACTCACTTATTCACAGTTCTTTTTGGACGAAATCCCAGATGGTATCGGTCACATTTTTGACCCCACAATTTGCACTCATGCGTGGTATTTGGCTCATGGTAAGCTGAGTTCTTACAGATGATATGGTGAAACCCGTGGATCAACGTTCTTGTACATATGTGCCTCATCTTAAGGTTCGCTGATGCCCAGGATTAATCATCCTTGGACCCTGTAGCATAGAATTCTGAATGTATTTATTCTCGTTTGGTCGTTGATGCTAGAACTGTTTCTGAAGCTTTGTTGTAGTGTGTCTTCAATGAGATAAGATTCTCTTGCTAGTAGATATACAAGCCTGGACCTCAAAGTCTTTGATAATCCAATCGCCTGTTATGTAAACTGCTTTGATACGGCTCTCTAGTTTGGCAACACTTTTTGCCGTGAGATGTGACCAAATGATTTCTATAGCGTAGCCACTACTGGAATTATGTTTGCTCTGATCATAGCTGTCTATACACTGAGTTGCTTGATGTGGATAATATCATGCATATCCATTATTCCTTGTGCTGTTATCTCTGTTATGGGTGTTGTGCACTTGCCTAGATATTTGTAGTCTGATACTATGTTTAGCTTTTGTTTTGTATGAATATTACTGCCGTTGCAGCTGCCTTACCACCATTTCTTAGTACCATCGTTTCGATTTTTGATATATTAATTTCAAAATCATGTTTGGAACATCATTCTTCCAGGTCGTTTACCGTTACCTGTAGTTCTGTGTGTTTTGATCCTATTACTACATCATCTGCATAGGCGTATGACACTGCACCTTCCCTTTAGGTTATTCTTCCTATTTCTTCCGCTGCTAAAATGAAGAGTTGGGGGCTTAACGGGTCCCCTTGAAGTACTCCATTTGTTTGTAATATCGGCTCTGATCCAAGATATTGTCTGAGATTATTTCATTCCATTGCAATATTGAGCTTATTTGAGGTTATGTTAATACGCTGTTCTTAGTTGAGACTTATAATTCTCTTATCATTAGCGATCTATTTATATAGTCAAATGCTTTTGTGAAGTCGATGCATACTGTATAGAATTTTTCTTTCTCTTCAAGGGCTTCACATGCGCTTCTGCTTCATTTGAAAACTTATAATTTCAATAATTAAGACTAGTATGTTTATAGTTGGTGAGTAGGTCTTCCACAGAAAACATGGCGCAGAGTGGATGGAACGAATGTTGTAATGCGGTAACAAGTCCTATATCGGAACCGAGGTTGAATGTTTTCTGCAAGGTCAATGACCTCATGTTATCTAGGCCAATAAGTTGCTAGTAGGCTAGAGGTCTAACTACTCAGTTATAGCACCACCGGTCAAAAGTTCTTGATTAAAATAAATGTAACGAAAACAAAAACTGTTGATGACGAAATCTCCATAAAGATACCGTATATTTTAGAAAATAAAATATAGTTTTAATAGGAACCTTGACTTGACGTATAAATTTGACTGTTACTATTTTTTGACTAGTAAGTCCTTTGGTTTTTATTAATTAATCGGTGCAACACACTGTCACTCACACTTTATATTTACGGTAATAAATTGGCGGTAATAAATAATTTTAGTCAAATTTCATCTGCAAGAACGGGGAACGAACCCGGGAGCTAGAGTTGAAAAAGCGAGAATGTACTCCACTGGATCACGAAGGAAGTCAAGCGTTTGCCCGATTCTCACTGATGTAACATTTCGACACAACAGTTGCTAAGTAACCCATTACCAAACGATTAAATAATTATCGCGCACACCTTGCTGATAGTTGGGCTAATCATCTTTATTGGGATTGGCTGCCGCTGCCAATTTGCTGAGATTTAATGTAATTCCCACTCTGCGGAGGATAAATAAATTGCAGATAACACGTTAATCTCCTTATTGCCTCTAGACTCAGTTATGTCGGCACTCCGTGCACCGGAAGACAAGTGCCGCCGCAAGAGCGTACTAAAGAGGCCATGGTAGGTAATGATTGTGGGTCATGAAGCGACGTTTATTATGGGGACATGTCGTAAAGACAGAGTTCTGCGAGCTTCAGACTAATGCGGGAGAACCAATTTGCTCCTTATGCTGAGAAAATGATGATTTTGATGACGGTAGGAGCAATAAGGCACGTTAGATGTCCTACCAAAATGCAGAGCGAGAACTTTAATACCGTAAAATTATTTGGGAAATTCTATACTTAACGCTAACCGCACAGCATTTAAAGCATCAAGTCGTTACTTACGAGTATTATTAAATAATGATTGCAGTAAGGGCTTAATAATGCGTATTCATTGCATGACCTGAGGGTAAACAAAGGAAGTGGCATACTTTATATCTCTTCAACAATTCAGAACCTCAATCGAACAAAAGAAACTACCTCGTAAAGCTACAAAAGTATTTTTGACACAAATAGTCAAACAAAATTTGCCTTCTCAGGCTATTTGTGTGATTTATAGCAGACAAGGGCAAAATGGTTCAAAATAGCCACTCCACTGAAACACGTTCTTGCCTCACTCCAACTGATATCCCTCCCCTTCTTTGCTGATCACACGCCGCATTCAGACAAGAGAAACAATTTAATTTGCCAATCATAAGAATATTACGTGTAAAAAATAAAGGAAGGTTGTAAGCTTAAATATTATGAAATTTGACTAACCACAATAGATGGCTGTTATAATTATTGTACGCAAAATATGTTTAATATAACAAAATAGTTAATAACGGTGTAGAAGTTATAACTACCGCGCAGGGGAACGAAGCCACCACTGCACTTGTATCAAAACAACCTTCATCGCTTGGTAAGAGAATGTGGAGTGAGTAAAGCAAGTTCAACCGCTACCTCTCCTCTCGTGCCCATGTCTGGTTTAGAGTTTCCGGTTACACTAAAACTAACTGAGAATGAAGAGAATTGCACGGAATGTTTACAGAAAATTCAGCACTACATTTTCGTGGTTGTATCTACAAAATTTGTAGATATTTAAGATCATATTTAAATCTATTCTTACAGCTGTATCAGAAAGTAACTGAAAACCAATATTTCTTCACATGAGTCATTTGGAATGAGAGAAATTTAATGAAAAGCTTCGTGTTCATCCAGGAAAAGATATGCTATTCATTAACAACAAGTTATGTCAAGTTATGTTGTTCACTCTTTCTATTTCTCTCCCCCTCTCATTCAATCTCTCTACGAACCTTAACTAATAGGTAGTGGTTTTTCTCGGCTCTGGAATTTTTAGCGTGCATCTTCGATGAAATGACGTTAGTGAATATCGGTAAATACGCCCTCAAGGAAAATAAGGACGTTAGCATTTCTAACATTTCAATAAATACAGGATCGGTCAACAAAATTTTGTACACAACTTAACAGGTTGTATCTTTTTATTTTTATCGAGATTTCATCGAAAATATGTTTTATCTTGTTAGGTAAGTATTGTCTTTTCGCCCATGTTGCAAGCAGTAAACAATTTATACTTTAGCACACAGAATATCCTTGTATGACTCCTATGTGGTAATAAAATCTTGTATAGGAGTGAGGCAGCGATTTATATAGTTTCCCTGCTGCTTGAACGACTCACAAAGAAACAGTTCATAATTCTATGGTTAGATTGAAGGAGAAAGGGTCTAGTCTTGATAACAAACCGAAAGTAAATCGCCGTGTTCTAACACAGGAAAAGCTCACTTACATCTGAGAAAAAGAAACCCAAAGAATCCAAACACAGCATGTTTAAAAAGGGTACGCGGACGCGCGCGCGTGTGTGAACGGCATAACCTAAAAACGAAAAGTCGGTTAAAAACCAAAGTTTGTATTTAAGGTCAATATTTTTCAAGAATTCGACACGAAGATATTAAAGAAAATTCCTTTACCCTAAACTATACTTCACGTGGGAAATCTTTTGAAAGTTTTGATTTTCTCAAAAATGACTCACAATTTCGATTAAAATATTTGAGATACTTTTATGGCATATTTTACGAGATATTTTGCATGTTCTGGTTATATTTCATTTAGACTTTTTCACCCTCGATGACTTTTGCGTAATTGGCGAACCGTAAGAGACAGACCAAATCTTAACAAACAAAAAATGTAAACCTCCTTAAAACACGCAGTTTAAGTTAAATAATCTTTTTTGTGAAGTGAACCACTTCCGAGATATTTCTCGTTATTTTTCAGAACTTTGCAATACTTATTGACCGTTCTCAAATGGGAGGTCGTTATCCATTTTTTAATATCTTGCTCATACAAACAGAACGAAATTTCTAAGTTATCATATAGCGACCACTCATAACATTTGACTATCACTTAAAGGCTACTGTATTCCCCTTGCAGGAAAATTAGCAATAAGATACTTTCTACAAATGTTTATCTCGATTAACATGAAGAGGAACAGGAGTAGAGAAAATCATGTCAGTGCAGTACATTATATTTTTTAACTTCACGCTTGAACTCGTTCACATCACGACTTCATAACAATAAAAATCACCATAAAAGAAAATTATGTTTTAAAAGTGGATTACTTAGAGAATATTATAACTTAGCAAATATCACAGTTGGTTTAATATACTGTGTTGGTCACTGGCATAGAAGAGGTAACGTCCGTTAGGAAACACACGATAGAGGTGGTTTGGAAAACGCAGTGCGACGCAGTTGTTCTAGAAGGTTCGAAAGGAAGTTCCCAGGAGTTGCAGAAGCTAAGCGAAACGACACGAGGACAGCGTAGTAAAATGGTCGTGGGTTGACAGAGTCGATGAGTTTTTGGTTAGTTTTGGTAAAAGATTATAAGTGTAGCAGTAAGGGTAAGTTATCTTATTGCTCCCCTTCTTGTAGGTGCAAGGAGAATAAGGGAATACATAGGCTTTGAGAATAGTGTAATCTTTTGAAGCTTTGAAACTCAGTTCTCTTTGAACGTTTAAGACAAAAAAGTGAATTACGACCTTACACTTGAGAAAAGTATGTTATTGGATAGTTCATACAAATAACAAGGGCTATCTCCGAAATGGCTCACTCCACAAAAATTCATTTCGACAAAAATTTTGTATCTACATTGAACCACGTTTTTTGTTCAATAAGTTATGACCATCTCTTACGGTTATGAGCTATTTAAGTCATCAAGAGTAAACAGGACTACATTTTATTTGTGATAAAAGTCTTAAACATATGACATTTTAATCTAGATCGTTAGAACCATTTTCGAGAAAATCAAAATTTTTAAAACAATTTTCTATGTAAAGGGTAGTTTACGGTGGACGAATTTTCTTCAAAATCTTTGTGTCGCATCCTTGAAAGACGTTAAACTTAAATAAAACTTTACTTTTTAACCAACACACACACAGAAACCCGCGTGTGCCCGCACCTTTTTCTAAAAATGTCTTTTTTGGATTCAGGAGGCCTCAAAACATATATTTGCGGTGAAATCCCAACATCGAATTTTTGGGTGGAATACAATGCTTCCTCTACTTACTACACGTAGTAAAGAAAATTGAAAGACGTTACAACATAATTAATCTTCCTGAAGAAGGCCATGATTTTAAGATGGCCGTTTATTTTTCATCAAGTTTCTAATGAAGGTCAGAAGTTCCAGATGGTTATTTATTCAGTTCCTGATGATGGCTATGGTGTTTGATACCGTGAAATATTCGACATTCATAAATTTAACAGGGCTGATCACCATAATCAAGTTATCTACTTTTAGTTATGATCCCATTATCTATGATGCGGGCTTTACCACGTATTTTATGCCTTGTCCGTTTTAAGAAACAGGTATACACAAGGGTAACAACGTGGATGTTTTATGCATGGATGCCACCTCACCATCCAACACGTGTTATTCAACGCTAGAATCAAACAGGTCGAAGCGGACATGCAAACAGTGCATCTAATTTAACCCTATTGATGGATGAAGAGGCTATCTAGATGCAACTGAATGTGCCAAAATTGTCTCCTTTATTGTTGGGGCAATCCAACTAGGACAAAAGGAACTGTTAAACGCACTTTGTAGTTGCGACGAAATCCATTCTGTACAATTGGTAACCATACCATAGTTCTAGTTAAAGGATAGGGCAATGCAATTACGATAAATTCTGTACGAAACATAACAAACAGGGAGCAAAGAGAAACACTCGATGCGCTACATTCATACGACTTTCTGTATCCATTATTCAACAAACTTTGCGACGGCTTTGAATTCCGTTCCCTCTGCATGATAATGAGAGGAAAACAAAACTAATATCAATATTACATTTGAGAAAAGTAAAAACATCTGAGAATTCAAAGCAATAAAAAACGATATCTTGGAAATGATTAATGCCAAAAACAGTATTATATATGATGTGCTTTAACGAGTTCTAAACTTTTTGTGTGTAATATATTGTATATGTCTCACGAGACATTGTTGAATTTTCTGGTGAACAGCTCCTGCAGTCTTCTCATTCTGATATACATTTTATTTGTCATGAAAGGATCTTAAACATAAAGTATGATTTCCCCGATTCAATAAGAAATGCCAAAAAATAGTAGATTGTTAGAAATTGTAGAGCAATATAAACATAAATGATAGGAGAATATGTAACGCATGATACAAGCTAGACTTCCAGAAATTTCTATTGAATATACTACGTGCAGATAGTTTCATAATTGGTAAATTAATATGTGTTCATTTCGGTATGTTACTTGCCTTTGTTTTTCTCTTGGTCTAATAGTTTTCCCACAAACCAATCAAAATTTACCACCTGATGTGTTTTACATCGTCGTAACTGCACCTACGACGGGAAATGAACAAAACCTATCGTAAAGGCACGACCTACTGACCTAGGTGACTTGAGGCCATTGGCTTTGCAGCAAGCGTTGGAGCTTGGCTCCGGTACACCATTCGTTATCATGACAACACGACATTCTCCACATAAACAGAAATTTGGAGTGAGTGAAAGAGGTTTAAGGGCCCGTCAACAACGAGGTCATTTGGGCCCGCAATAGGTTTGGGATGAGCGATTTTCTTAAAAAATATTTGTTACGCTTCTTAAGAAGGTGCTGAACATAAATACGGAGTTTGGTATTTTTCAACTTTTTTATGTACACATTATGATATTCTCTCTCCTTCTCCATCCCTCTCACTCACGCATAGGTACACACAGACGTTTTTTTAGATTCTTTTGGGGTTCATGGGACCTCATAACACATTTATGTTGAAATGTCGGTATAGAAGTTTTGAGCAGAGTGCAATATCTTCTCTATCTACTACGTTTAAAATAAAACATTACATTTTCATTGTAAAAATAAAATTTTAATTTTTATAAATATATTCAAAGATAAAACTATCTCAATAACAGCTTCAGTGTTATACTCTAATATAAGATATTTGAATAAATAATAAATATTATGGTAAATAAAGTAAACATATTAGGACGTCTCCAATTTTACCCATTATTTGACTAATGTCATCCACATAGTTTGATTTTTTTTCGGGAAGCAGCCTCCTCTCTCTGAGGAATCGAACACAAGACGCCTCTAATCTCACGCGAAAGGTCTTCGGAAACGCACTCTCTTACTCCCAAACTCACTCACCCCGGAAGTTTGCTTATACGAGTCGTATAGTCGTTGAAAATGTTCAGGGAATACTTTGGAACGTTCTAGAGGCGGGGGAACGAGAAACTTCAAGCAGATTACGCTTATCTTTCGACGCCACTTCTGGTATTTACGCTGAGTGTTAGCGCTACGGCGTCTATTTATCTCGGTTTATCTGTTCAACTGCGCGACTGGTTGGCACCAACGTCTGCAGTTGTTTCATAACATAAACGCCAATCTTTTTTGACAGCAGATTGGTATTCCAAAGCCCGCACTGTGTTTCCTATTCTGCTCCGAATTTTGCACATTAGAAATTCATAATATATAGCTGAGAGTCGGAGCATTTTTAAAGGCCCTAAATTCAGCCCTCGTTCGATGGTGAACTGGGAAACACTGCGTTCTTAAGTACCCAGCAGCTTTTCCCCCAACTTTGACAAGGTCTTTTAGGGTATGCAACTATCACGTATTAATTTCGTAGTATATATACTCACCCATGGGTTATTCGAATCCCTAATGATCGAAAGTTCTCCTGCCTGATCTTGATATCCTTTCAATTTCAGCTTATTTCCCACGAGAAGTGCGTGAGTAAGAGGGGAGTACTGATATGACAGTTATAGAATAGGCAAGATGTAGAATAAAATCTACATACCGGGAGCACCGGTACTGCTATTCAGTGATGCCAATTGTGTAACGGAGAACCTGGTAACTAATGGCCAAATCAGTTAAGTAACTCATTTAATCAGGGTACGAAAAGGAATTTAGGCTAAAAGTAAACAGAGAGGCATCCAAAGATTTCCGCCATTGAATCTTAGCTTCTCGACTACACAGTTTAGGTGGGATTCTGCAATTACAGAATACATATTCATCTTTTATTGGGGGTTATGTTTCGATGTCCTGGTGGTTCTGCATTGGTATGCTAAGTTGTTAAGTTATGGGTGGAATGCAATATCTCCTCTAATTACTGTATGTAAATATATACTGTACTGTGTACTGTATGTGGTGCCATTGACAAGGTAAAGGCATTTGCGCCGACCGGCGAGTTAATTAGTTAAGGGAAGAACTATACCTCTTTTGAATTAGCACACATTAAAAGAAAATGTTGATAGAAGTTAATTGTTCAACTAATAATTATCGCTTTCCATGCAATCACGGCAAATTTACCGTGTTTTTATGTTGAAATCGATTCAAGAACACCAACTACTCTTGGCGAAACTTTTAAACAGTGTGAGTCTGTTGACCCCTATATGTTAGGTGAAGATTTTGAGATTAGTGGACTATGACTTTGTAAATGATATAAAGAGAAACAGCTAAAATTTGCTGTTGTATCTATTATTGCATCAGTTTCTGACAGGTTTATTGTTCCTTTACGAAAGATTATAGCATGAACGAGGGGCGTAAAAGAAGAGGGTAATTTTCTTGCAAAGTTTACAGACCCTAAACTCAACGTCACTTTAGAAGGCGAAACGTAGGCCTGTATGATTAAACAAAGAAGCAACGTTTCTAAAATATACTTCCGGCTAGGAGTCCGTAGTCCACTGGGCTTCTGGAGTCATTGCCGCCTTGGACAACCAGAGGAACCAGCGGTTGCCCCGCACGCTTTGGAACCACCCGGGGAACACATCCGTTAAGAAGAAACAGATATCCTTGCTACATTTCATTAGCACACACGCCTATACCGTGAAACAATCGAAATTTACAAGCATAAAGAACATTTTAAAACAAAGGAGAAGCTCTCAAACTTCATAAACATGGTACCCTGCTCCACTAAATAGATACACATCCAAAACCCGCGGACGAATTACAAAGAGCACGCCCCCACCTCTAACAAACACGCGGACCAATCAGGTTACAATCAGCGTTTATTAAAGAAGCAAAGATTGGTGGGAATGTTTTGTTCGCTTTCATTTCAAGGTGAAAGGTTGTGCCACTTTTAACTTCATACCCAGTGACCCAAAACACTTACACTTCTATCCAAGCATTTAACATGGATGTCTTCGGTTAAACACTTAATTAATAAACACGAAATTAATACCAATATAGATGTTAGAACATCGATCTTTCCGGTAAGGAGGCTTAGCTGCTTGTTCATTGGCTCTTGTTTCTCCGTAGATCAAAAGTATATCAACGTGCTCGATGGTTGAATACATCATGAAGGACTGGCACAAAATATCATGCGACAGCATACGCGTGGAACTCGACATTCATAATGACACATCATGCCAGTCCAGTGGGGCAGAAGTCATTACACCTATTCTATTACAAAATGCAAACAACGAAAAACGGTTTTAATTATGTCCTAAATCCTCAGGAATTTTAAAACTAATTTATTATAAACTCGTTTTTCAAGTTTTGATGCGCATTAAACAAATTACACAATACTGAGACGCAAACCCGTGTCAATGGTATTAGTTCACAGTATACAGTTATAATTCTACTGAGCTATTTAGAGGCTTGACTGAAAGTACATTCCGAGTTCAACCATAGAATCTGTATGCCAGGCGCCAGGCCATTGCACTTCCTGACGTTTCGTGCCTAATTTAGCATTTTAAGACAGCTTTAATTCTTTGCCGAGTGTTTAAATATTATTACTTAAATGGCAAAAGCTATTATGCATGTTATTTGAGGTGGACGAGATGTAGTTTACGCCAACATTTAAATGAACAGTTATTTAATAATGTGCGTCTTGACTCTTCGGACCCATGGGGGATGAGGCGTGCCCCTTATTTCTTGCAACCATCCCCGGCTTCAACTACAATGCGCCATTTTCTTTTTAACTGATTATGTAAATGTACTCATATGATAGGTACATTTTATCAGTGATGTTTACTGTACTGCATTGACATATATAATATAATAAGAAGGTTCTAAAATCGCCTGGAAACCGGAAATCGTTCTCAATTAACGAGTCGTGTGTTTTTGAGGTGTACTTTAGCTCTTAAATTACTGTTGTTCTGAATTTTGCGCATTGGTCTATTTAAGAACGTCATGCAATACGTCTTAGTAAGCACAGAACTGGACTTATAGGGCTTATAACCTTGATGGGTGATCTACCTTACATAAAAATAAGGGGCGGCTGACTCAACTGCTATAACAAACAGCTTTTACCAGTTTTAATAACTAGAAAAAAAAACAACAACAAATGATATACTGTCAGCTTATTACACTGAGTACACTCAAAATGTAGCGTACACGTGATTTCAATGCGGTTACCATGCATATAAAATTCGATTCCATTGTGTTTTATTAGAGAATTGATGCTAAAATTTGGTTTTATATGCATCCACGTTTCCATTCAGTATTCATTACAAAATGTTTTCTCAAATCATTTTCACCTTCTCAAGAAAACTTGAAAAGAAATTGAATACAGAATGAAACATTTATTTAGCTTCCTGCTTTTGTCGAGAGGTTGTTTAAACCCTTCAGTTCTACTTTTTCTAAAGTTTAGTTTAAAATCACAAAGAGGTCTTGTAAGCAGACAATAGTACACACCGATGATGATGATGATGATGATGATGATAAACTATTGTCTAGCGATGTATCTAAAGATTGACGAAAAATAAATAAGAATGAGTAGCATAATATCCTATGGATAAATATAGTACGGGTTGGTATTGTAGTAGATGCTCTCTATAATGGGATTTATTTATCTTATTTTAATTGTATTTTTTGTAATACATGATTCTCACTCCTGAGTCAACGTTTTCAAACCTTTCTCCAAGCATTTCTGTCTTTATTCAGGGATCTGAATGTTTATGACACTTTATAAGTGGCGTATATTATGTGCGATTAAGTACTCGTCTAATTTAGTGGTATTCTATAAACATACTTGGGTGCGAGCGAACTGGGATCCATCAAAGATGAGCGACATATGTGGCGGATCTGAATTGCTTATCTACCCTTGTGATCTACTTCCAGGAAGATCAAACCTCCAGGAAATATGTCGCAGTAGCGTGGGCTTCAAGCCAGACTATCAGGAACACGTGTTATCTGCTTTATTCACAATACGAATTTACGTCTTTTCATCATATAATATTAAATTATATTTCTAAAGGTACTGACTTATGAAGAGTATCTCTGATCAGAGAGCACACACGTGCTATTCAAAAGCACGTTGAATTTCTTTTCAATATGAAATGATATACTCTGGTAAATAAATACATGGTAGTTAGTAATAAAAAGGAATACAGAAATTAAGGTTCATTGGAAATAGAGGGCTATAAGTTCAAAGAGAATTTTGTCTATCTAGGATTCTTAGTGAATAATAGAAATGATATTAGAGAAGTACACAAGTGAATACGAAGTGCTAATAAAATCTACGTTGCAGTACTTAGGTACTTCAAATCAAAAACACTGACACGAGAAACGAAGATACAAATCTACAAGACATCAATAAAACCGGTACTGACTTATGGAGCAGTGACATAGGTGTTACCGGAAACGCAGATAGATATTTGAAAGGAAGACCTATGGCCCTTTTAAAAATCTGGAGAGTGGCGATTAAGAGGCAACAGAGAGCTATACCAAATATATGACTCCAGATGTTATTAGGTGATATCAGAGTGGCATGGCTGAAGGCGGGACATGTGCAGAGGAAGGATACAGAGGATATGATGAAGAGGACGATGGAGAGTAAGTTGGAGAATAGGAGAAGGTTTGGAAGACCAAGATCGAGGTGGCTAGATGGAGTTACTCAGAATGCAAGACGTTTGGGGAGTAGGCTGCCAGAAATAGAGATCTCTGGAAATCACTTCTGAGGGAGGCTGTGACCCGCTTTGGGCTGTTGAGCCAATGATGATGATACTCTGATAAATAACTGATTTGCTACTTTATCGTTAGGCATTGATGAAGTCTCTAGACTGCGAATCTATATACCATAAACGTGAATTAGCTTCTATATAACATTTCTCCATTTTTAGGAACCATGAAGTAATTCATTATAAACTTTTTGTGCTATAGCAACAAATACTATCAAGTAAAGTGGCAAACCGATAAGGTGTGCACCTCAAATTTGGAAGGTTCCGGATTCAAACCCACAGAATTGGCCTGGCCAAAGATACTTTTGTGGATTTCCTAGGTTTCGGGCGAATGCCGGGTTAGATAATTATTTGATTCGCAAATTTTCCTACTATCCCTGCATTCCATTTTCCATCTACACCGCCATTCCAGGCCTTGGGCTGGTCATACAACCTGTATACGCTATGCTGTGCTTGCTTCTCGACAGCCTACTGACTACTGACTTTGGCTTGTAAGTTTCTAGGCGTGTAGCTCCTACGTAGAGTAGGGTTTGAAGAAGAAGTAAAAGAACAATACGAGCAACAACAAATGACAACACACTAAAGCTATGAGTTTGCATACGTTTGGATCAAAGAAATTACTTTTCCTAAGCAATAAATTTACAGGATTCCAGGGCCGGCATCTAACCCATGTTGTGCAGAGAAAGTCAGCGCTCGTAATTGTAGTCTCAAACGCTTCATTTTCCTTTTCAAAATGTATATTTTGACAGTGGCCAAAAGAGAGCCAACAGAAAGAGAGTAAACAAAGTTAGCAATGGAGTACGGCTGAACAAAGTGTTTCCAGATTCGAGAGCCTTTAGACTGCCAGCTTATTCGCGAGAAAAGAAAACCCACCAGCGCAATAGAGGCGGTCTATTTACGACAGGTTCCAGAAAAATCCGTACTACGTCATTCTCGCCTATATACGCGATTCGAGACGGTGCGGGCAGTCAGTTTTTGTTACAAAGAGTTGTGAATGTTGAACGAGGCAGCTGTTAGCAGTGTGTGTGTGTGTGTGTGTGTGTGTGTGTGTGTGTGTGTGTGTGTGTGTGTGTGTGGGTGGGTGTATGTGTGTGTGGGTGTGTGTTTGTGTGTAGTCGTCATTGACAGAAATATGAACGTGTTGTGAGAGACAGTTGTAAACATCGAGTCGTCGCGTTGGAGTTTGTTGTGCGAAGCAGTTTTAGTGAACGTAATCATCTGAAGTAGTTTATAAGACAGTAGTACAGAAAGTTGTGTGTCAAGGTTACGAGAGGACAGAGTAGCTATGAGTTTTAAGGTCAAGAACAACTATAAAATGTGTAAACAATAAAAAGAGGACAGTGTTTTTGTGTTTCAGTTTTAGAAGAGTAATAAAGTGACAAAAATAATTGGTCTTGTTATTCTGTCACAAGTCTTAAAAGTACAATGGATATTAAAAATTAAAATGTGGGATAAAAGGATTATGCACAAAATGATTAAATCATTTGAACAAAAATCTTAGGAAGCAAGGCTGACGCACAGACATAAACGTAGTATTAAAGATTACGACATCTCAAAAAGTACTTGAAATCAAAACTTCAGTCTATATACATATGTAAATTAATATAATAATCACTTTCACGGTTTAAGCCTTTTGGCTTGCTCCAGTCTTAGCTTTTAACCTATTCTGTCCAACTTCTTTTTGGTCTTTTGGTGTATACCTTAAAACCAATTCGTATAGTGGTTTTCAACCACCTTATCCACATGTTGTTTCCAGTTATTTTGATTTTCTTGAATTGTTTCTAGTAAGTTGAAGATTCTTAGCTGTTAACGTATGTCTTCACTACTGCTACTTCTTCTTTATTAGTCTTTTGTATATTCTGTTACATGTCTTACAAACGCATCTCTACTGCTTCTATTTTCCATTTGTTTGGTGCATTGTCCAGCACTCAGACCCATACATATGCAATGGAACAGCCATCACTTTGTACAATTTTATTTTTGTGTCTTTCCTTGGAGTTTTCATATACTGTGAGATTTATTGATTTTGTTGGTTATGTCATCATTTTGAAACTATGAGACATTGTAGCCTAAATAATTAAAACGATTTATTTGTTCTAATAGTCTATCTTCAATTAGTATTTATGCTACTGTTTGTAGTCCTCCAAAAACCACCAGTAAATTAATATAAATCATATTATTACTGCTGGAATGGATAAGATGACATCCTTTAAATCAGAGTTTACACCTCGATGAGTAAACAAAGAACTTAGGAAACCCATGTTATTCAAAAGTTTGAGTTTAATTATTCAGATATCTCCACTAAATGTTGTAGACTACCGTTTTACGAGAAACTTCCTTTGTATTCTCTATTTCCCTCATCTTGAGATGAACTTCAACGTGTATATCCAGTAGTGTTGACGTCACTAATGTTTCACGGGTGGGCAGTTGACTCCCACTGAACCCACAAATCCTGGAGCACCAGTGGCTCGGGATCCCAAAGGTGTCAATCCCGCGCTTGCCAAGCTAAGCTCCTGGGGGAGAAATATAACATTTTCTCCAATATGAGCTAAACGGTACTTGACTGATCAGAAACTTCCATTACTGTCCAAAACGATGAGTATTTTAAGCATGTACGTGATCATGCCAGACTTTTTTGGTAGAAATCAGATTTAAACGTTCACAAAAGGGAATACTGTTATGTTAATGTGAAATAGACACGAGCGTGTCGGACATCATTCCCAAATTGGGAAAAGCTGGAAAAGTTGCGGTAGGAAAAAAAGCAGTCACCAAAGCAGAGTTATTTACATGGAGTCGCGATATACACCTGGAAGGTGTACAACAACGCCGAATATGTTTAGGACAAGGCAATCAAAGGATTTAGGGAAGTGTTTCACAGGATAACGCAAAACACTGTTTGGTGGAAATGCACTATTCTTAAGTTTAAGGTACTTGAATCAAGCAGACAACGTTCTGGTTGCATAAGATCAGTCTGGGTGGCTCAGTTGATTTCAAAGTCGCGGGTTCAAATCCGTCCCAGACCGATGGTTTTTAAGTGTGCTTGAAAACGACAGCTCCATTTACTGCATGTAAAAGAACTCCTCCGGGACGAAATTCCGGCACACAATTGACAGTGCCGTCAAACAACAAAATAATTTAATGTAACTGGTTGCATAGAAGTTAATCTGAGTTAACCACCTGAAAGTGGTCTTCAATCAAGATAAGCTTAACATTTTGGTTATATAGACCCTGATACAAGCTCATCGCATCTTCATTTAAAATCATATCTGACTGGTGAATTTTCTCCTGTTAACTTGGATTTAAATCAGAACTGTAGAAAGAAGAAATAAATGTTATGAATGTAATTAAAATAATAACATGGGAAGTAATGTTTTTTGTACTTAAATGAGAGCATTGTTTCAAATTGTATTATGCAACATTTTTCAAAACGATAATATGTTAAGTTATTGTGTTTGAGGCTATATATAGAAATATGAAACACAAGTTAATTTGAAACGGTGTTCTTCAAATTTGAATAAAATGTCGTACTTAAATATGCTTTGTTTAAAAATTTGTAGAGTATATAAATACAAATAAAGTAAATATAAATTAATTTCGATTAAAATCCCCCGTGACTTGATTCCATGTAGTTTCTTTCTGAGAAACCGAAACTGCGTCCTTTTTTTAAATTTCACCATAAATTTATACTTTTCAATTTCAATATTCATTAATGAGTGAAATTTGACGATATATCTTGTTACCTGTTTTGCATCTTTTTTTCTATCGCACTGCACCCTGTTGAATGCATCTGAAGATGAAAAACATGTGATAACTACGGCCAGCAAATAGTGATTTTTAACTGTTTTACGACATTGCCAAACGTTGTATTACCAGCTAAGATGAAACTGGATGATCTTAGATTATATGTAATGCAATTCTACTCTGATCTCCAGTCATGTTCTGAGATCAGAGTAGAATCGCATTGTATAACACTAATATAAGAATTTTGAGTTCATGTTTTGATCTTAGACTATGTCTCATCTGCAATCAGCAGTATTTATGCATCCGGGCTATAGAGTACGTAAACTATTGAATTTGGGTGGTTCAGTGGCAAAGTTTACTATATAAACTGAGAGTTAAATCTTAAGAGCTCAGCTGGTCCTTAAGCGATGACTTTGTAATGTCATTCTCTTGGATGACCAACGGATAAAAAACCAAAAACGACTTGCCATTTGAGAAACGTATAACTTTTGGCAAAATCAAACAAATTACAAAGATTATCTCAAACTATTCACTCTAAGAAGTATTTGACAATTGTGCCTTTTAATGATATCTACATTTTTTGTGTAGTTAGGTTTTACTACTGTTACCAGCTATGCAAAATTCATCCAATTTGAAGAGGACTTCTGAGGAAATTTCCCCAAAAATTGCAAGATATACATTTAATTTGCCATTAAAATATCCCAAACAAATGGTATTTTAATCAAAATCGATTTTGAGAGAATAAAGAATGTTTGAAAATCTTAGGGGAAAAAAAAAAAAAAACAATCGTATTTGATATTTACAACATGCCCAATTTATGTATCTAGTTTGACATTTAACCGACTTTTCGTCTTTGTGTTGCGGATACACGAGCACATGGACACATACATGTATACACATATACAAAGATAATTTTGTAAGAATTAATTTTTTGGATTCAGGGACCTCAAAACGTGTATATACGCTAAACTATCGGTATTGTTTGGGTGAAATGCAATAGCTCTCTACTATGTACATGTTAGTGAGCGTAAAATTAAGTTTCATAGGAGTGAGTGAGTGAGTGAGTGAGTGAGTGAGTGAGTGAGTGAGTGACTGAGTGAGTGAGTGAGTGAGTGAGTGAGTGAGTGAGTGAGTGAGTGAGTGAGTGAGTGAGTGAGTGAGTGAGTGAGTGAGTGAGTGAGTGAGTGAGTGAGTGAGTGAGTGAGTGAGTGAGTAGGGTTTTAGTGCCCGCCGACGAGCTCATTTGGGCCCAGCTTGATATGAATAAGCATGGAAATTTTCATGAAAGCTCTGTATATCTTGAACGGGAATTCAAGCCACGCCCATATGGTAACAAAGTTATTTGTTGAGGACTGCAATAAAAAGAAGTCCACAATAAGCCGCTTTCAGTGCACGTAGCGCTGAACACTGAACTCCGTTCATCGCGATAGTGCATCACAATGATTGCTTCTATCTCCAGCAATCACGTCGTAAAGAAAACGACCAGCTATCATCCGAAAAAGAGAACAAGAAGAAACAGAAAGGGTTGGTACAGAAGCGATAAAGCGCCACTCTATTGAGCATTGTTGCTGTAATTGGCTCTATGTTGGCGCCATTTGTGGAATTGCGTCCGAGATTCAGAGTAAATGCTTGCGGTTCTTACTAGCTCAGTAGATCTCAGGGTTCTTGACTTTATGGAGTCTGTAAAGCAGTATTCTTTATAAAATCCATACCCTACTATTCATAACAAAGCATTCTTCGGAAGGTTTTGTTGTTTGCTTATCTTTGCATTCCGCTTGCTTTTTACTTTTACTACATATAGCAAAGTAAAGGAAGTACTGTATTCCACCCAAAAATTAGATGTGGAGATTTCACCGGAAATATATGTTTTGAGGCCCCTGAATAAAAAAAAAGTATTTTTAGAAAAAGGTCCATGTGTATGTATGTGTATCTGTCACTCTGTGGACAGCATAACTCAAAAACGAAAAGTCGTTTAAAAATCAAATGTTTAATGTATTTAATGTATTTCAAGGACGCGACACGAAGATTTTAAAGAAAATTCCTTCACCCTAAACCACCCTTCACATGCAAAAATTTTCCAACATTTTGATTTTGTTGAAAATGGCTAACGATTTTGATAAAAATATTTAAGATATTTTTATGGAAAATGAAAACTACATCTTGAATTTTCTAGCTATAGCCCTGTAGTCTGTTTACTCTGGATGACTTTTGCAGAACTGGTAAACCGTAAGAGATAGACCACATCTTAGTATACAAAATGTAGATCTTGGTGATACCCACAATTTATGTCTGAATAATTTTTGTTTGCAGAATGAATAATTTCGGAGATATTAATTGCTATTTGTGTGAGTTTTGGAGAAATTATAATTCAGTCAAAGGAAACATCGTTATTAATTTTTTTAATACGTTAATTTCACAAACAAAACGGAGTTTGAAAGCTTTAAAAGATGTGACTACCGCTCAAAGCCTACTGTGTCCCCATATACTCCTTGGAATTATGAGAAGATAAACAATAAGATAATTTCTGCAGATGTCAATCTCAACACGAAGAAGATATAGGAATAAGTGTCTGTAAGAGTATTGGTACAAGAGTAGAGAAAGTCATGTGAGTGCAGCATCTCAGATTGTTCTGTATATTACACAAAAGGTGGCAATTTATTTTGGTAAAACATAACCTCTTTTCCTAATTAAGAGTATTATTGATTTTTAAAAATTAAATCAAATACATTGCCAGAGTTTTGTTACAATTAGCATACAAATCGATTAACATTTATTGAAAAATATTCTGGTTTCGAATTCACTTGCATAGTTTAATGTGTAGAATACTGCAATTATATTTTCTGGAAAGTAAAAGAACATTATGATACGAAGTGAAATGTGACCATTATACCGAGAAAAAAAATGTATACTAAATTTCAGGAAGTGCGTCTTTCGTAAAACCAACACTGTTGATCGATCTGAAAAACAGAGAATTTTGTGATTTAAAAGTAAAAACGTGTGACGTATTGTTTCAGAAGAAACTTGATCTAACAGAACACATTTAGATGGGTGCTAAACACTGGAAGACGATCTGGAAATATTCTATCATCTGGCAGCGAAACTTGGACACCGATGTAACAGGTTAGGTGTAACTATACCGCAGGTACCAATTTGTTTGCTACGTGTGAGTTGTCCATAGTCAGCAGTGCAGAGAGGGCAGTTAGCCGTTATGAAGGTGACACAGCACTTGACTTACTACTTCTGCTTGAAATGTTTAAAAAATAACGTTGGTATTTTTCATGGCGCACTTTTGTTGGAATACCTCGTTCATTCAGAGAAGCAGCTCATATATATAATTAATTGATAAATTAATAATGAATATACTGTTTAACCTTAAAATTATATATTATGTACACTTTTAAATTAATATACTTAATATCTATAGCATTCAAAACACGAATACCAGAAGTTCATTCTAAAATACAGTGTTCATAGACTTGAATGTATTGGTCCGTTTTTTCTTTATGGTATAATTTATTTATTGCTAACTGAAATGGGCAGGAACCATTCTTTTTTCCCCATTTTATAGAGTTTTTTGTTACTTGTTAACTCCGTTTTAGTCTATCATATAGGCACATTTACATACACAAACATTTATGCCTAGAGGGACTCGAACCTGTGATCATCTGGTGTTATTTCGTCAAATCTTTGATTAAAAGCAATTTGGTATATGTATGATTGATTTGATTTATTTATTGTTTGTTTTGTTTTGTTAAACTGCAACGTGCAGGAGCAATTCTTTTTCCCATTTTATGGTGGTTTTTCGTTTGGTGGGATCTGTCACACTGCCATGTGTCACAATATTACAGATCCACTATTAGAAGAAGCAGGAAAATATTGAGAGGTGCCACAGCATATAACCAATCAGAATACGATACTAATTTAAGCGTGTGGGAGCAATATGTTGTAATAAGAAAACTAGAACTATTACTACAATGGAGAATGAACTTACACAAAATAAAAAGTTGTTCTCAAGATGGATTAGCTAGCGAACTGTAGCACTGTAATGCTGTACCCAATACTGCTTCAGATTAAGCTTGATTTACAGAATATGGAAAGCCAGAATTGTGTATGAACATTTGAAAGGAAGTGTCTTGGAAGTAACAAACGAAGCACTGGGAAAAATTAAGGAAAACATACAGAGCAGTTATTTAAACGCATTATTCAGGAAAAGAAAAACGCATGCGTGGAAAGGTTAAGTAACAAGATGTCAGAATCTAGACATGTGTATTTTGTTCTAAACGCAACAAAAATTAAAAGGCCCTGCTTTAAGGGTAGGATGTGGTATTATAACTCTTTGAAAACACAACCTAAAATATTAGAAACCCCAGAACTCCAAGAGGGGCAAAGCTATTACAAAGTGAAATCAAATGAATTGTTCCAACAGCTATTAGCGGTTTTGAGGTAATTTGTTATGTGTGGCGGCACTTTATTATTAATGGAAAACGGCCCTTCCTACAGCAGAACACTGCAATGAAACTGTTATTAAGTGTTGTGGGTTTACAGTTTTGGGGTCATCTAAGCTCAAATTAGGATTGCTTACTATCCAGTTTATAAGTGGAATTAAAGTCCTCTCTGCTGCTGCTGCTGCTTCTTCTTCTTCTTCTTCTTGTTCTTGTTCTTGTTGTTCTCCTTCGTTTTACATAGTACACGTAGTTGCTGGTTTGAGTGTTTTTTCCTATGTATGTCTATGCAACTATGAAACTTTTTAGGTTATAATTTTAGAAGACCATTCCGCGTCAATTTGATAGTGTAGTGAAGTAATTTTCTTGTGAAGTATTTATGGTATTCAATACTTCAAACAAGACAAGCATTCTCCTACGAAGCACCAGCGCTTCACTGAATCTCCTGGCAACACTGAAGAGGAAGAGAGGAGAAATACAACCAGAATTCTACTGCACAGAAGCCATGATGGACCGCGCATGGACGAAGGAAAATATCGAAATGGCACGTTATCACTAGGCTGGCAGTCCACGAATTCCACCACATGATATGCAAGAATAAGAACTACCAAGAACTAAATATGGACTGTGAATGTAGGCTGTGTGAAAAGGCATGTGCCCTCGAAATTGCACAAGAAGGATATGCAAAAAGTAACTTCACTTGGCTACTGGGCAGCAGTTAATTCTATTATTAAATACCTTAAACTATTAAGTGGTGTTTTGTTTTGAATATTGTCTTCTGTTTGCTTTTTGATTATAGAATGGAATTGGTTCTATCATATACTTCCTATATTATAGTGACTGCTTCGTAGTCTGGTGGTCAATATGATAACGTTCAAATCCAGAGATTTCTGGTTCGATTCTCTGCTGGAGGATGGGAGTTTTTATTTAACCAGAATCATTCTCCAGGCTCCCTAGAGTCTGGAAGTGCGAATAGGAGTGTGAATAGGTGTGAACGTTTATTGTTTAAACCAAAATAATATAAAATGAGAGATTAATGCCACTATCTAATTTTTGTACCATAATTTTTGTACTATACATTGCATGGTACTTGGTATGCGAAAATCAAGTTTTAGGTCGCTGTAAACTAATACACAGAAACAAATATTTGGGTATAATGTTCACTTATGTGCACTTACTTGAAGAACTCCCTGTTCTAATGAGTTTAAACTCATGATGAAACGAGAAAACTGTATTAGTTGCCAAATGAGAGGACTAGTTTCACAATATTATAATTTTATAGTGAAATTGTTGTGTATGTGTAATTTAAAAAATATCCTTTTTGCAATAGGTACATAATTTAATAGTTACTAAGTTGTATGTGAAATATGTCAAAACTGCTCAACTCGTTTTAAAGTTCATATAATGTTTTAACCACTCAGAAAATTTGAACTGTCTATAAGCAAAATGTTTAAAGAAAATGGTAACCACATGTAGAAAAGTATTAGTTACGGCAAAATGCAAAAAACTAAAAGAACAGAAATGTGCGTGGCAATTGTAGCATGTTATTTATATTCTATTTAGACACGGTGTACAAAACCCATGTATTAATAACAATGAATATGGAAGGGAAGAAAGATTTCAATAGTGGAAAGAAAAAAACATTGACTTTTTTTACCTTAGAAACTAGAGTATCCTGAACAGATGTTGCTTTAGGTAAAAGGCCGATATAAACTTGGATGTTAAAAGGCGGCATATCAATGGAACATTAAACATATTAGTATTAATACTAGCCATTCAGCTAACGTCAGTGTAATACAAAACGAAATGGCCTCTAGTAGAGCTTATCTGTACAAATCGATACTTTATAACCTTGTATCTCTTATTACATCCATTAACATATACTAAATAAAGCTTTAAAATAATTTTATTTCTTCTATTCCTAGAAAAGCACTATTTGCCGTTTATTTTACCCGTATACCATTCCATCTTTTACTATAAGCCTTGAAGGACAGCCGGGAGATCCCAAATAAGTTAATCATACCAAACATAAATCTTCGCCAGGGATCTTCAACTCTTGGGAAAAATGTCTCGCAAAGCAAATGTCACTTGTTTTTCAGCGTAAACCGATACATCCTAGCCGCATTACTGAAGGACAATTATCTTTAAGTACCGAGAAACAGAATTTAAAGAGTACAAATCGAGTAATGTCTTTCAGGTATTAAAGTTCTCATACCAAAAGTGTTACATTATATCTGTCAATTACAGGTCCTAATGATAGGACATGACGTACGGTAATATTATACAAACATCATTAAATATTAACATTACAGTTTTATTTGTGTTATGATTAGAGTGTCTATTGAAATTTTGGGAGAGAAAAGAAGAGAATTATAACAGTAAAAAAAAAAAAAAAAAAAAAAAAAAAAGTGTATTTAAGATATTTAACTTTTTGGATAGATGAGCTTCAAATTGAATATAAATAGAAACGTGCAGCTTTAAAGAGAAAAGTAAAGTAAAGTTATCTAAAACCCTAAAGTATAAGACAGTTTGGCTTTACCCCTCCGTCGGGCGCAATGTATCTGAGAGATACCTCTCCCGCTTTTTTAAACAATATGACGCAACTGTTTATGCGAAATTAATGCAAGTCATTGTACCTTCCTAAAACACACTGTAGCACTTCCTGGTTCATTATTGGCCAGCTGCTTGTTGTTTGGTTCGATTATCAAGCAAAAGTATCTGTGAGATACATTGCGCCCGCTCACGTACCTCATTGTTTCTGTGGTCCTTTTTTCTGCTAGTCACGTTTTTACGCCCCATAATGTCTAAGAAGCAAGAAGTGTTCAATCTGTGTAAACCTAACGACCTACAGAAAGTCCTGACAATACTCTGGGATGAAAATGAAGATAATAATGAAGATTTTGTTGATTATGAAAGTGACATAGATTGCGAAGCTGCGACAGAAGTCCGTGATGAAGATTCTTCAGGTCCTTCTGCTGAAAAATAAGTGCAAAGTTTGGAAGACTTGCCTTGTAGACTCAAAAAAGAAGCGACTTTCAAGATATTGCTGCAAGAAATGTGAAATGTACTATTGTTTAGAGCATGCCGGACAGGTTTGCAAGAAGTGTGCTGAGAATTTGCAGTGAAAACTCTCATACAATTATTTAGTTCAAATAACTGATTAATTGTAATAATGTTTATAATTTCATAAAAACTGATGTTGTTTATTGTTAACTTTATGTTGAAATATAAGAATAATTACCCTTTCACATTTTGTACATTCGCAGTATTAGTTTATTTTCTGCAACTTACATAACTCATGTTTTTGAAATGTTGTATGATGTATTGTAATACTTTGAAAATAAAATTTGGTAAATAAAAATAACATACTTAAAACACAATAAAAATAAAAAAATTATGCAGTCATAGCCGAAACATTCAATAAATATTATGTTAATTCACATAAAGTAACAAGAAATAATAAGAAGGAATGTAAAGAATTTAAGAAGGATTTGAAACAAGAAAGAGAATGTGATCCTAACACTCAGTGCAATATCTTTTTTTCAATTGGTTTCTAGTCACATTTAGGAGGAATTTCAGGCAGCACAGAGGCAGATATGTACGTGGTATCTCTCAGATATATTGCGCTCGAACACGTAACAGTAGGTATTGCGCCTGACGGAGGGTTAAATATATACGGTATGTTGATGAATTACATTAAAATAACTTTAGGGATTGTAGATGTGACTAATATAAATATTTTGAGATTGTTAAAGTGTGGGGCGCGGCTCAACATAACACAGTTACATGGTCTTAAACGTAATGTTATTACATGCTAATAAGTCTGTGTTAAAGCAAATACGGGTGAAAATTTGGCTTAGAATGTCTCTCAGTCTGCTGTCCAAGTATATCCATCTTCAACAGCTCGTTATCAGGGTTCTGAAGATTTAATGCCACAACAATCTCTCGAATCTCGAACTAATCACTTGACAATGTGACACTGCACAGCTCTAGTTGTGGGTTCAATTACTGTCATGTTCCTTCCCTCCCTTATCTCCCTTCCCTCCCTTCCCTTCCTTCCTTTTCTATTCCATACAAGAACAAACACTGTATAGAGTACGACAATCGTTCCTTCGCGGCTCTCAACTTTCCTATTGCAATTTCGAGCAATTCCTATAAAATGTAAAGACCTAGATGCTTTTATATTTTCTCCACCCTTTAAACCACTCCCCATTTTGAAGTAGAGTGTACGAATGTATTAATCCTAATTCAACTTTTTGTTGGCAAGAATTGTAATTAATTGTACTGATAACCTTGAAATAAAATGCATATCTGAAATTCAGTTTAAAATGTAGATCAAAATTTATTTATATACTTAAGAACCAAAAAGTGCTGAACGAGACTCGAACTCAAAAACCATTATAACCTTATACAGGAGTGCTAATGTTAGAATCACTGCGCCAGAGAGCTAGGCTCTAAAATTTCGCTTCGTTTTCATGTGCTGCACTCTCGAATTTTGACGTTAGCCAGTGGCGTAGTGGCAGTTGAAACTTATAGCCGCAATTTCGAAATTTAAACCAATAGGCCATCATTCTCCTATCTCAAATTACTTGTTAAGGCATCTCTATATTCTCTGAAACTATTTCGGTGTAGTTCATTAACACTTTGTACACACTTCATAATGTACTGTGATGTGTTCTTTATTATTTCATATTCTGGCAATTATATTTTTCATATTTTGTCTATCTCAAACTACTGCAAGTCTGAAAACCAAAACTGGTACAGTCAAGCATCGTCGCAAGCTCCGCACGGATAAGCTTTGATCGGTGTGGACTTTAACCATGTTCCACGGGGCAAATTAAAGTTCGATTACATTATGAAAGTGTGAAAATAATAAGCGATACAACTCAAGACAGAAATCTTCCGGCAAAGCTTAAAATGATACAAAGGTACTAAGAATTGTCAACGACACCACTTAATACTGACACCACTTTAATTCATTTTGTTGAAACGCCAGCGTCTGCATATCTTTCCAGAGTTGACTGTACTCTGATGATGCTGTGACACTTGAGATTGATTGGGGCTGTCATCTACACGCCCTGGTCTGCCACGTATCAAGTATAAACTGCATGTCAACTAAAATTTATTTTTAACCATGTGGCTTATTTTGGTTTTGAATACTCCATCCCACTTTATCCTTTGCGATAAATGAGCTGTTTTGGTGCAGAAAGCTAGATACCTTTAGCTACTTTTATTGAATACACATCTCTTTCATACCATGCAGTCCAGCCAATCTTTTATTCACAAAGAAGAGCGAGGAGAAGGGGAGCAAAGTGTGTTTCAAACGGTTCTTGGGTTCTACGCTTCTAGTATCTGTATTGAAGTGAGACAACAGTATTCTTCTGACTAAAATTAAGTCCTGCGAAAGAAAAGAGCAACAGTAAGAGTTTAAAAACCTACTTTATTCTTGATAATTAATTGTGGCGGCGAGACACCAAGGGTTCGATCCCAGGGACCCGCAGCGCTATTAATGGTGGACGAAGCGGCATCAAGGTGGGTTTTCTCCTAGTTCTCCGGTTTCCCCCACCACTCATTTCACCACTCCATCTTCAGCTTTGCAATCATTCATTTCGCCTCCACTTCATATCATCCTCTTCCAAACTCTTGGCTTGGTTGACCACCCGCTTCTACTCTGTCCGGTCCATAGCCCATAAGTACTTCGGCTCCCCAACAGTCATTTCACCCTAGGCACAGGCTTGTATCGTTCAATAATGTGATACACAGATTTTGAACAAAATTCCTCCACCCTAAGCTACCCTTTGCATGGAAAAGTTTTTGAAAATTTGCGAGAAATTCAAAATATGCATTTCATATCTTAAACATACGGCATTTCAATCAAAAATCTTTCAGAAATGAAGGTTTGGCAACTTATGATTTATGAACTTTGGTGTAGGCAAGACTTAGTTGATAAAATAGCGTGTATTTCCAAAATTCGAGTTCTTGCCTTCGTGTCTTTGGTAATGTGGGTCTTAAGTTACAGAATTGTTTTACCATGATCGAATATAAGCAGTCCCTACCGTCTAAAGACCGCGCTTGATTTAGTACGCACTTGGCGGTAGATGCAAGAATATTTGCCGCTTAGCATTTTAGAGAAATTAAGGAAACCAATGCTTGTTATTGTTACTTTGGTGACAGCTATTTCAGTATTCAGAAACAGTTTAATTTTACACCCTTATACATAGGGTTACTTGCTTCAAAACTCATTTATTAGCGCATTAAGTTTATTAGTCAACTTATCATTGTCTAACCTCACACCAACCAACACCTATACAGAGAGAAAGATCCCATAGTTTATCACTGTAGCAGTTGGCAGTTGATTCATCAAAGCCAGACGGCATCAAAAGTGTCTCACTCACTGGAATGTTCTCAATGGTTCGATGGAGAGGAAAGCAAAAAGTGAGTGAGGGCCAAAGTAAGAGATGTCGAGCATAAATAAAGCTTTACAGATGCATTATGTCACCTTTTGTTTCTCTCATTAATCAAAGTGGTTTAAAGAGATAAGGCGAGGAGTAAAGTATACTCCAGAAGTAACAGCATGGGGGAAAGGCAGGATTTACTTTCACACGGAGTAGATATGGGGAACCCATCGCTTAAAATGTGAAGGCAAAAACTGTTCACTTAATGTTGCTGGTAACTGTCAAGACATATGACAGTCGCATTGGTCGGTATTTTATGTTCAAGGAGTTGTTGCTAAACAGATGTAAACTTCATTATGCTGGATGGGAAAGAGAGGGAAGAAACTGAGGTGTGACATCCATATAGGTTTACCAATTCCTTTTACTTTCTCTCCTGGTAAGTAGGGGAAGTATTGTATTCCATCCAAAAAAATCGATGTCGAGATTTCACCAGAAATATATGTTTTGAGGCCCCCTGAATCCAAAAAAAGCATTTTTAGAAAAAGGTCCGTGTTTGTGTCTGTGTGTCAGTCTGTCAGTCTGTGGACAGCATAACTCAAAAACGAAAAGTCAGTTAAAAACCAAAGTTGGTATTTAAGTTTAATGTCTTTCAAGGATGCGACACGAAGAAAGAAAATAGCCCCACGCTAAACTACCTTTTACATGGAAAATTTTTCGAAAATTTTGATTTTCTTGAAAATGGCTCTAACGATTTTGATTAAAATGTCATATGTTTGAGATATTTTGATGACAAATGAAATGTATATCTTGAATTTTCCGGCTATAGCCCCTGTAGTCGTATTTACTCTGGACGACTTTTTCATAACTGGTAAACCGTTAGAGATAGACAAAATTATACTATACAAACAATGTAGATCTTGCTAAAATACACAATTTATGTCCAAATAAATTTTCTTGTAGGGTGAACTATTTCGGAGATATTCCTTGTTATGTGTGTGAGTTTCGGAAAACTTAAAACTTTGGTGAAATGGATCATCGTTAATTTTTTATGTTAAGTGAGTAAAGACAACAGAATCTCAAACATTTGACTATCGCACAAAGCCTACTATATTCTAACAGTCCCTTTGCACCTACTAGGAAATAAGCAATAAGATAATTTCTACAAATGTTTATCTCAACTAACAAGAAAGAAGATATAGGAATAAGAGTTTGTAAGAATGGTTAGTACAAGAGTAGAGAAAGTCATGTGAGTGCAACACATCAGATTTTTTTTTTGTAACTTTCGTTACAATGACTCAGTGATAACTTGCGTAGACGTTATCGCCTGAGCCCTCCCATTCGGAGTCGTTACTGCTTACCTATAGTAAATGAAGGGATTACTGCATTCCACGTAAAAATGGGACCTCGAAATTTCACCGAAAAAAATCACCGGTGTATATTTGTACGTATGTGCAACCCTTGCAATCATGGTAGGTTACCCATTTCATCCACTCTCAACGCCAAAATATTTTATTTGATGAAGCCTTAGGAAATCTCCACTTCTGTTCGTTTTCATACACGGAATAACACATGCTTGAAGCAACACCTTGTAGCCAAAATGCAGTATGAATTTGAAACTGCAATAATGAATACCTTGTTCGTTAACCGCGTAAATTTAAGACCATTTTATGTAGCAGAGGAAACTGGCAGTATTTCAACTAATTCGTCCGCCGAGTTCTGAATTATCACATTGGAATAAAAAAACGATAATCATGTTATGGGCGAACTAAGGGAGACATGGAACACGGCGGATGGTGCATGAATATTCCACGAGGGTGCATTTGAATTTCAACAGGCGATGAGATCTGGCGTTCATCGCGAAGGTTACTGGAAAAGAGGCACTAGGGAATCCAACAAGCTTTACTCTAAAGCTTTTACGGCGACCCGCCCGAACCTTACAACATGCCCATCGTCGTTAGTTCTGCATAATGGACGGTGCATAGCTCCTTCCTTGTTTAGGGGTAGTAATGTTATTTTTCAGCAGAATTAACAAATATCTCATGTGTTACATTACAGAACTACCCTTTATCCAACAGACTATTCTCGGAGGAGTGGTTCTTCTAACTGGAAATGTTCTTTAAAAAATCTGATGTGTTGCACTCACATGATTTTCTCTACTCTTGTACTAACCATTCTTACAAACTCTTATTCCTATATCTTCTTCGTGTTAGTTAAAATAAACATTTGTACAAATTATCTTATTGCTTATTTCCTTGTAGGTGCAAGCGGAATATTGGAATACAGTAGGCTTTGTGCGATAGTCAAATCTTTTAAAGCTTTCAGATTCCGTTCTCTTTGTACACGTAACATATAAAAAAATGAACAACGATGACCCATTTCACGAAAGTTCCAAGTTTTCCGAAACTCAAACACATAACAGGGTATATCTCCGAAATGGTTCACCCTACAAGAAAATTTATTGAGACATAACTTGTGTATTTTAGCAAGATCTACATTTTTTGTATAGTATAATTTGGTCTATCTCTAACGGTTTACCAGTTATGCAAAAGTCGTCCAGAGTAAATACGACTACAGGGGCTATAGCCAGAAAATTCAAGATATACATTTCATTTATCATAAAAATATCTCAAACATATGACATTTTAATCAAAATCGTTAGAGCCATTTTCAAGAAAATCAAAATTTTCGAAAAATGTTCCATGTAAAGGGTAGTTTAGGGTGGGGCTATTTTCTTCAAAATCTTCGTGTCACATCCTTGAACGACATTAAACTTAAATACCAACTTTGGTTTTTAACCGACTTTTCGTTTTTGAGCTATGCTGTCCACAGACTGACAGACACACAGACACACAGACACAGACACAGACACACACACGGACCTTTTTCTAAAAATGCTTTTTTTGGATTCAGGGGCCTCAAAACATGTATTTCCGGTGAAATCTCGACTTCGAATTTTTGGGTGGAATACAATACTTCCCCTACTTACCAGTAGAGAAAGTAAAAATGTACGTTAAAGTTTTAACATTAACTTAACACCAAAGTTTGTGTTATTTTATGAATATATTGTATAGAGGACACAGGTAATTTGTTCTGAATATCAGTACATATATGTAGGTTGCCCCGACTTTCACCGCCAATTTAGAAATCTAGTATTACTAATTGTAGAAATATAGCAATTGAAAATTAGTTATTAATTTGTGAAAAATAAGCGGTGTGTTAAGTGTTGATATTACATGGGAAAAATATATTAAAATTTAATTATTTGTGTTATTTTTATTTTTATGTATATATTTATCGTATTTTAATTTTTACCTTTTATAACTCTTAATTTATAAATGTTGTTATGTAAGTGTTAAATAATATATCCTTTGTGTTAAGTGTTATTGTACTGCAATGTAATTAATTGTATATCCGTATTAATTATATCCATATATTGTATATCTTTATTTTATTTTTATTTTCATGTCTCTTTTATATATTTGCTTATACATTATGTAAATGTAATGCAATGTAAACACCGCGCGACAGCCCACGAAGGGCCAAGGCCTACCGCCCAGCCGCTGCGTCCCCCACCTCTGCCCACTACAGGCGTCATTGGTGAGGTGCAGTACTGGAGGGTGGGACGTGGTCAGCGCCCCGAGCCCTCCCGGCCAGTTATGCGGTCTTCTCGACCTGGGGCCGCTACTTCTCCATCAAGTAGCTCCTCAATTGGTCCCCCCGGGACCTAACGAGGCTGAGTGCACCCCGTGCCAGACCTCCTAGAGGGGATAAAATCCCCATGCTGGTACCGGGAATCGAACCCGGGTCCTCCGTGCCACAGGCAAGCGCGCTGCCAGCTGCGCTACGGAGGCGGCATATATATAGTTATATATTGGGTTACATTTTCTTTGTAGCCAAATGGGGAATAGGGGACCAGACTAGATTGGTAAACAAAACTTTTATGAACAGGTCTCAATATGATAGCTTTGAAATTTCGTTGCATTTGATGCTCATGAGGAGAAACTAAATAGCGATAGTTCAGTAAAAAACATGAAATATTTGGCGGTTCACCTTTACAATAAAGCATTTTTCGGAATGGTTAACCCACAAAAAGTTAGTGATGTATGCAAACTATTTTAAGAACTATTTTGTTTCTAATAATTGCTTCTCGGGTGATCAGCCGCGTCAAATTTATAAAACTCGAGCTTTCGTCTATTTTACTCCCCATGGTCTTCATCAGAAACAAATGAAATTGTTAAATTATTTTGTTGTTTTATTTTGTTCTTTTAACACCGCTGTCAATTGCCGGGATCATATCAGCGTCGCCGGTGTGCCAGAATTTTGTCCCTCAGAAGTTGTTTTACACCCCTGTATATCTACTGACATGGAGCTGTCATTTTTAAGCACACCTAAATACCATGGGTCTGAGGCGGATTTGAACTCGAGACCAGTGGAATCAGTAGGCCAGCATCTAATCAACTGAGTATTCGAATTTTAATTTTTTCAAAATATCTGTACATACAAAACATCATACAATCCAGAAAATACACACTAAGCTGAACATTTTACTGTATCTTCCAAACTTATTGTTAATAAAATTGAGCATGAAATTCTTTATTAGAGAATTACTTCTTCAAATGTAAAAATCTGATGTGTTGCACACACATGGCGTTCTCTACTTTTGCACTAACCATTCTTGCACTCTTATTCCCACATCTTCTCCGCGTTAGTCGAGATAAAAATTTGTACAAATTATCTTATTACTTATTTCCTTGTAGGTGCAAGGGGAATATGGGAATGCAGTAGGCTTTTGCGATAGTCAAATCTTTTAAAGCTTTGAGATTCCGTTCTTTTTGCACGACTAACATTTAAAAAATGAGCAACGATGTTGCATTTGACGAACATTTGTTTTCCGAAACAGACACAAATAACAAGGAATATCTCCGAAATGGTCCACACTACAAAATCAAAATGTAGGTTGTGTGTTTTACCGAGATCTATTTTTTTACATAGTAAGATTGGGTCAATGTCTTACGGTTTGCGAGTTATTCAAAATCAACCAGAGTAAACAGGACTACTTAGGTTATAACAAGAAAATTTAAAATATGCATTTCCGTTGTCATAAAAATATCTTAAATCTGTCATTTTAATCAAAATCGTTAGAGCCATTTTCAAGAAAATGAAAATGTTCGAAAAAATTTCCATGTAAAGGGTAGTTTAGGGTGGAGCAATTTTCTTCAAAATCTTCGTGTCGCATCCTTGAAAGACATTAAACTTAAATACCAATTTTGGTTTTTAACAGACTTTTCCTTTTGGAGTTATGCTGTCCACAGACTTGATAAACACAGACAGAAAAGAAACACAGAAAAACAAAAACACACACACACGCACGCACGCACGCACACACACACACACGTTTTTCTAAAAACTGCTTTTTTGATTCAGGATGCCTCAAAACATATATCCGGTGAAATCTTGACATCGAATTTTTGGAAAAATGCTTTTTGGACACAATTTGCGTACGTCTTTCCTTAGTCTGACTTGCCCTTTTCATTTAACCACTGAAAACAAATGCATAGATTGCGTTATAACGAAATGAATTTCTCAGTACACACTACCTTAACAAAGCACAAAATGCTCAGTAAATTTAATGGTTTTGTGTTTCTATTATATACAGATTCACATATCGAGGTGACGAAGGCACGAAAATCGGTTTCTGCCGGCAAATGGATTCTCTAAATGAGAAGCACACTCCGTGAGAATTGTGCCAAGCAGTGGCGAAAATTTAAATCGCGAGTGACGTGACAATGAGGGTCGCATTAAGGGGACAATAAGAGCTCTGCTTCATCTCACACCCGCATTGCACCATTGCAGATTCAAGTCTCTCCTCCAAATAACCTTATTCCACTCCTTAGACTAACGATGGCAGTTTAAACTCATTAGTTCCATCTTCTTGCTGCTACTGAGTTTCAGTTAGCGAAATCAAATTCTCAAGTGTACTTAAACTCCTTTGCATATACACTTCTTTCTTAAACCTGTTTGTATAATGATTTGCTCCTATTTAGACTGTTGCAGACTCTCTCTGTGTCTGTGGTACTTTGGATTCTTTCTCTAATATCTCCATCTTTCACGAATCTGCTACCAGCTGCTACGGGATCTTTCTTTCAAGGTATGTCTGTGTGTCAGTCTGTGGACACCATAACTCAACAACGAAAAGTCGATTAAAAGCCAAAGTTGGCATTTAACTTTAATATCCTTCAGGAATGTGACACGAAACTTTTGAAGAAATAGAGCTGTAAAGTTCCACTGCTTTCAGCCTACAGTATTTTAAAACTATTACTTCAATGTAATACATTGGTTTAAACTCAGTGTTCACACTTCGAAATACGAAATATAATAGTTTATATTAATGAACTGATAAGTAGTGGAATATTAGTTGGAGTCAAAAAGGATATTAAATTCTCCTTTGAAATTGTTAAAGAAATGGATAGCACAGATAAAAGTGAATTAATAAAGCTAAATTTTTGGGATAACAAAATACATCTACATTTATACAGTATTTACAATCCTCCCAGGAATGAACCACATCTCTCACTTACTGACCAATTAAATAAAACAATCGTAATTGGGGATTTCAATGCCCATTCCAAAAGATGGGGTTATGAAAAAGTGGATTCTACAGGGAAGATAGTGGAAGAATTTTTGAATGCCACAACTTTTTAACTGATTTATAGTAAATAAGATCCCACAACCTTCATACATTACTCTGGAGCAGGCAGTAACTCAGACCTCTTGTTAGCTACAACAGATATTGTTTCAAAAATTAAAAAAACAAGTTATAGGATCTCCAAGTTCTGGTCACAGAGCAGTAATTGCTGATATAAAACTAGAGAATACAAATAATAGTCAAGGTCTTACGAATCTGTATTGGAACTTAAAAAAAGCAGATTGGAACAAATATAAAACAGAATTAGAACATAAATTTAAAGAACAAACAAACTCACAGCTGCATGACCAACCAGATCATATGAACAAACAATTCTGTAAAGTCATCCTAGAAACCGCAAGAAAACATATTCCTCGTTGAAGAATTAATAATTTCAAATCCTTTTGGAACCCCAGTTAGAAGAACTGAAAAAGCAAAGTGATATAGCTAGAAATACAGCTTAACAAACAAAAACATATCAGATACGCAAATATGGCAGAAGAAATGTGCCTCACTAAAAAAAGAAATTAATACTGCTAAAAAGAATCACTTTAATAATTTCTTAGAAAAAATGGATTGTAGGACAGATGGTAACAAAGCTCATAAGTTCATAAAAATGTCAAGAACAGGAAGGAAAAGAACAGCACACCTATCATACACAACAATAAAATGCTAGTAAATGATGCAGTCATAGCCGAAACATTCAATAAATATTATGCTAATTCACATAAAGTAACAAGAAATAATAAGAAGGAACGTAAAGAATTTAAGAAAGATTTGAAACAAGAAAGAGAATGTGATCCTAACACTCAGTGCAATATCTTTTTTCAAAATTTTAATATGCAAGAACTGAACATTGCAATAAATAATCTAAAAAACAAAAAGTCTCCTGGACCAGATCACATACATCCAGAGTTCATAAAAAAACCTTGGAAAAACAGCAAAGCAACAACTACTGAAACTCTACAATCTATCCTGGAAAACCACTGTACCTGCTGAATGGCGAAAAGCAATAATTGTCCCACTCTTGAAGAAAGACGAAACAGCATCAGAAATAAAAAATATAGATCAATAGCTCTTACTAGCATAATAGCAAAAGTGATGGAAAGAATGGTGTCAAACAGGTTAAATTGGTTTCTAGAATCACAAAATTTAATATCCCCATGTCAAGCTGAATTCAGAGAGTTCCACTCTACAAATGAACAAGTCTTACTTCTCAGGCAAGAAATGAAAGACTCCTTCAATAGAAGATAATTTATCAGTTTTTATTGATTTCCAAGGTGCATATGATTCTATATGCAGAACAAAACTACTAAATAAAGTAAAAAAAAAAAAATAGGAATACTAGGTCCAATGTTTTCATGGCTATGTCATTTCCTAACACAACGCTTTAATGCAACCAGATATGGAAGAAATATATCTAAATACAAACAAGTACACCGTGGCTTACCACAAGGTGCAGTGCTCAGCACAACACTTTTTAATATATTTATTAACGATCTGCCACAACAAATACAAGAATCAGGTGTGAAGTGTGCACTATTTGCTGATGACTTAGTAATGTGGACTTCAAAACCAAAAAGCAAAAGTGCAGAACTATAAAAAACCATGCAACAATCCTTAACCAACTTACAGAGGTGGACCAAAGAAAATTTAGTGACTGTTAATACAACAAAATCAAACTACCAAATCTTATCACTAAGAAAAAAACCACTAAAAATAAAACTAAATTTTGAGGGTCAACAATTACCAGAAACAAAGGAAGCAAAGTGTTTAGGAGTTACATTTGATACCAAACTTACATGGACCAAACAAATAGAAAATGTAATACAAAGAGCAGAGAGGCGCCTTTCACTGTTAAAACGTCTAACAGGAATGAAGTGGGGATGTTCCAGAGCAACTCTTAACACAACATACAATGTATATATAAAGTCATTATTTACTTACTGCAGCGAAGTTCTTTTAACAGCAAACAAATAACAAAATCTTTCTAAACCAAAGTCTGAGATTAATTACAGGTGCTATCAAAACCACACCAATAGCAGCTATGGAAATACTAACCAACCAATACCCCATTGAATATGAAATAGAAAAAGTGGCTCTTATTCAACACGAAAAGTTGATCAGACTCCCATTCAATACATGGCACAAGAGAAATTTTACACATACACTAAAGAATCAGGAGAGCTTTCTTTCCAAAATTCATGACACCAAGAAAAATGTACACCTTCCTAATTCAAAGGAAAACTTCATATCTAAAGTCAATCCAACACATAGATTAGACATCACATATTATTTACACCTGACACAAGAAGTTAAGAAAAGTGATACTTCAACTAATGTTCTAAAATTATTGACTTTAGAGACAATCCATACTAGATTTCCAGAACACGAATGGCTCCATATTTATACTGATGGATCATTGATATCAAACCAAGATGGAGCAGGTGCTGGAGTCACATGTCACCTCTTTTCCTATTACAAATCTTTAAGTTATGGAACTACTAACTTTGATGCAGAAATTGAAGCAATTCGAATGGCCCTACAAAATCTTTTGTACAGAATTTCACATTTTGCGCAAGCAGTTATTCTCTCAGATCCCAGGGCAGCAATTATAGCAATTACTTCCAAGTTGTCACCAAAAAACCAAACAATTATAGAATTCTGGAAAATCCTTACCCATCTAACAGCACTTCAAAAACACCTAGTCTTCCAATGGATACCAGCTCACTGTGGACTGAGTGGTAATGAGAAAGCTGATTTTCTTGCAAAAAAGGGTACCAGCGGTGTACAAAAATCTATAGTTAATCTGCCATTTTATGTAGCTAAAAGATTAGTCAACTCTGAATTAGAAAAAATTATTGCAAAATATTACTATGAAAAATCAAAGAATAAAAGATGGGAACTACCAAACATTCAAACAGTAATTCCTGAGTATCCTCGAAAAACAGTATTTGCAACCTTCAGGTTGATTACAGGACATGATTGTCTGGCAAAACATTTAAACAGAATTGGGATATATTCTTCACCACTCTGTCCTCTATGTGATCTGCAAGAGGAAATGGATCGAGACCACCTTCAAATATGCCCGGCCACTTCTAATGCCCCATTCATCAGTGAAAGATATTGGAGAGCAAGAGGATTAATGACTTCATTGTCAGAAATCCAGCATTAGCTAACATATTAAATGTACTAATAAGAAACAAAACCTAAAATGTGGAATCATGTCGTCCCTTTTATATGTTTACAAATACGATTACTCAGAAGGTAGCTTTGGAAATTGTAATTAAATGCCTGCCAGTTTACCAAAGTTTGCTTTATGCTTCTGATCAAAGTGGCGTTTGATATTGCAACACCTTATACTTGCAAATTGAAATTCCCGTATTAAACAGTAAACTCTCCTGCTTTTGTAGCTTGCAAATAATTCTCTCTGCCACTCTTTATAAAACAAATCCTGAGGAAGCCACACTCACCACTGAATGAACCTGTCAGCAGCTGAACAGCATTGAAGGGGAGGGATGTCAGGTGGAGTGAGGCACGAATGCGTTTCAGTGGAGTGGCCCTTTTTGGCAGATTTTGCCTATGCTTGGTCTACAGATTTAATAGGTTTGGTAGGTACACAATTTTTAATGTTCGTTTTCTGGACTATTAATTTTCTTTCTTTCTTTCAAAATCATTTGATAGAATTGCACGAAATTTGTTCCTAGTGTATCCAGCTGCATGCTTATTAATATAAATAACCAATTTTTACATAATAGTTATACATGCTTTGTAAATTTAAATGTGCTAAAGTATGTTATATTTTGAATTATTATAAATTAAATGTTTTAAGTTAGACAACTGACCAAACTGGTGGTTTAGATTAATTCTGAAAGTATATTTAATATGTTGTAATAGTATGAGGCAGGATAGTATTACTCGAGAAAGGTGGTTAAAATAACAAATATGTATACTTATAACAAGTAACTAATATAACAGGTAATTATATAAGAGGAAAAAATATATATGTGCGCTTCCCTGCATTTCCTGAAATAAGTACGAGTTCTGGTGCATTTTCTTACATAACATACACGAAATCTTAACATATAAATACTTGTTAGTGATTAGCCCTCTAGTCAACGTTGAACTTTCGATGTTTCCAACACACTCCCTTCAAAAGTCACATGATATAACCGCTGTTGCTTAAGCCGTAATGTCAAGGGGGTATACGCCTTCACATTCTCGTTCTTTTTCACCCTTGTGAATACCTTTTCACCCTATCGTCGCCAAACAAGCCAAGTTCCAGACTCCCAACGAACATAACAGACAGCCTTAGCGAGCTTAAAAATATACATGAGCAATCATTATGATTATCATAACATGGGTGTGCATAAAAATATATATTACATCATAGTTTAAAGTAAATACTGCATATCTATGTGATTTTTAGACATAGGCACGTGTTTATATATTTTAACCCTCCGTTAGGCGCGCGCCCTGGTAGAACACCGTTACTTGCGTGGGGCCTAGTAGGCCCTCGCTGTACTTTTGTGCGCACGTACTTGCATGTATTTCTTAAAATTGTATTTTTTCCTTTGTCCCCATGTATAACTTCATTAGTTGAAATATACTAGTAACATTAGTTTACTGGATTGCTCAAACATAGATAAAATACAGTATGACTACATATTAAGTATAATTTGTACTACATGGAAAGATAAATTGTGGTTCAGGTTGGTTTGTGGGTTTAAGGGCGCTCAACTTCAAGGCCATCAGCGCCCTTAAAAGATTCATGGCAATAGCCAGATATAAATTATTGTGGTTCAGGTATAAAACTTAATAATAATAATAATGATAGTAATAATAATAATAATAATAATAATAATAATAATAATAATAATAATAATAATAATAATAATAATAATAATAATAATAATAATAATAATAATAATAATAATAATAATAATAATAATAATAATAATAATAATAATAATAATAATAATAATAATAATAATAATAATAATAATAATAATAATAATAATAATAATAATAATAATAATAATAATAATAATAATAATAATAATAATAATAATAATAATAATAATAATAATAATAATAATAATAATAATAATAATAATAATAATAATAATAATAATAATAATAATAATAATAATAATAATAATAATAATAATAGAACATGTATGTACCATATATAAATGTAGATTAAAAACCCTAGTTTTTTCGTTGCACGCGGCATGATATCTACAATAAAGCCGTTCAATGCTGGTTAGAAGAAAACCATATAATATTATGTTACAAATGAGGTAGACATTATTCCTCCACTGATACCGGTCGCGAAACGACGAAGTGTTTCGGGGACTCATGAAATCCACTAAGGAAGGGGATGTGTACCGCTGTGTTGCATAGATACACGGCGAAAGGTTCATGAATCAGTTACTTTATGAACTTATGAAAACATACACATGTACGTTAGAATATAAATCCGAGTCATTATATTGGGAGGAAAGATCGAGAACAAACTCCGCAGCTTCTGGTTCCATGGAAAGTGCAGTTCGTCATCCTAGACTTGATTAACACAGGCAGGAGACAGGTTTAATGCCACTTTATTAATCCAGCTCTACGAAGGGAACGAGATAACCACTGAGTGATCGATTAACCATGACTAAAAGATAATCTTGCCAAGCTACAAGACGCTGGCAAATACATATACCCAAGCTGTTTACAGTCTGCGTCTTAAAGGGGCTATACTCACATAGTGCAGAAACAACATAGGAAGGAAAACTACAAAGGTGGCATTCGGCATAGCAAAATGCCCTATGCCTGTGATTGCACATCAGGACGAAGTGCTAAATGCAAGATACGAATAAGCGTGTTCACATAAAATAGCTGGCTATTGCCTAAATACATGTTTTAGAACTGTGACGCAAAACTTTGGGATTTCAAATAAACTCATTTCTAAGTAGTAACCTCAAACTTTAAGTTCAGCTCTGTTTTCTTGTGTTATGTCCTCTGTCACATACCCTGGCATAACTGTGTTTTTATTTCAAAAATAGATCGGCATAGTTTCCTTCCTTCCATTCTTTGAAGTCTGAGAAGGTAAAACGCTGGATTAAAATTTGAACTATCCTCTGGGTATGAAGGAAAACTGTCGTATAGTCACTAGGGATTATTAATCCTGTGAAATGACATTATTATATCATCAACAATGAAGGACGGCATTGCTCACGTTAGTGTTAATGCGGGATGCAATGGGATCTCCTTCTTAGGAGACCCTAGGACTGAAAAATTGGCGATTTGTAGGTTAATGAATATAAATGTTTCCCTAATCTTCAGTCACCGGTTGGTAGGGAGATTTTTTTAGATTCTGCCATTTTTAAAAGTCTAGCATAAGTTTTAAATGCCATGTGTGCTGCTTTTATGGGCTAAATTTTTCGGTAGTATTTGACAAAATATGGGCCAAAAAGAGCTAAAAAACAACCAAATTTAGCAGAACGAAATGGATGCTAAGAATCTGAGGACACTACTAGGCAAAAGAAAAGTGTGACATATGGAGCAGGGCAGTTTTAGACCAAACAGGTAATCTGACTCGTGCATGTGTGGAAAAAGTTTTTTTCCACCTTACATTTTTAATAAACTATCTGCTCCATGAACATTCAATTCTGTACAGTGCTCCTAGAACCTTTCCAGATGTGGTCCATTTGGGTGACTTCAGCTTCGGTCTTGGTTCCAAAATCTGAAAGTTTCTTTAGTTTTAAAAAATTAACTACACAAACAAATTTTTGTAAAATATTTTAAAATATTTTGAAATGAAAGCAAAGAAATTAATTACTTTAAAAGTAATTAATTTTTCTTCCTGCCAGAGATTTATGGTGTTGTTTGGCAAGAGTTTATACAATAGCATTTTAACTTTTGGTACGCATAGAATATTTTTAATATTAAGGTATTTTCGCATTGTAAATAAATTAATCCCCTAAAAAATTAAAAAAGATTTTTCTGGAACTTTGAGTGGTGATTTATGACGAACACCCGTAAGTGTGCAAAGTATTGATTTCATAACTATAAAAATCTGATGTGTTGCACTCACATGACTTTCTCTGCTCTTGTGCTAACCATTCTTACAAACTGTTATTCCTATATCTTCTTCTTATTAGTTGAGATAAACATTTGTACAAGTTATTTTATTGCTTATTCCCTTGTAGGTGCAAGGGGAATATTAGTATACAGTAGGTTTTGAGTGATAGTCTAATCTTTTAAAGCTTTGAGATCCCGTTCTCTTTGTACGTTTAACATATAAAAGTGAAGGATGTTCCATTTCACCAAAGTTTTAAGTTTTCCGAAACTGCCACACATAACAAGGAATATATCCGAAATGGTTCACTTTAAAACAAAATTTATTTAGACATAAATTGTGTGTTTTAGTGAGATATACGTTTTTTGTGCAGTAACTAACAGTTTACCAGTTATGCAAAAGTTGTCCAGAGCAAATACGACTACAGGGGCTATATTCAGAAAGTTCAAGATATATATTTCATTTGTTATAAAAAAGTGTCTCAAATATATGACATTTTAATCAAAATCGTTAGAGCCACTTTCAAGAAAATACAAATTTTCGAAACATTTTCCATGTGAAGGGTAGTTTAAGGTGGGACTGTTTTCTTCAAAATATTCGTGTCACATCATTGAAAGACATTGAACTTAAACACCAACTTTGGTTTTTAATCTACTTTTCGTTTTTGAGTTTTGCTGTCCACAGACTGAGACACACCGACACACCCATACACACACACACAAACACACACACACACACACACACACACACACACACACACACACACACACACCCAGAACTTTTTTTTAAAAATGCTTTTTTTGATTTAGGGTGTCTCTAAACATGTATTTCCGGTGAAATCTCGACATGAAATTTTTGGGTGGAATACAATACTTCCCCTACTTGTTGCTGTAGTGTTTAAGGCCCGCTTTTACAACTACGGCACCGCAGGCGGTGACACTGATGGTACATGGAATGAAGATGGAGCACCGATGGAATGAGATGGCGGGGGAAACCGGAGCACCCGGAGAAAACCCGCCCTGACGCCGCTTCGTCCACCACGAATACCACATGCGGATCCCTGGGATTGAACCCGAGCCGCCTAGGTGTTCCCCTACTTAGCAGTACAGAAAGTACAAATATAGAAAACTCAAATTTTATTCCCAAGCTCCTTTAGTTCGAGAGAAAGGGTTCGTTGTGTTGAGAAAGGCTGTTCTAAGCTACCCAGCAAGACTGCTGAAATATATTACGCAGTAAAAGTATTCAGATGTATTCGTAGCTCTTGGAGCGTCTGGTGGTTTTGCTCCCCACATATGGGGAGAAAAACATGGTACTTCCGTGAAAGTAATTTGAAATCAATAATATACTGAGCATTCTTTCTTGACACTATTTCTCACTGAATGCAGGAAAAGCTATTTATACAGCGCAGTTTGCATTCTGGATTCGAGCCTTAGGTACAATCTTTCAGTGCTACTTATTAGCGTTCATAATACGGTAACACACTTATTTTAGTTTTAATGATATTATAGTATTTTAAGAAAAAACGCAAGCACACTAAATTCCCTTCTGCATTTCTGCAGTGTATGTACATATTTGTGCCTGTGGAGGAAGGCTGAAAGCGGAAGTGGGATAGGAGAGGAATGAAATTCCTAAGAAGATTGTAAATGGAGCCATTAGGAAGAAAATAAAAATGAAAAGCTGGGGATATATTACGCACAAAATGAAATGTTGATGTGCTAAGGCGCTATTACGAGAAACTAGGAAATAAAATGTAGAAGAAATTAGCAAAGAGAGGGAACTCGTAAACTTTCTCATTTGTTTAGCACAAGAGACAATGCAGCTATATCATTATGTAATATAAGTTTTCTCCTCACCGTTAAACTATTTTTATGAATGCTTTTTCTTCTATCTACTTCTGTGCAGTCAAGATGAACGTTCATTATACATGCAGCATAAAGCGATAGCTATTTATTTAAACACCCAAATGCCATGTAATACTTTAGAAATATGTGCACTTTGCATTCTCACGAGAGAAGACCCAACACTTGGGAAAAGTATTAAGTATTTGAAAGTGGAATCCAACAGGAAGGAGTACCTCGAATATGGTTACTGCTCCAAAACTATTGGTTTAAGCTAAATTGTATTCTTTATCGATATCTATATATCTTGCATAGAGAGATTTTATACAACTCTTACAGTTTACAAGCTTCACAGGAGTTAGAATGAAGAGAGCTTCACAAGCTGTTCCCAGAATATTCAAGATATTGTCAAGAATATATGCCTTTGTAAGCACCAGTTGGCAATAAGGTGACAATGGGCGGCTCAGAACAAACGCCGTGGCCCGTATTTCTTAAAGCTTTCAAACCGCAGGGGCTTTATTTACGGCGTAAACCGAGAAAAAGATAAACATGCTTTAACAGCAAATACCTATCAATGGAATAGTAAGTAGACACAGAAACAGGTTTAAAATCATAAATGGTCCAGAATGCCCTGTGTAACGGTGAGGACCAAACAACAGATATGGCCAAAGCTCAGTCAACTATGTAGAACTTTAAAATTGGACACCAGATGCGGCAGAAACTGGCCAATAAAGTATTATTGTCAAGAAATACTTAAAGTCGTTTCTGCTCTTTATCATTAATATACATTTTAATAAATTGTAAAATCAGAATTAAACTTTAAAAACTGTTATGAACTAAATGTTTATGTTAATTATGTTAACATTTATATTAATGTGTTATATATTACTATTTGTTATTTATCACGTTAAATATAATTATTATGTTAGGGGATGGATGTAAAAATTACATAATGGATAATGAAGTTGAAATTAAAAAAGAAGAAAAAAAAAAAAAAAAAAAAGGGGGAATGAGCCGAGAAACTTCAATTCCAGAGAATTCACCGGTATGGGCTATATAAGTAGCTGACATGGACCTATGTCCTCCTCCATGGTTTAGAGAAGGTGTGTCAACCTGTAGCCCGGGGGCCGCTTGTGGCCCTCTATCCCATCGCATGCGGCACGCAATGATATATGTAAATTACAACATTATTTATGAAATAAGAAATTATATTTGGAATAGGATAAACTTGAAAGAGCAAGACCTTTTTCATTTCCAACACATATTTTGGCGAAAGTTCATCAGTCATCCTCTTACTAACAATATGGGGAAATTACACCTGTTTTAAGAAATACCCAGCCCATATTTTTATTCACGATCGTATTTACCCTATATCTCCGTGCAATGTTGCCCGCACAGTAATGTTATTACTTTCAAAGGCCATATGTGCCGGAAGCTTTATTATCGTTGCACTTTATAGACATTTCAAATTAGTTTCCAGCTTGCAGCTATTCGCTCACATTGTAGTGTCAGTGTTAGTGACAGCTTTGAAGAATATAATTATTTCTGTGATTTTTCGTAAGTGATAATTATCGCTTCTAAGTGTAGCGGCGAGAAAAGAAAAGAATTGTGCTCATGAAACCAGTGAATATAACGTAACAATTATGTTCGGATTCCATCATAATATATTCTAGGGGCAATCTTATGGCAAAAAACTCGCAGGAGAATACGGTGAGTAATACGGAAGACTGTAGGAAATTGTACGCTCTGGATATGCCACAGCACAACCATTACTATCATTTATTTTCGATCCATCAGTATATATAGGAATGAAGCTCTGATGCATTCTACAGATTTCGTGAAACATTTGCTGGTAATAGGAAATATTTGTATCCAGTTTGTTGTATATGGCTAGAGTGGCGAGGATAGATGGAGTTTCAGGATTCCAAGAGGTATTGCTAAAACGTTTGAGTTTTATCATAGGAGGAAAACCTAAATTGGTCGTGCATAGTCTAGTGCTGAAGGAAGGGTTTTGGGATTTCCTGCTGAAGTATGATTATTGTCATTAGTAGGGAAGGGATATGGCGAAGTAGCAGAAACTGGCAAGGCAACTATCTTGAAGCGTACAATAAACTCAGCAATTCTTACTCCTCAGCAAGTGACATCCAAAAACCCTTTAGTGCAGACAATTTTACTGCTATATAGTAAGAGTAAACCATGTAATAAATGTGTGATACTGGCAGGGATACCGCATCATATTGGCATATTTGGAAACTAGAAAATGGAGCAGCTAAAGAAGCAGCTTGCCCCTCTACAAGGCCTTTCCGTATGATAAATTTGAGGGTCTATTTCGTGAAGACAGGGTATCCGACTTGAAATTAAACTTTCGGGACAACATTTTATTTGTAAGAATGTATTACTTCTAACTCAATCTCTGGTAAAAGCGAGTCACGCAGTAGCAGAAATAATTGCAAAAAGATTTTAAGCATTTTCAGATTACAAGTTTGTTAAAGAATGTATTAAATGTCAGTGTTATATGCGCAATTTGCAAAATTGAGCTTGTCGCGAGAGACTATAGCTCACCGTATTGACGAATTAGCATCCAATATAGATATAATTTTAAAATACCAAGTTAGTTCTATTCTCTGGTATTCGATGAGAATAGTGATGCTAGCGATTCTGCCCAATTAGCAGTTTTCGTTACGGGAGTTGATAATAATGTCAATATTACAGAAGAATTACCTGCTCTTGTCCCTCTTAAAAGTACCACTAAAGTCAATGATTTAGTGGGAGTTGTCATAAAAACCTTGAACTGGCTTGGCTTGAAATAATTAACGGCTAGCAGAGCTACCTAAATTCGGGAGGACTTCTGTAATACAATATCACTGCTTAATGCACCAAGGAAACCTTTGCGTAAACCCCTAATGTTTTGAAAGTTGTTATAAAAGTAGTGAATTTCATTCGTTCACATTTCTTACACAATTTGGATTCAAAATTATAAGATATTGCTTATTATACCAAAATAATATCGCCAAACCGTTGTAAAATGTTGAAGCAAGTGTTTCATCTCAAAAACGAAATACAAACATTTATGCAGGAGAATGGCAAACCTATTGTTGAATTTAAAGACGCAGAATGGATTCTGAGTTTGCCTTTCTGGTAATCCACGTCTCCAAGATGTGACCAATTGATCACGAGTATATTTGATCACCTGAAGGCCTTTGAAACAGACGTGCGACTTTGGGAATCACAAATGAAAACAACTTTGTGCATTTGCTGGGCTTACTAGAATTTCCTAAAGTAGGTACGTAGAAATTATATCACAATTAAGAAGCGAATTCCGCGTTAGATTTTAAGACTTCAAGGACAATGTTATAATTTCAATCTGTTTTCTTCACCTTTCTCCATTTCCATAGACGAGGATCTGCAAATGGAGAGCGTTGATTTTCATTGAGCACCAGGCCTAAAGAATAACTTTAGCAATGTTCCCTTACTACAAGTCTATCGCCATTACTTTCGCATACATTAATAGACATGCAAAGCCGGCGGAGGCGATGGATTTTTTTCGGGTGTAAAAATCCTTAACATGGCTTCCTTTGAAGGGAAGTGAAACCGGTGGTCCCTTTCGTAGATTTAAGGTATGTAAAAGAACCTCAAAAACCTAATAAATAGAACTCTGAGCCATTTTTCACGCCCATTATATAACGTGACAATGAGAACTACAGCAGCTAAAGAGCGTCTATTAACACAAAAAAAAAAAAAAAAAAAAAAAAAAAAAAAAAAAAAAAAAAAGCTCGTGGTCCAACGAGTTTTAGTCTCAGAGTTGATAGTTGATAAGTTGTTTGTTGTGTTGCCGTAGCAGTGTCAAGGACAGTCAGAACAGTCCCCGCTTCTGTAGTGTGGTGGTAGCCTGTCAGCCTCACATCCAAGAGGTCGCAACTTCGAACCTCGGTTTGGGTGAGTTATGTATACATTTTTTTTTTCAGTTAACCCTTCATCCTGAGAAGAATTTCGGGTAACCTTAAGCTCTATGGACCTCGAATTCATCTGAGCATCATTTCATCAATTCATCATTCATCCGTCAGCCGATGTGACATTACGTTGGAGGACGTTAATATACCAAAAATAAAAAAGAAAGACTTAACATCCTTAAGCTGCCAGGTTACTATAAAAGTGAACAGTCGTGAATTGTGACTCTGTACATGCAACAGTCGTCCTTGTAATTGTGTGAGCACTTCGCTCACAGTTTTATATGAAATAAAATGACTTAAAAACTACCAGATTTGTCATTTGTCACAATATATGCTTTGTGATATACATATCTTAAATATGACATTTTGATCAAAATTGAGCAAGCTTGAAAACCTTCCCAATAAATTGGTAGCCTAATGTGAGAGAATTCATTTTGAAGACCTGAAATGTTAAACATCAAGCTTTTTATGTATCGATTCTTTTTGTTTTCAAGTTATGATATTCACAGTTCAGGGGGTCAAAATATATATTTCCAGTAAAATATGATGTCCGATTTTAGGGCGGAATACAATGATTTGTTTAACCTACTATAAGTGTGCAGTAAAACCGGAAAAAAGAAAAAGAATTTCTTATCAGTGCTACCACCTCCTAAAAAAGAAGAAATACATATAAATTACACACCTCATTAAGTCCTCACCTTTCTATAGCTTTATCCGCTATACATCAATCACTGTTCTATATACCACGCAATAAACTGCAATCTATTCTTCTACAGGATATTTGCCGCTTAACAGAGTGTGTGAACAGCCAGAGTTGCCTCATGGCTTTATTGTCTTCTGGGTTATAAAAATGCAGGCAGTTGTGTGGCTTCGCAGTAATAAATCTAAATGGATTTTACTGTTTCTATAGCAATAAAATAACACCCACCAGTTTGTGAAACTGATGTTACGACAATATTACAACAACATGCATAACTGATGTTGACTGTTATGTTGAAACAGCAATGTCTTCAGAATCTGTCTTCATGTTCCAAATTGAAATATTACAATAATACTTTTACTCTGCAATATGATAGTACCATGTCTGTCTCACATCCAAGAGATCCCAAGTTCGAATCTCAATTAGGGTAAGTTATCTCGATAAGGTTCTTGCCGAGTAACTTTAAACTCGATGGACCTCGTGCTGATTTGAGCATCATTTCAGTAATTTCATTCACTCATCGTGTGATATGACAACTACGTTGGAGGAAGTGTGAGATTTCTTCCTCAAACTATCATTTACGTGGAGAAGTTGAAAATATTTTAACTTTTGCAAAGACGGCTTTAACGATTTTGATTAAAATATACCAAGATTTTACAAATGAAATGTGTGTTTTGAATTTTGTGGGAATAACCTCTGAAGTCCTTTGCGTTCTGGACCACTTCTGCATAGCTGGTAAACCGTAAGAGAAGACAAAATATTTCTGTCTAGAAATTGTATACCTGTGGCACACAATTTGTATAAATAATTGTTCTGTAGAGTTGACCATCTTTGTGCTATCCTTGTTATTTGTTTAAATGTTCTAATACTTAGGCGTTTCTCCAATAGAAACGTTTTTTCTGTCCCCACCATTCAAAAGAATGGAATGACAAAGTGACAACTTCTTAAAGGATTTCTCTATCGTTTAAAATCTGCAGTACTCCCTTGTTCCCCGGGCACCTACTATGAAATATAGGTAATTTCTGAAAATGTTTATCTCAATTTGCATGAAGTAGATAGTGGAATACAAGTTTATAAGAATAGTTTACACAAGAGTAGACAAAGCAAGTGATTGGAATATATCAAAATTTTTAAAATGTCTAATCTACTAGTTTCCACATGTAATAATAATAATAATAATAATAATAATAATAATAATAATAATAATAATAATAATAATAATAATAATAATAATAATAATAATAATAATAATAATAATAATAATAATAATAATGATAATGATAATGATAATGATAATGATAATGATAATGATAATAATAATAATAATAATAATAATAATAATAATGATGATGATGATAATAATAATAATAATAATAATAATAATAATAATAATAATAATAATAATAATAATAATAATAATAATAATAATAATAATAATAATAATAATAATAATAATAATAATAATAATAATAATAATAATAATAATAATAATAATAATTTCCCTAGGGCGTCTTCCCCTTATTCAGAGGTTACCCTCATCGCCCGGCCGCTGCGTCCTCCAGCCGCAGCCAAGGCCACGGAGGAGTGCAGGTTGGGGGTGGCGGGGGTCAGCACGCCGACTCCACCGACCGTAAGGCGACTACTTTGACCTTTTTAGGGACACTACCTTTCTATCAGGATAGCTCCTCAATTGGCCCCCCAGGGACCTAACGAGGCTGAGTGCAACCCCGTACCAGACCTCCCAGCGGGGGAAAAATCCCATGCCGGTACCGGGGATCGAACCCGGGTCCTCCGCGCCACAGACAGGTGCGCTACCACTGCGCTACGGAGGCGGTAATAACAACAACAACAATAATAATAACAATAACAATAATAAAATAATAATAACAATAATAATAATAATAATAATAATAATAATAATAATAATAATAATAATAATAATAATAATAATAATAATAATAATAATAATAATAATAATAATAATAATAATAATAATAATAATAATAATAATAATAATAATAATAATAATAATAATAATAATAATAATAATAATAGTAATAGTAATTCCCTTGAAAAGAGAATAGGAAGCTAAAGACGCAAACAAAACAAATTAGAACATACGGCAAGTGCCATGGAAAAAGAAAGACAAACACAAGTCTTCAGAATAAAAAAACGATGATGTTATAAGCAGTGTGAAGCACTTCAATATGTTTTCGGTACCACAAGAATTTGTAGCTGCAATGCTGCCTCTCGGACATACCTAAAGAAACCTAAACCTAAAGAAACTGTTCGCAAATGCGTATTTCTCTATCTACTACATTCCCATTGACATAAGCATTTTCAGAAATTAACTTACTGCGAATTTTTGTAGGTGCAAATGGAAGATTGAAATGCAGTAGCCTTTGAGCGATAGTCAACTCTTTTAAAGCTGGCGCTCTATGAAGGCTTTCAAATTGCGTTCTCTTTGCAAGGAGAAAATATAAACGTATAACATATGCCTATTTGACAAATTTAAACCAACAATAAAGAATATCTCCAAAATGGTTCACTCAAAAGAAAATAGAATTACTTAACTTAAATGCTGTGTTTTAACGATATGCACATTTTTAATTTAGTAAGCCTTTGTCTGCCTCTTGCTGTTTATCTTTGTTGTTGTTGTGTTTAACGCCCGCTTTTACTACTACGGCACCGCAGGCGGTGACACTGATGATACATGGAATGAAGATGGAGCACCGGTGGACTGAGATGGCGGGGGAAACCGGAGGACCCGGAGAAAACCCGCCCTGACGCCGCTTCGTCCACCACGAATACCACATGCGGATCCCTGGGATCGAACCAGGGCCACCTAGGTGGTGTTTATCTTTGTGGAAAACTCATCCACAATGAAGAGGTCTTCTGGGGACATTTCCAGAAAATACAAGCTATGACTTAGAAACTGTCAGGGAATCGGCTTTTTGTGTCCGTCACTGCTTGCTGTCCCTCCGACTGGAGTCGAGTGGGGTTACGTTAATGTAAACATATTTAATACACTTGTCTACAAATGAGAAAATATTACATATAAGATGTGTATACAGATTTGGTTTTGAGACACTGAAAATGAATACATTCCCACAACTTACAAATTATTAATGTTTATGTATACATTTACGACTGGTATAAATAATTCAATCTGTCAAGTATAATTCAATATCTCAATGCGCAATTTAGTGGCTAAATTTTAACCCTTCATATAATTTCAAATTAGTTTCTGATCTATAGACTGAGCGAGTGCATCGGATTGTTTGTCGTATGATTGAGTGCGCAAGAAACAGCTTTGTTTAACTTGCTGCTGACCAGTATTTCGTGGGCTATATTCATGTGCACTAAACTTGAAGAGGCAGATCTGATTAGGGTATACAATTGTATAGCTTTATATATTTACACCTTTTGGCTGAAAGTGGTGAACTTCAACTGTTGTAGATTGCAGAGTTCTGCAAGAAATCTGTAATCACTAAGTAATTTCCAAGTATGAAGTGCCGTAGGAAAATATGTAAAGGAAATGCTCGGAAATCAATGCATAGGTATTCAATTAATGCAGAAAATAATATTAATTTAAATAAATATTTTTTCTACCTAACATTTTTTCCTCAATATCTCACTTTTTAATCTAAAATATCCTGGACTTTATCAATAGCAGAATAACAAAAACTAACACCTATACCCTATCCAGCCTTAAAGTGGGCACAGATGTGAACATTACGCCCCAGCACAACTTTCAGCGCGCGTGGAGTGCGATTGGAAATAGTTCCGTACTACATTGTGTTTATTATGGCTTATTTAATATTTTCAAGTAATGAACCGGGTGAATAAATACCGTAATTCAACTTACAAAACATTTAAACATGAGCATAAATATTTTATTTCTAATCATTACCACGTGGTACTCGGTAATTCTCCGATTTCGTTGTTGCTGCAGTGAAGTGATACTCTGACACTCGCATTACTAAAATAGTAATGCACCTGCAGTCAGTGTGGCGGAGTGTTCAGGTTCTCAGAGTAGTTAAGGAAACATAAAAGCGGAAAGCCTCTAAGAATTGGAGAAAAGACTATTGTATTACATGTTTAACTTTTTCTTTCAAAGTTATGACACTCGTGTTGTGAAAGACGTAACCAAATTGACGTCTGAAACAACTGGTATGTCTATGTACACTGTTTCTAATGTGGAAACGGAAATGAAACAAACAGGAACTGTAAAAGTCCCTAAAAAGAAAAGAGAAGAACCATTTAGTGTTTTAGGCAAAGTGGGTGTTATTCGCTTTAAAATGCCTAATTTATTTTTAAACAGCGGGCCTCCTAAAATAGATAATGAACATTGAGCCAGATGTTCCAAATTTTAGGTAAACCACGTCCCACACTTTGTTGAAAGACATTGGGTTTCAGTTTACAAAAAGAAAGACAATGTGATATTTGATCGGGAAGCTTGTGTAGTGGAGAAGTTATCTGAGATCTCAGGGTGCCGCGCCTATCTGATGACTGAGGTTAACCTAAGTTTTTACTCACAAAACTACATTTCATAACTTTTCTTAATCAACTTCTTTAATTATTTAATAAATGTGAGCCGAGTGAAATTCTAACCTCACACTGCTACAGTGAAAGATTTAGCGGTTGCGATAACATCAGATGAAAACAGCTGTTCGCAGAGAATATCAACACGTGCTTGTTGGCGGAGTGATACAATCGCAATGTTTATGTGCGTACCCACTTTAAGCTCGGAGGGACTATAGAATGCCACATATGAAAACATTAGATATGAACATTGGAATGTTGAAAATATGTTTTTAATTATTTAATTATTCACTTTGTGACAAGTTTGTTGTAGGCCAGGTAAGTTTCAGTGTTACTGAGCGATTCCGATAATTTTTTAACAATACTCATTTGCAAGAATAAAATTTATCTAATTAGTAGTGTTCTAGCCAGGCCAAGTACTAAGCCGCCTGAAAGAAAAGGAACAAACATGAAATATGTAGTGCACGTACCGTTACGCTCGGCCAGACTCCATCCCCCAGGCTAAATCACAAGTGAACGTACAGTAAGCACCTTTTGACCTGTGCTGTAATATTTCAAAACTGATATTTAATACAAGACATTCCACTTTTTATAGCACGAAAATAAAACCTAAAGCTAGAATTCTATTGAAAGGAAGTAATAATAACTACACACTATGTATTTAACAGAATCACTATCCACCACCAATTATCAAAGTATCCAACCAGTAAACACAATACACTTAGTGAGCTATTGCCAGGCATTTGGTTTTGTGAATTCTAAAAAATGGTGGTCCTGCTTATAGGCAGTTGTTAATAAATTATGCATGCATAATGTACCTATAACAATCACTATATTTTTAGTTAATCTCGTGTAAAAGGCGCAGTAAATGTGCTTCCATGAAAATGCCAGTATAAACACGTGATAACGGATATCAGCTAGGCTCTAGTCTATACCGTGTTTTGTGCAGTTTCATATTCTATGTATGTGTAACACTATTACCTGTCAGTGAAGAATCTGTCTACAGTGTTTTAGTGCAGCAAAGTGTCATAGTATACCGTAGACCTTTCCATGCCCCTTGTCGGCTGTAAAGGAGAATCAAGGAAAACAGAAAACAGTTAAGAAACATTTCTCATTAAAATATGTTCAGATTCTAGGACTGTAGCCTCTTATATACCATTAAGGAGGTAAGTTTTGCTGAGCTCAGAAAACTGACTAAGTCTGTATGTTTGTTCAAGAACTTCATTAATGTAGAAAATGACTTTTGTGGAAGGCATGAACCACAGAAATATAAATACATTGTACGTAAGTAGAGACTAAGGCTGGAGTGCAGAGGCCTCTTTACTTTGATGTTTCAGAGAGGTGAGCAGAAATTTAATTCGAAACGAAGGAGTGAAGGGCCTCATTTCCATTCTTAAGCATCTCCTTTTGTTTACAACGACTTTTCTCTGTTTTCAAGTTCACTACAGTGGCTTAGACATTAGGTATCCGCTTTACTAACTGAAAGTACTGGGTTCAAAGAATATGTAAGACTTTAAGGCAATCCACTTGTGTGAAAGAATTAAACTTCTACAATTTTCATTTGAGTGACCTGAATTTTTTACGACAGTAGGTATAAGATTGTCTCATAAATTTGTTCGTTTTGCTCGCAAGTTCCATCTATAGCACCTGAAAACTCTAAACCTTCTATAACCACCCTACGACTTAGAGGTCAACAAGCAGACTTGCTAGTGCACACGTCAGTGCAACAGAAAGTTTGGTAACTACTCTGTCACAGCTGTGCTGCGGTTAAGCACTGATACTAGGCGTTCTTAGTGATTGAACCGCACGAACTTATAAGACAGCCTTATTATGCAGCGAGAGCATGATCAGAACAACTAAGATGTGAGTATATTTTTTGAAGCGAGCGGTAGCCTGTTTCATAATATTCGTACGAGCGTCTTAATTGTCATTATACTCAATTACCATATGGCTAATTATTCTAGAACATTTCTCTAAATTTAAAACATTTATAAAGTGCTTTTAATGTTCTACAAGACAAGTTATTGTCGCTGGTATCCGGCAGTTTAATTATTCATTTTTTATTCGATTGTGCACACAAGCATCGATCTTTGCACCTTCGACAGCGAAGTTAGTGATGTTACGTTGACGCTGACACAATCATAGTGTTGTAACCTTTATAAAGGTATGTTTAATAGAATGTTATCTACAGTATTAACACTAATTATTCATATAGGAATACAAAGGAATCGATGGTTTCACTTTTAGCCACGTGAGAATGTGTGCAGAGGACAAACTGTTGATTGCTACAAGGGGATCCTTTGATTGGTGGTTAGTAGTGTCGTTATAAATAGTTGAATCTTTGATTAGTGAATAGCAATGTGGTTATGCAAGGGTGCACCTTTAATAGCAGTATTGTTTATGAAGAGTCGAATGTGGGTAACTTAAAGCTCCATGAAACTTGGGCTCATTTGAGCATCATTTCACCCGTTTCATTCATTCACCGTCCGATATGACATTACGTTGGAGAACGTTAATTAAAAAAAGTTATGAAAAGGTGGCTTCAATGAGGTCCATTACGGCGTATAACTGCTACATTATGGCATAGTCGAGCATAATGTAATACAACGAACAATCAAAATTTCACACCTGTGTGCGGCCGCGCGCCTCAAAGAACCTCGTTGTAAGCTACCTCAAACCACCGCGCGGCAAGTAAACAAGCAAACAGAGTTGACAATGGAGCGCAGCAAAACAAAGCGTTTCCAGATTGTTCGACATACTTTCGACAGTCGGTTTATTTACGAGAAGTTCGATAAAAGGCGAAATTTTGAGAAGAGCCCATGTTACGTTATCCTCATCTAATAAGTTGGTCGAGACGGCGAGACGCGCAGTTCTTGGGATTGAGTGGCGAGCACTGAACGACATGGCTATTAGCAGTAGTGTGTGTGTGTGTGTGTGTGTGTGTGTGTGTGTGTGTGTGTGTGTGTGTGTGTGCAGTCGTTGAGAGAAATGTGAATCTGTGTCGTCTGTTTTGGGACATTTAGTCATCGCGTCGGAGTTATACGAAGCAGATTTAGTGAATGTGGTCCTCGACGCCAGTAGTTTGTGACACAGTGTAGGACCGAAAGACTGAAGTATGTGTCAAGGTTACGAGAGGACAGAACAGTGACACGCAAGGTCATGACGAATTGTAGATTTCGTTAACAGTAAAAACAGAACAGTGCTTTTGTGATTCAGTTTTAGAAGACGAATGAAGCAAGAAGAAAAATTTACTGAACTTTGTTGTCATTTTGTCACAGTAATCACAAAACTACAAACTACAAACAATGCTCAGAAGTGCTCACTCAGTTTTAAGCTTTTCTGAAAGAAGTTAATCGGTCAAATGTTTTGACACATTCTAAAGGCACCAGCTGAGTCGTTCACTCACTAACTTAATCGCACACTTACTTCTCCAGACTCGCTCCACTAGGAATCACCTAAATTGCAAGAGCACTTCCTTATATGCGAGTAGCCTTCGAAAGTTTCCAGCAACTTTTATTTGGAGAAACATCCAGCAGGTCCTAGTATGCTAGCGGAAGCATTTATTATGTTTATGCTGTGCGACCAAATTTCCGATAATCTTGCGCCTTGGCAGCTGCTTGTAGCTTTGGTTTTATGCAAGTATTGAAAGAACTGCGTTTTACTGAGTAAGACTATTAATCCAATACTGTTATTGATGGAAAAAGAAATAAAAAATAATTCACTGGCATAAGTTTGGTTTTACACATTTTTAGACATTTAAAATTACTTTTACTGTAAAATGAGCTTGACTAATAACACTGTAACCCACCCACCCTCCCAAAAAAGTAGTCAATTTTTCATATTATGTAAGGCTTTTGTTCACTGATACAATTCCGCTCTTTTCTAATACTCCAGGCGTTGTCTGGCTGCACGTAAACATAAGCTAATCTTGCAGGTAGACTCTAGAAGAAGGATCGAGTTTCTCCCCTGAGGCTGGTCCCAATCCCTTTTTCACTCCCGACTCTGATTCTGAATCCGTGGAATGAAAGAAAGAGTCTAATTTCACAGACTATGTTATATGTTCTTGTAAAAGATTTAAATTACATACAAGCCCAGTCTGAGTTGTTAACATCTAGATTAAAGGAGTGGAATCTCTTACAAACGGGTAACAAAGTATCAACTTATCGCAAGCGTCAACATAGTTTATCGGCATATTTTTTTCTAAAAAGGATGATCTTGTTTATTGTAATAATGTGAGAGCTAGACAGACAACATATTCCTCATGAGTGGCGTTTATTTATCGACTCTTCAAAGTCAAGTCTTATAGATGTATTGCTACACAAGATAATATTTATCCTTAGGTATCAGTGGCTTATGGCGTAGGCGTGTTAGAAACGTAAGAAAACATGAATATCCTACTAAAAGCAGTAAGTAAATAATGACCAAGAATGGCAAATATGTAGAGACCTAAAATTTATTGGTCTGTATACCGGAATTCAACCTGTCAACCTCCTGACCTCATACTCACACGCAACACTGGGATCCAATCACTTCATGGCTAAATGCCATTTAGCAACAGATGAAACTGACATGGATAGCTCAGGTTTTGAAGCTCTGTCTATGCTAATTGCAGAAGTCAGTGATAAAGGAGTGTTGACATATTGGTAATCAAACATTCGAAGAAGTTTATTTTTTATTTATGCAACCATGCCCTCTAGAAAATGGTATTTTATATTCACCCAAAGGCTCAGCTAGTCAATCAGTTCACCACTACAGGGTGGTGATTTTGTTTCTCCCTTATAGAGTACAAATATGCCTTTTTCTATTATTGAAAATTACCCTTATTGACACAGAGACATGAATCAGGGTGCTGTCACATTAAACCCCGGATTTACTGATGTATCCCTGGAGAAATGCCTATCGGTCAATGCTAAACAGTAATGCAATGAGCAACATAAGAAGACGGCAATGTAGCCCAGTAGCATTAGAACCAAACAGTGCCAGAATCAGAATAATACACATGAAACTATCATATTCTAGATCAAAGCTCATTTTAACTACTTATAAGCTGAATTCTCGTCATACAATGGACGTAATTTCACGCAAAGAGTAGTTAATTTATGTGTATCCATAGGTGAAACGTTAAGTTCTAAGTTCTCATCTAAGTGTTTTTAAAGACGCTTACACATATACCACAATTCTAGCTGTATTTTAGATTTTCTTCATATATATTTAATAGTTTCTTAGACAAATATGAATACATGAGCATTATAACTTTTAAGCACAGTAAACATTACGTATTGAAAATAAAAAATAATACTATATGGTTACTAGCACTCAAAACTTATATTTATAATTTGTTTCACTCTTCCAGTCGTTTCAGAAACTAAATTTATATTTTTAATATTATTTTTCAGTAACTATGAATTAGGTATATCATATATCGAGAAATTTGACAGTATGAAAAAAATGCCACAATTTTAATTAATTCTCTGCAAGTTAATCCTATAAATTTGAAAAGGGTCGTTTGCAAAGTACATCGTGTGGAACACATTCTATGCGCAGAAGTGAAAGCACAGTCAGTCAAGCAGAAAGCATTAGAACTGAAGAAGGGTCAGTAGGCCGTGACTTCTTGAGCATTTTAAATTGGCACGTGACATTTCGGATAATGCGGAGACAACATGCCATAACTTTGGAAAAATGACAGTTGTAATTGTTAGTTACAATCTAAGGAGAGATAGGTGACTGAAGTCTCAAAAATTCTTTTTTATTTTTGAAAATTAGTGTGAAGCTCTAGCTGAATAGAACGATCTATGAATTTCTATGACTGCGATAGTATTTACATAGTTAAATGGCTATTTAATAGAACACAGCAGCCTTTAAATACCTGCCATGTCTCCAACTTTAACTTGGTTTTCCTCAAAACCACATTTTGTTTGCTTTATGTACCTTTTTCCCTGAAATTAATGGGCCCAATCGTAGCCAATATTTGCAGGAACATGTAAATATAATGTATGCTTAATGTGCTTAATATGTGTAGTAGTGAATATTATGGGTCAAATATTATGAATATTCCCATAGAGCACATCTTTTTCATGAATTATTAAATTTTTTTTTAATTCATTACTAAGAGCCCATGTACTAAATTTAAAAGTTATATCAGTAATAGTTTCAGAAAAAAAAGCAACGGAGCATAAACTACTATTAAAAGTAATATATAACATCAGGATACAAAGAGCTGATCCTTGAAAGTTACCAATCAGATATATACAAATAAGGCTAATGTATATGTAGAAGACATCAATCTAAGTGTAAATAAAGTTTGTTGAACTTATATCTGTAATAGTTTATGAGCAATTTGTTTCAGTAAAAGAATACACTTTTGCATATTTATTCTCTTGTGTCCCCTTAATTACTTAAGCTCAATAATGTGCCAACATGTCATTCAATTATTTCGGAGCATCCGTTTATCCCGAATCTACTGCAATGCACTCGCAGTGGTTCTTATATATCAGGCTTAAAAAGTCAGCGGTAGCATATTTCTACACCAGCACAGGAATGCCATTCTCAATTTCCTGTCAATATTCAACGTTACGCTCAAAATTTCGCTCTGGTGCCCCAGAATAGTTGATTTCCTTTCCTCAAGTCTGCTTCCCAATATTATCAAATTCTCTCAGTGACACGCTTCGCTTGTTTCCTTTTGACTCTCCTTTAAAGCTTTTCCTTTAGTTGAAAGAGGAGTATAATAATTCTTAAGGCCGACAGGATAGGGATTTCTATGGTGTGCAAGTGCAGTTTGTGTGTATGTAGTATGTAGTCTGTAATAGGGTAGACATACCCAGAGAGGTAAGCTGGTCGGAGGAGCTCGTTCATAGCCTCGGTCGTGCAGAAACCCCTGTGGCACAACACACACGTAAATGTGCAGGTGTTCCATTGTGCTGGAACATTGTTGCTAATCTGCTAGTGAAAACACTTAACAACTTGTATCATTTACTTTAAAACAGCACTATCTCTAGAACACACAATAGTATTTAGTAAGAATGTTGAGATAAATCAGTATGTTCGGTAATTCCTAACGCTAGCACTCCACTGGCAGTAATTTACTGCTTTTATTAGCAGTATTGTCATGTTTAAATCTAAGTTTATATGTTAAACAGATGCAGCACATCAAAGCGTGTTTTTCTAAAATTTTCAGCCAATTTAGCCGAAAATTTGTTTTCAATAGTACACTGCCCTACACAAAAATGGTGTTTTCAAGTGAATGCATGTTACCAAGCAGACTTTTGCACCGAGTTGCACACTGTAATCCCTTTTTATCTATCAGGGCAGGCTTTGAGAAAATCAAGAATCTATGTTTCATAAAATTGGGTGTTGTGAGTAACTCTATGTGTAACCTAGGCAGGCACAGTGATTTTTTTAAAGTGTTTATCTCAGAATAACCATAAATAAGCTTAAAACAGTGTTTTTACTGCACTCAGGTAAGAAAATTAACATGACTCCAATTTTGAGGTTAGAATGAATCAAAGAGAATAGCAAGTGTGGCATAGCTACTAAGATGTAAACAGTTTCCTAGGAAATACGAGCCCAGCTTACAAAATCGCTGTGAACACCATGTTGGGAAACTTAGGAAAAACTAGGTTGCAACAAGAGTTTGAAGTTACATTGCCTACATTCTTACATTGACTATTTTTCACGTTGTCTTAGATTTTACAGCAAGAAACAGATGAAAGTTTTCAACCAAGATTTGAAAGACACTAGATATCACGGTGTTTGTTGCTTAACATGTATGCAGACTGCTGTTGGTACCAGACAAGGGAAACTTATGGAAGAAGCTCTTGTAGGATAGTATCAATAATTTAAAATTACATAATTACACAACTGTAATATGTATAACGTTCTTACGCATGAACAATTATCTGGTGGAATGGAACAATTATATCGGGAATGAATAAATATGAAAACTTTTATTTTTATTTTTTAAAGCATCTGGACGTGATAGAAGAAAACTGATAACATTTGAAATCAGCACCACAAAATTGTAGGGAGCGAGCATTCATAACTAAAAGGTATTTTTTAAAATACAGAACAGTGTAAACATAATATAGTTATAGATTTCAGTTAAATATCTGTATTAGTTTTAGACTTATTGAATTTTAAGGCTGGATTTACCATCCTATATCAAATGTCCCACACGATGCAATTTTGCAAACAATTGTTTTTTGAATTACTATGAATTTACCTTGCTATAGCGAACAAATATCTCATGTGATTTTTGTTTTTACTGCCCTTAGTTCACAAAAAACTATTTCTAAATAGTACAACTGAAAAACCCTTGGAGATAAGGAACAGATTTAATTGATTGAGTTTTGGGAATATACTTGTCAAATTTAAGAAGAATTGGATGTAAACTGTGTGGAACATTTTGAATAGGTGAATGGTTGAAAAATATTTCCAAAAAACCTCAAATTTGAAAATGAAAAAAAAAATGTGTTTTTGTTTTTGAACATACATTATAACTAAAAAGACTAACAAAAACGATAATAGTATCACTTTTGTCTATACAGGATGGGACAGAAACAATAAGCAGGTTTTTAATTAATAGCCATTTTGAATCTAGAGACTTTTTGTCGCAAATATGTGGCAGGACTGTAGAGTGGACCTTCCAAATCAGTTCGCCATTTTGTATTCCCTGTTCGCCCTGTTAGTTATGGAGCATGGACGATAATAAAGCGTGTTTGCACCGTACATTGGTAAATCAGAACCAGTTCACTCACAGAAACTCAGAGAGGATTTCAACTTAATCGGTGTGATGCACCGTCTAAGGTTACTATTCATGGGTGTGACAATGGGTTGCAGAAGGTGGCGACCTCCTTCTATACGCAGCGAACAAAACATTGCAGAGAATAGTCTTCTGTCGGCCATTGCTTTACATATGTCGGTAGACATTTGAATGACGTATTCAAATAACGAGAAGTGATCTCTAATCCCCTGGAACTATACTTCCAATCTCTAATGCTTAGTGTTTCCGTCTGCAACAAAGATATTTAGTGAACCTTTTAGAATAGTTTTAAAGTTCTATTTATATGCCGTCTTTAACAACGAAGGTCATATTGGCGCCTTTTAACCTCTTGGAACAATAGCTCAAGAGCAATGGTGTTCACTCGCTTAACGATGGTTTCGGAATTTGGGTAGCTTGTGCAGACAAAACAATAATTTTAAAACTCATTAAATTTGTCATACTGAAAAAATAGCGCTATGATGCTCTTCATTAAAGATGTAAGTTACTGCCAGTTATGGTGGTGAAATTTTACCCGAAGAAATCTTGTTTCCCCCGAGGTAGATTTTCATTGCTTCATAGAACTTTTGACGTGCATGTTTATTTTATTATTATTATTATTATTATTATTATTATTATTATTATTATTATTATTATTATTATTATTATTATTATTATTATTATTATTATTATTATTATTATTATTATTATTATTATTATTATTATTATTATTATTATTATTATTATTATTATTATTATTATTATTACTATTGCTATTATTACGGCAGACACAAAATTTAATGGTGGCTGATACCTGACCATTACTATTCTCTTTCCTGTTGTAGAAATAAATTTTGCTGGTCGCCAATTATATTTATATCACCAACTTTACAGCGTGACTTCATAGCTGTTGAACTATACAAGGTCGCAAGGCCTAGCAAGCCTCTGATTTGATATTGTGATGACATTTCTTCTGCTATCCACCATTGAAGTTTTTGTCAGCCATAATGCTTCATATTCTTTGTGTTTCCCTCAGTGTAGCTGCAATGTGGTTTAACCTCTTGTTAGCGTTTACAATGTTAATGTACTCGTATTTGATGAAATTAACTGTAGCAATGACCAAACATTCCTATGGGGTAAATGGATTATATCAGTGACCTGATGGAGATCCACTGAATAAAACAATGGATAGTAGAAATACGATTTGTATGACGTCATAACGTCTTCTTGTAAAGTGTGAACGCCCCTGCTTACCAATATGATCTATTTAGAAATTTGAGTCCTTAGTCTTTCATTAGTGAACAGAGAAACATGCTGGCATGCCTCTAAAGCAGGCATCGGCAAATATGTACTCAATGAGGCCTCGCCACTATGACGTGTCAGGGGCAGGCTTACTCTGCCTCCCCCTCCCACCCTCGCAGCCTTAACTAGCACTGCATACACACCGATCACGGGCGGACTGTCCTCTCGTATTTACCTGCACTTCTAAACATGTCTGTCAAAGTGTAATTTAATACTAAGACTTAAAGATACATTTCTGCGCATGTAATTATTCCTGGTCTATTAAATAGCACTTTGATTATTTCTTCTCTCATCATGTAAGGAACGTAAGGTGTTTGTTGTGCTCTAAAGTTCAAAAAGGCACTCATCAATGGAACATCAAGCGGCATTATGATACATGTCATAAGGTCACCATACAATTATAGACAAGCATGTATTCATACATTTATACCACGTTTTAAAGTAGCATAACACTGACGTAATGTCTTTTATTCATTTTTTTTCAGATCTAGATCGGACGAACCAACTGCAACAGCTCAATGAGCAATATTCAGATAATACACCTAATATTAATTCAAATATTATAACTGATAGACAACTTTGCGCCAGCTATGCTGTTGCTTTGGAGATTGCTCAGTCACTGAGGTGTTTTAGTGATGGAGATTTCATAAACAATGTGAGAGTAAAGCTGCCAACATAATTTTCCCTGAACAATATGATTTTTTAGTAATATTGCATTATCACCACGAACCATACTGAGAAGGATACATAAAATAGCAGAAATAACCGAAAACAGACTACAAACCGAGGTCCAGGAATTTATAGCCATTTCTCTCGCGTTGAATGAAAGCACTGACAACGTTGACACAGCACAATTGTTGGTAATTTTCTCTCGTGGAGTCACTAACAACCTCTCGATACAAGAATATATGCTTGAAGTCATTCCACTTAGGGAACATACAATAGGGACAGAATTATCTCAAGCATTTAAGAAATATGTAGAAGGAAAGAAACTGAATCCAAAAAAATCTTGTATCGCGATTAACAGATGTTAATTTGCGTGCTATCCTGAGAGTGTCTACTTGTGATATATCACTAGATTTTCATGGTACATTGCAAATAGAAGTGAATTGAAATATGTTGCTCAAATATCTAGGCCTACCTAAAGTATCGTAGACCACTCGTAGCTGGATTCAAGTATGTGTACTATTCCTTATTGTACTCTGTAGCGAGCGAGTCCAGCACTGACACTGAACGAAGGTCAATGCCATCCCTTGTTCTACATTACGTCATGTGTATTGCGGGTTGCATGTTGAGACGTCATACTCACCCCTCATTGAGTACATGTTTGCCGATCCCTGCTCTAAAGTAACACAGAACATTTAAACAAAATATGTATAGGATGAAAACTCACCCAAAGTAGCATTAGGGTGAGTACGAGTAAGTCCTTAATGTTTAAGGACTAAAGAAATTGTAAACGAAACAAAAGGAAAAGGAATATTAAATGACATACAAATAAAAGTTTCTCCTCGATGCACATTGGCTTTAAAATCAATTATTATTACTATTATTGGTATTATATTATTGCATTGTTCAGTAGTATAATCTGTATATTAAATGATGAACACAAATGCTTTGAGAAGCTCCACGCCTATCATGACCGACTTAAGAGCCAGTTGAACCTGCCGCTGGCCATAGTGCTGGGGTTTAGGGGCGTCAAAATCTTAACCGTCTGAGTGCATGGGGTCATCATTTAGCTACAAAGGTGTTTAGTCTAAGATTTGAAATATTTTAACAGTGTTTTTCTGTAATTATTAGATTATTTTGACACAAAAAAGAGAATATATTTGTAGCTATTTTGTATCATATGCGTGTTTACTTACTTCAGTATTATTGTAGTGTTCTTTTTTCTTTGTTTTAAAAAGCAGTAAAATCCACGCAACTACGATCAAACCCCGCCATGATTTATGCGCCTTAGTTATTTTATGTGGGCCCATCCCATCCTTTATCACAGGCATGTTTGACTGCAGTATCTGGGATTAGGAGTCAGGAGCTCCAGCTTTGAATTATTGCCAGTTCATTTCGTCTCGCTTTAATATCGTGTCTGTTCGAATTGCTCTCATTAAGATGAGAGATCGTAAGATCGTACATGAACTAAAAGTCCGTTTAATGTTAACATCAGGAGTCAAGATCCAGGGAAATATTGATCAGCGTTGTACCATCAATGTTTCCGTTAAACTAAATAGTTTGTTATTTTTGATAACATCCTTGAGACTTGAAGAACAAATTGATGTTTAGAATGCGTGTCTTTGACTCGCACAAAAAATTCAAAAACGACCTGAAGACGTGAAAAAGCAATGTGGCGTACGTTCGACATCGACGCGATCCACACTTCACTAACACCTCGATCCTCCTGAAATATGCCCAATCACATGTCTAATTACAGGGGAGGCATTGGCAAAGCAAAGGGGCAACAATGCCCTAACCACCTTAAAGTTCAGATATGGCTCCCCTGGCCTCTGTTTGTTCCCTCGGATTAAAAGTTGCCTGAATGGACACCATTTTAATCCTTCACTATTCCAAATTAATTTATTTTATCCATGTCTTCCTCTGATCCTGAAATCACTTTTCATATGCCTTTCAGGGTATCTTAAGGCAAGCGATACGAATATCCACGCTCGTGAAAGTGAGATAGACTGGCTGTGTATTCAAAGCTGTGCGTCACTAGTCCCAGCGACCGCAGTGTAAAGAACAGGGAGGGCCCACGTAAAATAATCAGCGAGGTGGCACTCACGGATGATGACGGGTTTTATTGGACTCTGGTTGCACTTAGGCAGCTTCCTTTTCTTCATAATTACTACAAAGTTAATTATAAAAACATATTTTTATATATAAAGTAATCTATAGTACATATAATTTGTATTGATAGTTGTTAGTATAATATCAGAATAACAATAATGTTATAAAACTATTTTGTAAATGTGGATAAAACTTGTTGCTTGAAAGCAACATCGGCCAATAAGGCGTTATATAGGATTGGAACGGTCCAAGCGACTTCGAGGAATGCCTGAGTGGCCTTAGAATTGTCCCAGGGTACGTAGTGAAGAAAACATTTGCATCGTAATTTTGATGTAGGAATATTAACTCACTGTACACATAACTTCAACAATGGTTTGTGATTTCAATCCTGATACTCATTGGACTAACCCTGTAGTTAGTAAACATGAAGTTAATAAACATGAAGTTAATAAACATGATTACTAACTTGCACAGTGGGCCGTCAAGTGCGCTTGCATTTTGTGTATATTATTCTGGAAAGTCTATAATAGAAACTAAGGCTAAAACATAACAGAAATTCATCCCTAAGTATGCTAAAATTAATCAAAGCTATTTACAAAAACTTCAAAGAAGATTGCATCTTTGTTCAACAATGCCAGGAGAACTGATAATGCTTACTTAATAACTATAATGCAGTTTGTGAGGTATTTAACTTTTTAACACTAATATTAACAGTAGTAAATTTCTCTTCATTGCCAGACATTGCAAGTTATAATTGCGTGACTTCAATTCTTCAAATATTATGAACATCTTATGGATAGTTTTATAATTCGGTTTTTTAAAAAAAGGGGTAATTAACCATAACGATTGCTATAAAATCGAAGAGATAATTACGCAGCATTTTAGGATTAATTAAATCACTGTGCCTTTATAGCAGCATAGACCACACACACACGCACAAACTAAAAATGGCAACAGGACTATTTTCTTAGGACTCAGAATATTATTATACGTTCAACCTAAATAGGGAGAAATTGCCCAGTGTGCCTTATATATCTCAGAATATTTGGGTTATGTCTATAATGACCTTAACGTTCAGAATTAAAACTGAATGGTCGCCAAATTCTTGGTATATATTTAACTCCGACAATAAAGAGTATATTCTTTCATTAGTTCAATGAAGCCCATTTCTACAACCAAGCGGTGGTAAACCTCATTCGGGTCGTTGAATCTTTGCTTAGCATATTACAAATGGAAATTTCCTTAACATAAATGTATACAAAAGCTTAAAGGCAAGCTTACATTTTATTATCGTTCCCGTTTTATCATTCTCACTAAAACATGTTGAGAGTAATAAGGAGAAATGGCTTACCTTGACCTTTTTGTCGACCTCGGGCTTGTCGATGAGGCATGTTGTCACCGAGGGTCTGCCCTGACCCTCCACGTCGTAGTGCTCCATTTTGGTGGCTTGGGACGTCAGAGGCACTGTCTTAGCATCCTGTTCCTCATCTTCCCCTGGGCTTTCTGGAAAGAATGGATACGGTTTTAATAAATGGCGTGAAATACATTTTAAAATGGTTTAAAACTTTTTCATACTTTGATATCATGACGCCAGCAGGCAGCCACCATCAAAACCGCTCTGTCAAGCTACTCGTACCACTGCTTGTAAATACATGACCCAACAACATTGGAGTGGTAAGAAGGAAGACACTGTGAGCGAGGCAGAACACAGCGTTTCCAGATTGTTCGAGAAGCTTTCGTCTACCGGCTTATTTAGAAATTCCAGAAAAGTGCGTTTCCAGAAAAACAGGTGCTATGTCATTCTCGCCTATATAGGCAAGTCGGGACGGAGTTCTTTGGAGTCGTTAAATGTTCAACTGCTGTGAGCAGTTAGTTTTAAGAGAGAGAGCAAGAGTGTGTGTGTGTGTGCGCGCACACACACACACACACACACACACACACACACACACACACACACACACACACACACAAACGTACATAGCATGGGTGAAATGATCAGCATCACATTTCTCCCATAGAAATACTTAATCTGATTGCCCTCCCCTTATGTAGGAGTTACAAGCCTGTGCCAAGGATCAAATGCCTGTCTGGGAGCAGACGAACCTATGGACCGGACAAAGTGAAGATCTGGAAGCTGGTGGTCAGCCCAGCACCGGGAATGAGAGTAAGGAATACTAATGAGTTAAATCTACAATTCTTGATTTGTCTCGATGCTGAATGGCTGCCGGTGTTAACCATGGACCAAAACTCTGCACCTCTGTAGATGGTGGAATCTATTTGCTATAAACAGAACTATAATTGATATAAATGCGTTAGAAAGTAACCATTTCTTGTAGAGGAAACTCATGCTATACACAACAGAACACATACTACATACTCGTACATACAAAATTAATTGTACATAAATGATATCTAGATGTAGTTAAACACAAAATTGGGATGAGCACTTCGCGATGGCCTGGGGCTTTACGAGGGAGCATAGGCAACAAATGAACCCCAAGATAAAGAGAATCCAAACAAATCTTCAACACCCGACTTCCAAAATTCTTATATAGCAACAGCTTCAACCAGAACGGTCAAGAACCTATATAATCACGTTATCCGCAATCCATTGAGCAATTCAACCATCTCCCTCTAACACTTTTGGAATATACAAAAGATTGCTCTATCTGATCGTGAACTTGCGCAGTATTTAAAGTAATTAAAGCTTTAAGTGTTAAACTTCACGTTTTCTCATGCTTTCTTGTAAGTGTCCGAAGAAAGAGAATTAAACACTTAAAACTAACTTAACCTACAAGATCATCACTAAGGTGTTATTCAAGTAGAACTTTCGCTTTAAAGCCCCAAAGAATATCAGTTTGTGTTAGTTAACGCAGATACAAGTGGCTCATATAGCTCCGTATCTACCTGTTTGTCTAGGAAACAGTTTTTGACGTGGTAAAATCGAGCATATTTCACTATTTTCTTCATAGAAAGTTCCCCTCTGTCACTGCACTTCTGGCAACCCGGGGAAACCTCCGAAAAACTCGTGGGCCAGGAAGGTTGGCCACGGAGATCGAACCCATGACCTCCCGAATACGAGCCACAGATGTTTTCGCCTGTGTCATCCCGCTGGATAAGCAGTCAAGTGAGGTGGAAAACGTCAAACGATTGTCCCTGACTGACTTTATCAGAGTAAAAAGACTATAATGTGTTTTTCCTTCGATTAAAATCTCGTAGAACCGGACATTTTGTTAAGGGCTGGTGGCAATTTGTTCTACCCGAGTGCGACCACCCTGAACAGAACCGTGTCTAAACGGGTAATAGGGAACACATGTAGCAGTTCAAATTTTAAAAACCCGAAAGGTTAATGTACTAGAATAACATAACTACAGTAATATCACTGAGGGCAGAAAATGACCACCAGATCTGATACCGCAGATCTCTACAATACACAAGTGGTGCAATGTGGCACTGCAATTCTCCACTATGGCATCACGGTGAACATTATAGCTTATAAGAAAAGTGAGTTGCAAGGGACGCCATAAAACGCACGGGTAAAGCATCCCGACGCCACTTGAACGTAAAAACCTTATTGCGCCATAAAAACTCCGTAATGGGCAGTAAAACGGAAACCACTGACTGGACCTCGTCTTCTTCACACCGGAAATGTCCCTTAATGAACAGTCATGTGTTCATTGTTGGAACAAATTGTTGCCACTTCCTGCTTATCTCTCCCATTGTTACGCACATTAACTTTTATCTTTGCTATACAGGGCGTTTTAGAAACGCTTCTTCGGTTTTGGTTGAATGAAACCTATTTTAATTATCCAATGCAATATCTAGCAATATGGCTTCAGGCATACATTAATCAGGGGTTCTGCATGATGGATGCACAAATATGTATAATACAATTATTGTCAACGAAGCACCGTTTCGCCGAAAAAAATAATTTGTGTAATATATTTGGAGCCATCTAGCTTCTTGACGAATGGATATATAAGGTTTATTGTTTCACTGTCACGCATTCTTCCTAAATTCGAATGACTTGAGTCAGAATTTTATGATGACGTGATGTTGCCAAATCTCTCTTAGTAGTAAAACTTTGCAATGGCGTTTTAACATGTGACATTTGTAAGGCTACACCGAAGTAAAAAAGGCTGATTTTCTGAAGTACTGAAGTTAGAGATTTAATATTTTGCATAGGCATTACTAGCAACCAAACAAATGTGTGTACCAACTTTCATTATAATATCTAATCACATTCTTTATATATTAATTCATTTACATCAATTTTATTGGGTATAATCAAACTATCTCCTACAACAGAGTTGATTTTTAAAATTCTATCTCTTACTACCTTTGTAACAACTTCAAGGTTGGAAATTTTGATATAATGAATAGTTTTTCTTAATTTTTTAATACCACAAAGTGTAAAAATGCCATTAAACAGCGCGTTATTAATTTTTTTTTAAAAAAAGGTAGAAGCAATATAAAAATTCCAAAACTAAGTTTTATTACCAATATTCTGAACTATATTGGAAACAAATTTTAGACCTCAAGCAAGATTTTTGTGAGAGAAGATAGATTTTGAATATGAGAAAGCAACAAAAAGATTGTTTCCGAGAAAAATGAGTTTGAAGATGTAATAGAAGACAGAGACCGAGGCACACCACTTTTAAAATGGCGTCTAAAATATGTTTTCCCCCGTCGCCCTCTAGGGGATTAAAACTTCGGAGATATATTCTTTAAGGTATGGTGCATTTTTTGCAGTAAAAATCCAAAAATCGATTTTTTCACCAAACAGACTAAAATATCACTTCGGTGTTCCCTTGCGCTGAAAAACAAATGATTGCTAAAGCCCCGAAACAGCGATTTTCAACTGTTTTACTAAGTTCCCAAACGTTATATTGTGAACTAAGATCAAAGTTACGATTCTACGGCAATTTCAGTTCATGTCTAACCTTAGATTAAATCTAATCTCCATCAGTGCCATTTATGCAACTGCACCCAAGACTAGTAAACCGACAGGGAAATTAAAAGACTAATTGTAAACTCAGGAGTAATCGATAGTTTGCCTCAAGCTCGGTAATCTAATACAGATAAGCACTGCTAGAAAACTCCCGAAATTCAGCAGTTTCTTTTGGGTGGAGGTTGAAAAATCAATCTTTGCGATTGTCACTTTCATTGTGTCATCCGATCTCATCAATTTTTACGTCTGTCCTTTGTTTCGATTTAGCTGTCCATTTATTGAAGCTTTGCAATTGTTCACAGAACGCATTCATATGCCGTCCATCAAATGCAGAAACTCGGCACTTGCATAAATCCATCACTTACACGCATCATCCAAACATTTGCTGCTACTGGGAGAAGGGCATGAATATTGAATTTCATTTGTAAACTTTGTTGGAAGGAATCAAACCATCACTTAACTACTCTAATTTGTGTGGACTAGAAATGTAAAAGATCTTACATGTTCCACCCGTGTGGCATATTGTAGTGAATGTTGCAGAACTACTCTTAAAAAGGCCTTTTCTTCCATTTTTTTGTTCATCTGAATGAAGATAAACATTTATAGAAATAGTTTTAAGGCATATTTCCTTCTACGCACAATGGAAATTGGGAATATAGCGTGCTTGAGCTTTGCCAAACTTCGTAAGAACTGACCGTTATGTAGTTACCTTTGAAATTCCATTCTCTTTGCACGACAGGGAAGAGTGAAAAGGGGGGGGGGGGAAGTGGGGGGGGGGGAAGAAAAAAAAACTAATAACAGAGAATATCTTGGAAATGGTAACACCACAAAAACTATTTGTCATAATTTGTGTTCCTTGACGTGATCTATATTTTTATGAAGTAATATTTCGTCTAACTCTTACGATTTGCCAGTTATGCCAGGCCAGGATGACCTGCGGGATACCTTGAGCGACCTTCACAATCTTTTTACCTGCTAAACATACAGATACCAGTGCAAAGGCCATGAACAGACTACGCTCAGTGAGTAGCACTTGCCCAGACCTAAGTTATGCAAAAGTTCTAAATGAAGTGAACTTAGAAGACTATGCCCAGAAAATGTAAGATACACAGTTCATTTCTTAAGAACAAATTTTAAACATATGGTGATTTAATCAAAATCGTTAGATCTGTTTTTGAGAAAATTATATTTTTGAAGGATGTTTCATGTAAAGGATAGATTAGAATGGGGGATTTTTTAAATCGTAATGTTGCATTCTTGGAAGATAACTGAACTTAAATGTTGGAGAGCTGTCCTAGTTTTGGACTATCATAAAGACACATAAAGACACAGCCTGACAATAAATATGAAAACTTTAAACAAAAAACAAATCTGATGTGTTGCACTCATAAGCCTTTCTCTATTCTTGCAGCAACCATTCCTACAAACTCTTATCCCAATATCTTTTTGGTGTTAATTCAGATAAACATTTGTAGAAATTATCTTATTTGTTTATTTCCATGTAGGTGCAAGGAGAATATGGGAATACAGTGGGCTTTGACCGATAGCCAAACATTTTAAAGCTTTCAAATTCCGCTCTCTGCACGGTTAACACATACAAAAATGAATAACAATGTTTCATTTGACAGAATTATAAGTTCTCCAAAACACACACAAATAACAAGGCATATCTTCCAAACGGTTCACTCTATAAAAAATTATTTAAACATAAACTGTGTATTTAAGCAAGATCTACATTTTTTGTACAGTAAGATTTGGTCTATCTAACGGTTAACCAGCTATGCAAAAGTCGTCCAGAGTAAATACAACTACAGGGGCTATAGGTAGAAAATTCAAAACATACATTTCATTTGTCACACAAATATCTTAACATGACATTTTAATCAAAATCATTAGAGCCATTTTCAAGAAAATAAAAATGTTCAAAAAATGTTCCATGTAAAGGATAGTTTAGGGTGGGGCTATTTTCTTCAAAATCTTCGTTCGCATCCTTGAAATATATTAAACTTAAATACCACCTTTGGTTTTTAACCGACTTTTCGTTTTTGAGTACGCTGTCCACAGACACGCAGACTGACAGACACACAGAAACACACACACACACACACGCGCGCGCGCGCACCTTTATCTAAAATTTTTTTATTTTTTTATTTAAGGGGTCTCAAAACATATATTTCCGGTGAAATCTCGACATCGAATTTTTGGGCGGAATACAATACTTCCTCTACTTACCAGTAGAGAAAGTAAAAATATATCACTGTGCAATGCTGTTTTATTATTTAACCAAACACCGGTTCTATAATATACGTTAGGCTGAATGAGCCATACCAGCTGAAATATAATGTATATTATTTACAGAAAATACTGTCAAATGACCCCGATTATGTTACATTGGAAGGATTATTATAGGGATTAAGATGGCACCTTAGGATGCATTATGCATTCCTTAGCACAGCTGTTGAAAGAAAGGCAGCATTCTTCTTTGAAGCATTTATGGAGAATGGTGAGCGCAAAGCAAGTACCCTTCTTGAGATGAAAGGGTTTTCACATACATTAATGTTCACAAAGTGGAGCTGTTGAAAATTCAAGCAGCTGAAAGCTTCTCACTGGCGACTGGTGGTAGCTTACTTCACAGTAAATGTTTTCTTATTCATCGGTCTTCCTTGTGTCGATTATATTGCCATCTCTGGCATTTATTCAACCTGAGCTATGTGTAAACTCCTTTACTGTCTGTTTCATTGATTTACAGCAAGTAAGACGAAAGGTCTAGTGGCGTTTATTGTATGTATTTATATGAGTTTGCGAGGGCAGTCTTTAACGTAACACTATATGGCGTCATCCAGGGTATTCAGCGAATTTTGATTAATATTTCTAAAGTATATTGTTGCTCCGAAGTTTTGTCGTAGTTAAGTTAGTTTGTCCACATTTGATATGTGTAAATTTCTGATAGCTGAGCCGGGAGCTTTACATCTTTTAGCACCAAATTACACTAAATAGATATATAAATCTTTTAGACAAAACAACTCATGTCAATCTTGGAACTCGTTGATATTTATAATATTAACGTAAGAGGATTGACTTCCAAAGCCTCTAAATTTTACATTGGGTTTTGAGGTCTTGGAATGGAAACGGTCTCAGATTGGTTTGTGGGTTTAAGGGCGCTCACCTTCGAGGTCATCAGTGCCCTTAAAAAATTCATGGCAATAGCCAGATATAAATTTGAATCAAGAATAAAATAAAATTACTAGCAACAAAGAAAATATACACATACAGCGGCAATAGCCAGATATAAAACAAGGTGATAAATGTATCAAAAAGCATGATAGGAAATATCTACAATTTTAAATCCTCAAATTGATGCTACACTCCGCTAAAAACTTAAAAACTATTAACCGCTGTTTTGTCATCCGCCAAGAACTCTGCAAGTCCGACAGGTAGCTGCAGAGAATCTCGAAAGCGCGCCAAGGAGGAACACTTCAGCAGCACGTGACGGACTGACAAAAGGTTGTCACACAGCGGACATAGTGAGCCAGGGTCCCTTTTAAATAGGCAACCATGCTAAAAATTGCAGTGACCTATTCGCAACCGAGACAAGCTAACCTCTTCGCGGCCACAGGAGGAGCTTATCGGAAGCTCTTTCACTTCTCTAAGCTTATTACCGCGGAGAGCTGACCACTCTTGGTTCCAGGACGACAGCACCGCTCTCCGCACTTTTTTTTTTTTTTTTTTTAATTTTTTTTTTTTTAATTTTTTTTTTTTTTTTTTTAAACTATTTATTGCCTTTTAGAAACTAATACATTGCTACTGTCAACACAATAATTAATCTCTTATTGTATAACAAGATTAATAATAATAAAAAATATATATAAAAAATAAAAATTGGTTGGTAACAGGTTGTATGTTATAGTATCTAAGGGAATATAATATTACTACATAGTTTTTTTTTTTTTTTTTTTTTTTTTTTTAAATGTCCATCTGATACTACGGTCGAACACTGTAAGTTGTAGCCACGTGCAGAATAGAGCTATGAAAGTAGTCGGTCAACATCCATTCCAAGATAGGAGTGTTCTGGACGTGCCATTCTGAAGAAACTCTGCAAGCCAGCTGTGGATGGATGGGATGTAGTCAGCCGGTAATAAAGATATCCCATTGTCAGCCAACCTAAGAGAGATCGTTTACCAGTAGTAGGGATGTCCAGGAAGAGCACCATTCTGTCAATATCATTGGGGTTGTCGCTGTGGTAGACTCTGCGAATGATCGCAGACATCCACGTCCATATGTCACGCCGACAGGTCAACAACCGATGCCGCAGCGTGTCCATATTGCCACACTGAGCACACCATGGCGTGGACGAAATGCTGTGCTGATATTTCTTTGCCACGGTAGGAATGACGTCGTTCACTACTTTGTATGCTACGGTCTTCCAATCTGAGGGAATCTGGTGCAGATTAAAATTGGCCCATATTCTAGCCCACTGCCTATTTGGATATTTGGACATGATGTACGGCGTAACTGCATTACTTTCTAGGAGATGATGGTAAAGAGCCTTAGTCGACAACGAGTCCAGGTCACGTAAAAACTCTGCCGGCAGTTTCGTGAGATAGCTTTTTAGTCTCCTAAAAATGGGATGTTGTAATTTGGCAGAAATCACTGCAACAGGGTTCGGGACATCGGTTGAGGTCGTAGATCGCAGAGAGGTTTTGAGAAATAACGCCTTGCATTTGTAGCTGACGGCGATGAGGCCGAGTCCTCCTTTTGCAGGTGGTTTCCATAATTGAGCCCTGGCAATCCTATAAACGTGTCCCGTCCAAAGGTAATAGGTGATACCCAATTCAATTCGTTGTGCAATATCCTCAGGTAATGGTAGTACTTGTGCAATATACCATAGTTTCGAAAGAATGAACAGATTCACATTCCAGACCTTTTGTATAAGATTAAGATCTCGTGTGAGATGTCTCGAGAGCAGGTACCGAACAGTGTTGAGAAGGGGTTTCCAGTTCAATTCCAGCATCTGTACCACATCGGAATGGAAGTGTATGCCGAGAATTTTCGCAGTGTGGGCTATGGGCACATCTTCCAGCGTAGTGCCTGAGGGCCACTTTCCAAGCGGCAACAATTTGGATTTGTTAAAATTAATATGGGCCGATGAAGCTCTGGCGTAACATAGGAGCACCTGTTTCACACATTTCAAATGTTGGGGGTCACGAAGCATCACCACCATGTCATCCGCATACGCTAAGGTGTTAAACAAGTCAGCAGGATGAGAATACCGTTTGCAGTTGTTATGAAGCATACGAATCAGCGGTTCTGTACAAACCGCATATAGCAACGTGGAAAGCGGACAACCTTGTCGAATACCACTTCGTAATGGCACTGGATCGGTAAAAAATCCATTAATCTGCACTCGGGAATGGGCGTTAGCATACAAGAATGAGAGGGCTTGTAGAAGTTGCTGCGGTAGCCCCATTTTGTGCAGCGTTCTAAACAGGTAGGCACGATCAATATTGTCAAATGTCTTATGAAAGTCCAGAGATAGAATACTGGCAGTTTCATGTGAATGCGCGTCAAAGTATAAAATCGTATCACGAATGAGGTGGAGGTTTTCAGTGATCAATCGGCCTGGCACACCACATTTTTGTTCTTTGCCGATAAGCTCACTCAGGACTGGACGAAGTCGGTTCCCTAGGATTTTGGCGAACAGCTTGTAGTCAGCGTTTAATAACGTGATAGGCCGATACTCATCTAGCGAGTTCGGTGCAGACTTTTTGGGAATTAAGACGATTATTCCTTCATTGAAGCCCATTGGATCACCTGGTGTGTGTAGTAGTTCTTCGTAAAGACATAGAAGGGGCGGCTGAATGAATTCCCAGTACAGTTTGTAAAACTCGTAGCCAATACCATCCGGACCAGGAGCCGATTTGGAACTGGCAGTGGTTAGTGCAGTCACTATCTCCTCGGATGTTAAGGGACTGGTGAGAGCGGTGTTTGCCTCCTCCGGAACTACAGCGTTAACATGCGCTAAAAGTGAGTCCTGTGCATCCACCACTGTAGGCCGAATATCGAACAATGTGTCAAAACATGCCTTCGCCTGATGTAGGATGTCTTTAGAAGAGGTTAGTTGTGCTCCGTCAGAGGATACCAAAGAGTGGATGTAGCGTGTGATTCCCCGGTGCTTTTCAGTTGCAATATGATAGAGGGACCCTTTTTCATCTTCAGCAACGGATCGTATGCAGGAGCGTATCTTAACACCATCCATCAACCGAAGTGTAAATCGGAGAAGAAGTTGCTTTACATTTTGTATCTCTTCTGCTACTGGAAAACCTTGTCGCTGTTTCGCCAAGAGTTCCTCTAATAGCTGCTGGTGATACTCGTGCATATTTCTGTGCTCCTGAGATTTATAGTAACTAACAGTTTTAAAAAAGGAGCGAATGGTTGGTTTGTAAATCCGGAGCCATTTTTGTAGTGCGGTCAAGTTGCTGGAAGTCGCTCGTCGTTTTGCTATCTCCCATCGGGAAGCAAAATCAGCTCTTATTGCCGCATCTGAAAGCAGGGACGTGTTTAGCTTCCAATAACCTCTTCCTGGTGCAGGGATTTTCTGCTCAACTGTCATCTTGATTATGAGAGCCTGGTGATCGCTAATTGCAGTAGCCTGCACTATAGCGTTTAATACCTTGCTACGACTGTGGTGATTGACATAAAATCTGTCAATGCGTGACGCAGATACGCCCCTATGAAAGGTAAACTGTACCGTGCGATCGTAAATGAGTTCCCAAGCATCCATTAGCTGCAATTCACTACACAAACGTTGTAAGTTGGGCGATGGCGTGTAATTGCCTCGCTGGTCCTTCGCGTGCAAAACGGTGTTGAAATCCCCACCTAATATCAATGTGTTGTACCTATGCCGGAGATAAAAAGGTAGCTCATGTGCAATCATATGTTCACGTTCCGTCCTGTTGTTGGTTCCGGATGGCAGATAGACATTAATAAATAAGGATCCATTGGTAGTCATCAAGAGTATCCTACCACTCGGGTGCTTTTCTATAAACTTGATGGGAAGACCACTTCGGTGTATTATCGCTGTCCCTCTATTGGCATCACCAAGGTTGATGATCGACGTGTAATTGGGTCCTATGAATTTGAACGTCTCGACATTAACTTCTTGTAAAAACAAGACATCTATGTCGTTATCGTACAGGAACTGCGTGAGTAGGCGTTGTTTTGGGAGGCTTCGCAGACAGTTGATGTTTAACGTAGCATAGTTTTGCACTAAGGACATGATGGCGTAACAACAACAAAGTAGCCGAAACGGACCCATCGGAATTTAGTCACAACCGATGGTATTGCGGAAAGTGTAACGCAGTTAGTCTGTTGAAACCGCGTCCGGTGATTTGTGCCTTTCCTTCTTGTAAGGGTGTCCCCGGGGTTTATTATGCACAGCCACCGTTTTGAATGTCACTGGGTCTCGATCATCCACAGGGTCCTCTGACGCTGACACCTGTGCACTATGTGTGTGAGCTTCCATGCCATCTTGACTCCATGCACTAGTTGTAATGTGCTGATTCTTCGCTGTGCGCATACTGCGTGTCGTTACATCTTCCTGCAGCGTCTGGGATGATTGCTTTGCTATCACGTCCTCTTGGGGATCATCAGAAACGCTGTGTCGGTTGATGCGAGGATCTCGAGATTGCGGCCTCCGTATAGCCACGGTATTTGGAGTTGGTTCCAGCTGTGTCTCCATTGAATTGTCAGGAATGTTTTCTGTTCTTATCTTCTTGACATTTGGTTCCCCCTGTTCGTCACCATCTGAAGTCAGAAGAGGAGCAGTAGTGTTATTTTCGCTGTTGGTGCTTCGGTCCATAGCTGTGTTATCTGTGGTGGATGGAGCGTGAACCTCCAGGCGTTCGTCATTGTGGTGCTCCAATGTTCGAGTTCTTCGGCCAGCGGACGTGCAGTGGCTGTCGTGGGAACCAGGCGAGCCGCAACTGTGTGTGTCACAACCTCACTAAGCAAGCGAGGTTTGTTGTGCGGTTTAAGGGGTAAGGCCGTAGGGACTTGCTTGCACTCTTGTTTCAAATGTCCTGTCTCCCCACAGGTAAAACACACTTTAAGTTGCCCGGGATAACTGATTGACGCTGTGTGTAAGCCGATTCTCAAGGAAACGGGTATGTGGTGTTTTATGTCCATTTTGACGGCTCTTACGCCATTCTTTACGGGCAGTAACTGTTGCGGATTCCATTGTTCCATACGTATGTCGTGAATTCGACCGAATTGACCAAGAGCACCGGTGATTATGGAATATGGTACTTCAGGTGGTATGTTAAACACACGTACGATCACACTCTGGAGGTCCGCAGCACTGATAAAAAGTTGTGCTACAGCCCCGGAGTCGTACTGGAACTGTTTACAGCCCTGGTGCTCGTGTAAAATTTTGTTGTATATTGTGACGGAAATCAGTTTCAGGTAAATGGCAAAATCTCTGCTGTGTAGTTGAAGCGTATCAACCTGATCTGCCGTAAGGTGCATGGTGTTAATGATCCATTTGTGTATTTCGTAGGCAGACGGCCTGGGTGCGTCATGTGGAAATTGAATTTTTAGCGTGTTTATTCGCTGGTAAAGTTCCATTTTTTGTGTCTGTGTACTGTTACTAAGGTCTATACTTAGTAAAAACTAAGTATAGGTGCAAATACTCACGTTTGAGACGGTGAAGATTTGACTGCAAATGCACTTATTTGACGTTTGGACTGTCGAGCGTTGCCCTGCAGAGCAGACACACACAACGTAAGCACAGGTCCGTTCACTTCACTGCCGGCTGGCAGACTGTACTTCAAGCCTACAGTCTTCCGAAGTAACAGGTGAAATGGTAATACTGCGTTCTGTAGTTACCGTCTTTGCTGCTAAATCTGCCATTTCATTCCCCGGCAAACCTACGTGACCAGGTATCCATGCACACACCACGTCAACGCCATAAGCTTGTAAAACATGTAGGGCATCCTGGATATGTTGTACAATAGGATGGGGGTTGTACAGCTCAGAAACTGTCTCAGAGGTTTCCTAAATGAGACAGGGAATCTTAAGTAAATGTCTCTGTGTACGTGTGTGTGTACATGTATGAAGAGCACAAATAATGAAAAGTTCGTTAAATGAACTTCGTATTTAAGTTCAGAGCCTTCCAGGGATGCCACAAGGTTTGCAAGAACTTTGTATGCAGAATGGAAGGGAACTCATTACATTAATTTAAACTCGGTATTTAGAACACATTTTGTATCTTACGTTTTCGTCTCTGACCATTTCCTACGGAGATATTTTAGTTTTATCGAAAACAAGCTGGCAACACTGTTTCACCTTCACTAGGTCAGTACATAAACAAGCACGTGTCATTGCTACTTCCGGAGCCGCGTGGCTCCTGAGTGTAAACATAAGACGTATCATGCCGTGTCTGCTGTGTCGTAATAAATAAGTACATCTGAATTCTCCAGTGACGCATACTGTAATCCAAACTCACAATCTAAGGACATTATCTATCATTACCTACAACATAAAACATATACCGTTTCGTAGCTGTTACTGTTATAGTTTAATAAAGCAAACCATCTCTCAGACTTATAAACACAAAGGTACATTTGTGGGCTCTTACAAGGAGTACCAAATGATATTTTTAAGGTGACAGCAAAAGAATAAGCAATGAACCAAATGGTTCACCCACTTCACAGGTATTGTTCAAAATGTCCACTATTTGCGCACCTGCAAGCCTCACACCTTTCTAACCAATTACGCGCAATCTAACAAAAACACCCTCATTGTTGCGTATTTCTTCCGCAGCCAGACAAATGCATTCCCTCAAACATTCGAGAGCAGTAGTTGCTGTTTTGTAGATCCTGCTTTTCACGTCTCCCCAGAAGAAAAAATCCAGAGGATTCATACCGGGTGCAAGGGAGATCATTACATTAATTTAAAGCAGTGGTGGATCTCAGTATTTTGAGAATATTTTGTACCTTATGTTTTTGTCTCTGTCCATTTCCTACGGATATCGTTTTGTCGAAAACAAGCTGCCGACACTACATATTATGTGTGTCACTTTCACTGGTTCAGTACATCAACACGCGTCACTACTTCTACCACGCGTCTCGTGAACGTCTCCTTCTGTGTTTACTGTAGGGCAATCACAACCGTTACCTGCCACAACTTTAGACGAAAAGCAAAGAGCTCGACCCGTTTACATCCGGAAACCAGGTCAATTCCCTGACCAACCTCAACGTAACATTGTGGACATACCTCGCATCTGTAAACGCCGTTCGGAATATTCCTTCACGACTTTTATGTGATTATTTCGAAACCCTATGTGATGTCCCATAATTACTACCGAAGTTATGTCAGAAATAATTACTCTACGCATCTTACAAGTAACAAACTGTTATCTTCGTACATTCTTGTGAAATTACGCATCCAATTTGGAACAAAAGCCATTTATTTTTGCGAAATCGGCTGATCAAAGAACAAAATTCCATTAGACTTTTTTTGGGGGGGGTTTGTTTGTAATGCTTCTATGAAGCACATATTATAAGGAATGTAATGACTTCCCTTCCATCCTGTACATCTTATTCTTTTATTCTTTCAAAAATGATTTCATTAGAATAAGATATTTTCATGAAAAAATCTATATTTTGAAAACTATGGAAATAACGCGTAAAGCCCTCTTCATTCTGAATAACTTGTACGGCATGATAAATCTTTAGCGACATCGGTGTCGAGACGTGATCGGCCGACGAGATGGTGGCAGAAGTTATTTACGGTACACATAAGATAAATACTTAAAAACAAAGGTAATTTACTCGAAGTCTATTATTTAATTGGCAAGCACACACTGACTCGATCGGAGGCAGCAGGCTTTCGCTCCTTCTGAGAAGGCTGTCTGCCACACGACTCTCTCGGAAGTTTCCGTTGGTGGTGGATAGCCTTCGTCAACGTTCGTTATATTACGGATTCATTCGTTCTCTTAACGCTTTTCATACGGACATAAACAGAAGCCAGGCACCTGTGACTATGGATGACGAATTATTAATGTTATTTGCAAAATTATAAAGAATTGTATGTTGTTGCAGATGACATCACAACCAGTTACGTCATGGAGATCCTTCCTAGAGCCTTCTTGTAAGCCTGTAAAAACAAGACTATTAACACATCCGCCATAGTGATTTCTTTTCTGCTTTATGCTGTTAATCCAGTCTGTTTTCCTCCTTTTCTCTCTTCTTCAATAAAATTCCTAAAACACCCATCTATCTGAAGCTCAGTCTGCCTATGTTCCGAAAATCCTGGGTGGGCCAACATCACTAGTTTTGTTTTTAGGAGTTCATATTCCAAAGTGTTTGTTTTGGAGTATATTTATAGAGTATCAACTACGAATCTTGTGTGGTAAGCCCTATGAAGTGGTCTTTAGCGATATACGATAAAACTGTCTGTTATTTGTACAAATAGAGCAAAAACAAAGGAGAATACTGTTCAGAGTGGCGCTTTGGAAGGGTACTTCAGCTACTGTGGAGATTAGAGTGCAGAAACGCCACTTGAACTTTCCGGAACCAATTGATGTACGTTTCTGTAGCGATTCATATTGATCGCACATCAATATATCTTATGCTCTTCAAAGCTTTGCTGCTATGCATTTTGGAGATAGTTTACTTACGAGAGCACCAAACAAACATTGTTGCTCAGCTCATATTTCTAATTTCTTAATTCCTTCCAATCTAATAGAACTAGATTAGCCTAAAATATTGGTGATTTTTCCGTCTCTATCTTTTGTTTATTATTCTGTTGTTTTCTCTTTCCCTGTCCTTAAGTGTCGAAACTGCCTGGATCCGTTTTCTTTACAGTGTTCCCTATCCTTAGTCATCCTTCTTAGTTCTCCCATACCCTTTCCTCTCTTCCTTGCTATGTCCTCATAAATCGTTTCCTCGGTCTTCCCCTCCCTTTTCTTCCTTCCGTTCTTACTTTCATGATTTGTTTTGCCTTTCTCCCATCATCCATCCTCAACACGTGTCCGAACCATTTCGACTGTCTAACTGCAAAGTTTGTTCTTTTGAAGTTTGTTTCAATACTCCTATTCTTTCATTCCGGATTCTGCCTCTTCTAGTTTTCCCCACTATTCCTCTATATTTCATTTCAACAGCTGTTAAGTTATTTTATGATTCCTTACTGGTCATCTTCCCCTACAACAGAGTTGGTTCAATCATTGAGTTAATAGATTCGTAACTTAACCTATTCTTGGATCTTCCCCGCCCCCCCCCCACCCAAAAAAAAAAAAAAAACTGTATTCCATTACAGTTTATCTTTATAGTTTCTATTTCCTTTTCCCGTTTTGCCATATTCATAACCCTATTCTTCTTAAGGCTTACTCCTTTGTTTGTTTATTTTTGCTTCTGTTTTCTCTGAGTATTTATATAAAGGTAGATTTGTAGAACAACAGCAGTTTCCTTGCGTATTATTCTATGCAGCTCCGTTATTAAGGTTCACTGCATCTTTCGCTGTGAGGGCTTTTCCTTAATGTCTAGTTATGCTGCAATAAGGAACTATATCTGTCCGGCTTGATACAAAAGGATTTTAGTCACATTCAAGCTGCTCGAATGAAGCTTTCAAGAATATTGTTAGGACATACAAGAAAATATGGACCCTGAGCTCATTTATACATAATTTCACATATTTTATTACTGTCCGACATAATCTTCCCGATCAACACGTCTTAAACACACAGTAATAAAAATATTTAATTTTATTTCAGTCTTATCTTGTTACTGCTTTTGTCTTTACAAATTAGTATTATATGAGGTGTGGTTCAATCTTCAAAAACATTTGAAACGCCTAACCAGGATCCCTTTTATCTAATAATACAGAAATTTTGGTTACTTATAGTAAAGCAAAATATATTAGATAAAACTTCTAGAGAATACAAAGATATACCTGTGTTGAATGGCACTAAGCACATAATCAATTGCCAATAACATAAGTAAATATTTAATAAGCAGGAACACTTGTGTTTGTTCCATAGTGGTCACCTGATGGTGCAATAGATGAGTGTCACAACAATTCATTCTTCAAATGCCATTGCCCTTGAAAAGATACATTCGTGGTGGTAATGCCATGAAATATTTAGATTCGTCAGTGAAATTTGGAATTATTGATCCAACGTAAAAGGTAGGAACAGAGATAAACCTATCTGCTTTTATATTGCTGAAGGGTTTCTTAAGAGGGTGAGACACTCTACTGCACTTAAAGTATCTGCCAGCACCTCGTTTAGCAGAGAAGTAAAGCCGGTGGTCACGCGTCTTAGATTTATGGCATGTAGAAGAACCTCAATGCTGTTACAGAGGTTCTGCAGCAAAATTAAGCAGTCTTTCACGCCCAATGGAGTAGACGCTGAGAAACACAGCAGTTAAAGGGTGTTCATAAATAAAAATTTCAATTTCCGTGATCGCACCTTAGCTGTTGGCTATTATGTTTGTATCCTTATCACCGAATTCCCAATTAATGGTCTAAGCAATCAAAACTCAAAAAGTGCGCTAATATTATTCTGGGACAAAATCTGTTCAACTTCTGAGAAGAGAGGATTCTTTTAAGCCAGCTACCCTACTGACTCATAGAAAACTCAGTTTCGAAGAACAGGAGCGCTTCTTTTTACTATCTGCTGAATAAAACTTTCGGTTTCCTTACACATCACTGTCATCTTCTTTGGCTCTTTGTAAGATTTAAAATGTAATACCAAGAGCTTTTGCCCTCAAGCATAGGTTTCATCAAAGACTTCCGAACTGTTGCAAATCTTATTTAAACAGGAAGGCCAAGAGCATTTTGTAGGGCTTTTCTTCCCTAGGCTCACCCGATGTTGCATGTAGACACTTTGAACGTTAGGAAATACACCGTTGAGAGGTATAGAAGGAAATCAACCGCTTTAACACACGCTCTCGTGGTGAGTGCCGTACAATAGGTCATCGGGAATGAAATCGTCGAGGAAGCCAAGTGGAATTTAAAGAGCCATTATTAGCGCACTACGGAACAACTTTTGGCCTCGTAAAACCCTCTTGTGAACAAGCTTTCGCAGGAAGCGTTTGCAACTTTGTAACTTTGTTACGATTTAAAGGGATGGCAGAGCAAAGGCATGGCTGTATTCACAAGCGAATGTAGTTTTATTTCATTTAACATTATATTTCAGTGCTCTCGATTGCATTACTGAGGGAAAATGCATATTAGTTCAAACTCTCTACTATTTATTTATGATACTGCGACAAATGACAACTCAGTTGATTTCTCTTCTCTAACTGAATCACTAAAAACACAGCTCTCCGTTGTATCGTTGACACAATCTAAAACTTGTGATCTTCCAAGTCATAGCTATTCCTGTTCTATTGCAAGTATGACAAAATGCAGCTCATTATGAACACAAAATAGGCCCGACGAAGGACTGTCAAAACTAACTCTGACACACACTCACCAAAACCTTCTCAATACTTCTGACCCAACATTAACTTAAACCGGTTTCACTGTTCGTGCGACTCGCTTATATAGCCGGTTCCTCTGGAAACACAGTTTTTATTTAAACTTCTCCTAACAAGCCAGCAGTCTAAAACTTCTCGGACCGTCTAGAATCGGTCTTTGTTACGGCCCAACTTTGTTGTGCTTCTAAAGTAAGAACAAATTAGAAACTAAAAACTTCACTTATCTTAGTAATGTTGCAAGTTATTTTTTCAAACACTGACTCGAGTTTCGAGTTGACTCCAACTCATTCTCAAAGCTATAAGTGAAGTTTTTAGTTTCTAATTTGTTCTTACTTTAGAATCTTGTTGCTTCACTGTTAATAGCTTCAATTTCCTTAATTAATTTGTTGTGCTTGTTTACCAGCCGTGTGTTGCTTAGCGACGTAGTGGTGTAAGTAGATATTCGATCATTCTTTGAGGGTACGGCCGCCGTAGAATTTTATCAACTTGAGAGAACTTGTTCCCACGTTGTTCTAGTAACTTAATACTATTAGTATAAATCCAATTCTGATTTTATTGCTCTTGTGCTCTGCTCTGCTCTGCACAGAGAAGTTAACTTAACTATGTGTATAGATATGTATGGACCAAAGAGTACTAGTATGTTGGTATACGAAGCGATAAATAAAACACAACTTCTCTGAAGTTTATAGTATTACTGGCATTACAGGACAGTATGAAACAGTTCAAATTGTTCAATTGCAGTCTTATAAGTCAAAACTGTTTATTTTGACGTATATACCAGTAACCAACATTAGCAAAATATTTCGAAGACACTTTACATCGTTTACATGTTTACATGTTACCATATTCAAATATTGTCTTTGTTCTTTATCTACAAAGTTTGATATGGTACGGTTTTCCACATAGTAAACATTCACAGTGTACATTTGGTTCATGGAAGTGCGTGTTTTTGCACATTAGGTGATGAAATCCTTTGACTGCTAGTATTGTAATGACGTGTATCATTTCAAAGTTTGCCTTTGTCCATGATTTGTATACCATGGCTTCTGTGCCACAGAAATCTGGTTGCACTTCTTCTATTTTCACTGTCAGTGTTGCCAGCAGGTTTTCTGATACACAGGTGATGGCTAGAGCAGCGCTTGAGGTTTTCAAGAAGGAAGGTCTTGAGCGTGTCATTTTTGATACTCATATTGTCTTTCTTTATGTAATTCGCTTTCACTCTATTTGAAGCCCGACACTAATTTTCTGTTCCTATAAACATCTCTGCTGAAGCAGTCGGGCTTGTCTTTGGAGCACCATGTTTCCTGAAGTTGTATTGTGTCTCTTGAACCAACTACACTGTCATCTGTAAACGCGCAGGAGAAAACTCCCCCTTTTTAGGTGTTCTTAGGATTTCTTTGGTTGCTGCTATAAACAGCAACGGGCTCAATGGGTTACCCTGTATTGCATCATTCCATTGAGTTACCGGTTTAGAGGAATAAAATTAAAGTGAGTAATTCATTACTACCTTTTACATAACTGAAAACGTTAGTAGCAGTTCCCATTGAGATTTATTGGGTTTACTTCACATTAAATTCCGTATACATATATAAAATGGAATGTTAAATGAAACAATATGATGTGTTGCACTCAAGTGACTTTCTCTACTCTTGTACTGACCATTCTTACAAACTCTTATTCGTGTTCTTGTTCGTGTTAGTTAAGATAAACATTTGTACAAATTATCTTATTTCCTTGTAGGTGCAAGAGGAATATTAGAATGCAGTAGGCTGTGAGCGATACTCAAATGTTTTAAAGGTTTGAGATCCCGTTTTCGTTGCAAGGTTAACACCCGTATAAAAAATGAACAAATATTTTCTATTTCACGAAAGTTTTCCAAAACTGTTACAAATAACAAATGGCTCACTCTACAAATAAATGGTGTGTTTTAGCGAGATCTACATTTTTTGTACAGTAAGATTTTTTCTATCTCTCACGGTTTACGATTTATTCAAAAGTCACCAAGAGCAAACAGGATTACATAGGCTATAGCCAGAAAAAATTCAAAATATACATTTCAATTGTCATAGAAATATCTCAAACATATGGCATTTTAATCAAAACTGTTAAAGCAATTTTCAAGAAAATAAAAATTTTCGAAAAACCTCGACAACAAATTTTTTACTATACGTAGTAGAGAAAGTGAAATATAAGTAACATAAACCATTTCAATGTGTCTATTCAGCTAGGTTTACTCGTGCATTTCACACAACGTATAATACTGACTTCACTCTAGCTTTACCCAAAAGAAGTAAATGTTATAAACTAGAATCTGCCTGAGCACTAGGAAGGCGAGAGTCGATATGTATGCCTCCCATTTCCCACCCACCCACAAGCGTCCCTGTAGGACGGCAAGTTTTAACTACCGCGTTTCCGAATTAATGGCCCTGCTCCCGTACACCAGCTGGTGGGGTCGGAATGTACAGTCCTACAAAACCTACCGGTCAGGACTGTTCTGCTCTGCTCTGCTGAAGACAGAAACTTAGAACTGTCACCGATATATCTTCCTTCTGTTTGTCCGTAAACTTGGTATGCGCACACCATCAGGACATCGAGAAAGCAGTTTTTGGGTTCGGTTTTTACGCTAATGTGCAATACCGAGCACAATACTCCTTCCCCCCCAACAGATACAAAAACCTACAAAAGGAAAGAAATTGAGCAGTTGTTTTAACATACAGGGTGCCAAGGGTATAAGTGTAGATCTTTTGATAAATAACCTAACATACATCGACTTTGGTTTGTCAGTAAGTAGAAAAAGTATTGTATTCCACCCAAAAATTCGATGTCGAGATTTCACCGGAAATATGTTTTTAGACCTACTGAACCCAAAACAGGAACTTTTTAGAAAAAGCTCCGCGCGCGCGAGTGTATGTGTCTCTGTCAGTCTGTGGACAGCATAAATCAAAAACGAAAGTCGGTCAAAAACCAATTGGTATTTAAGTTTATTGTCCTTCAAGGATGCGACACGTAGATTTCGAAGAAAATTCCTCCACCCTAAACTGCCCTTTACATGGAAAATTTTTCCAAAATGTTTATTTTCTTCAAAATGACTAATGATTTTGATTAAAATGCCTAATGTTTGAGATATTGTTCTGACTGACAAATGAAATTATATCTTGAATTTTCTAGCTATAGCCCACGTAGTCATCTTTACTCTGGATGACTTTTGCATAGCAGGTAAACCGTAAGAAATAGACCAAATCTTACTATCCAAAAATGTAAACGTTGGCAAAACACACAATTTATGTCCAAATAATACCACTTCGGAGACATTTCTTGTTAGTTGTACGAGTTTTGGGAAACATACGCTCGTGGAATGGAACATCGTTACTCATTTTTTTATATGTTAAGTGTGCAAACAGAACGGATTCGCAAAGCTTTAAAATATTTGACTATTGCTCAAAGATTAGTGTATTTTCATGTTTCCTTTGCACCTACAAGGAAATGAACTTTAAGATAATTTCCGAACATGTTTATCTCAACTATAACGAAGAAGATATGGGAATAAGAGTTTGTAAGAATGGTTAGTACAAGAGTAGAAAAGGTAATGTGAATGCAATACATCAGAGTTTTTCTCTTTATCTAACAGTTTTTCAGCAAACAAATCAGATTGTGGAGCATCTGATGTTTTTTGCATGGTTGTAACTGCGCAGAGAAATAAACAACGCCTGTGAGACAGACTATCTATCGGATTTACTTTCCATCTCTATGTACGACCCACAGGCCTGGGTAATCTGCGGTCGTTGGCCCTGCAGGAAACATTGAACTCAGTACCGCTCACTCTGTGTCACGTTTTCAATGGCACACCTACTTGATGGTACTAACTAACCTGAATAAGCAAAATTACAAGTCTGCAACTCAAGCAAATATTGATATAACATTGTTGATTACACGATCCTCAATGCGAGGCCCCAAAAATTGCTATTCGCTACCTACCTGAAAAGTATAGCATACATAAATTCATTTAAGTTGTGAAAATGTCATTTTTGCACGCTATTCACAAAATAAAACAATGTTAAAAAAAATTTTATGCTACACATTGTAAACTGGCACACATTTTATGGATTTTATTTTCTGTTAAAATTGCTCCAAAATGGTTCGTATGTAACATTGAATTCAAAGTTCTAAACTTATTAACAACCGTGTGAAATGCCTCATTATAACATGGAGATTACAGTGTGATAACTGCTGGAAAAATAGTAGGACCCAACTTTTAATGAAACAATGAGAGGTATTCTCCCGTTTTATGAAGTACCATTTCACCGGCGACTCTGGTTTCCTCGCGCTGTGGAGGGAGCTTCCGAATGGGTTATCAATGTTTTTTTGACCCTATAGTTTATTAAATTATATCTAGAGAATACCACAAAGTAGGGAAACCTAGAACAGATGCCAAAATCTGTTTAATTGAAAATGGAAGAGGTCGGTCGCCTTGTATCTTGTGCACAGAATCCAAACGACAGTATAAAAAAGTATTATTAAGGTCAGCGTAAATTGAAACAATTGAACATATCCTCTTAGTTGTTCGTTCAGTCTTATTAATTATTTAATTTTATATACATTTATTTCTTTATATACACTACTTCAAATATAATTTTAAAAAGGATATTTTATCTAGCATTGTGACTGTGAATTCTGTGTAGTTTCACAGAAAAGAATGCACACCTTGAAAGGGTGTAAACTTTAACTCATCTCCTAGGAGACATACAAATTGGTATTACTGTTCAGTATGGCAGCCTATGTTTGCCCAAAGGCATGTCGTTAATGTATTTGAAAATATGTACCAAGACGTTTTCTTCATTGGCATTTGAATAGGTTTTTTAGGGAATTAATATTTTGTGGTATAAAGGACCCATTTTATCAGAAACTATTCAAAATGGATATATTACATTGTGACGTCAGCCGCGGCACACAAGAAAGGACAGTCGGGTCAACCTACCTCACACCACATGCCCATGTCTGGCGTGTATCAAAGACGCTTGAGGTGAGACTGCCTCACACCACTGTTTGTGAACACATGACAATTTGACATGAGAAAGGGTTTTCGAGGTTATAGGCCAGATATGCGGCGACCGCCGTCAGAGTTTCCAGAAATGCTGAAGTTCGAGAAAGGTCCGTGTTACGTCATACTCGCTATATAAGGAGGCGAGGCGACGAGAGAACAGTGTAGAGTAGTTACAGACACGAGTCGGAGCAGGCAGTGTTAAGAGTGCGTGTGCGTGTGCGCGCGCGAGTGTGTGTGTGTGTGTGTGTGTGTAGTCGTCGTGAAAGAACATTGTATGAAGTAAAGCCAATGAAATAGCTTTACTATGAAATGTTTGTATCGTCAAAGTCAGTTGTTTGAGAGACAGAAATTGAAGAAAGATAGAAGGGAGTGAGTCAAGGTTACGAGAAGAAAACACTTGCAAGTTGTAATATCACGAGAGACTATAGACTGTGTTAACGTCAATAAAAGATAACTGTTGTTGCACATTCAGTTTGAAGGAGAATAAAGTGACAGAACAATTACTTGACTTAAATTGTCAATTTGTGACACTAGTGCAAGGAGTGGGTTTTGTAGAATTTTAATTTCATCACAATATATTAGTATAGTAAAGAAACCTAAATATTGTTGTTCATCTACTATGGTATCAATTAGGTGTTTGCTTCTTTTTCTGTACATAATAACTGATAAAGTTTACCTTACAATGCAAAGTAGGCCATCTACTTAGAATGCATGCATCTACATTCTGCGAAAGTGTTAGTATCATATCTTAAATTATTTTCAAAATAATTGGTAATTAATAATTAACATAATAATTAACATAATAATAATTAACATTGCCAGACTAGATCTTTTAATCTCCCCTTACATACAAAGTAGTATAACAATATGCCAAACATTTCGAAAAGGAAAGTACTTAATTGTGAACTAACAAGTATAAATTAAATACTTGGAAACATTCATGTTGAGTATCGCCACATAAGCAGAAAGGCATACTTAATTGCTCATTTGCACCTTACACAGGGATTTATTGTTTGGTTTTGTGTTCAGCCACACACAAGCAAGACTGCAGACTAAATTCGCTTTGTGCTCATTTACTAGGTGTTAACAAGGCTCTGGCGTCGCTCTTTCAGACGCCTTACAGAAACTCAGAAGCCAAGAGCATGGAGCCATTTCCTGAACACCTATTGTGTGTCTTCAGAGTCTTTACCACTCCCCTTAAAAGAGGTTTTGAGATCAAAGCAAAAATGTCTTTACTTCCTTTCAACCATTAACTGCCAACCAGAAAGGCCAAGTGTGCTGGTAACCACGAGTTAAATTGTAACATCACAAAGACTAAAGTTTAGTTAATTTTAATTATCTACATATCTGTCAGTCTCCAAAAACAGAATGCTATTGAACCATACGGCACGTTAGGACTTCTTTTTATTAATTTTTTTTGGGAGGGGAGGAGGTGTTTAACCCCCACTTTTACTACATGTGGCACCGCAGGCGATGACACTGATGATACATGGAATAAAGATGGAACAGCGGGGAAATGAGATGGCTGGGAAAACCGGAGAACCCGGAGAAAAACCGTCGCTGCGCCGCTTCGTCCAGAAATCCCACATGCAGTCGCCTGGGATCAAACCATGTGAGAGGTGAACGGTCTAACTACTCGGCCATGGCGCAAACATTAGGATTATAAATATATCACAAATTAAGTACTTGGTTTACAAATTATCTGTTATGCTTAGTACTTTCCACACACTAATTTGCATATGCAACAAATTAAATAAATAGATAAACGAATTCTAAAATGGTTAGCTGTCCTATTTCCATTTTCCTCAAATGGAAGGTAGTTATTCACTTTTTATATATTGACTGTGCAAAGAGAATGGAAGTTCACAGCCTTCTTATAGTGACCAGCTTTAAAACATTTGACTATCGCTCAAAGCCTACTGTATTTCCTTTGCACCTACAAGAAAATTAACAAGGTAATTTATACAAATGTTTATCTCGGTTAACAGAACAAGATATAGAATAAGAGATTGTAGGAGTAGCTAATACAAGAGTAGAGAAAGTCATATGAGTGTAACACATCAGATTTTTACAAATAATACGGCACGCAAAGGTGTTTTGAGCAATAATGACCAGTGATTCCAACAATGTTGAATGCTTTTGTTTCCTTGTTTCGTCCATAGTTTTAAATGAGTGTTATATAGTTGACTCAACTGGTCGCAAGATAACTGCCATTTGCCCACTTACTTTTGTGAAACACATTACATACATGATTTTAGGTCGTCTGCGTAGTGCATGGGCCAATATTCACCTTCAGGATATGTTTACAAAACAAAGGGACGTTACGCACAGAGATTACCTCACATCTGTCAACTGCATGTAACGTGCTAGCGTAATGAACCTGACTGACTGCATTTCCCAATCGTAGCCGCAGAGTATGGCTAATAAACCTTATGAAGCAATATTTAGTAATAGTTTACTATAATAGCATTTTATACTCGCATACTGGTATTACAAATATATGACACAAGATACTCTAACCCCCCTCGAGTGTGCGCAATGGATTGTGTGTCTCAGATTCAAGAGATTCCGCGTTCCAATCTTGGAGTGGATGGTGTGTGTAGCTGTGTGTGCGTGTGCGAAGGACACTTTGACCCACCGCGACCCCATTATTGCTACCATCCCCTTGGGGGAAAGGATGAGGTTGAGGTGAAGTATGACCGGAACGGAACCAGCGAAGCCCAGAGACGCACTGAAGTCCCTAATATTTACAGATATTGACACCGGGCGCACGACCGAAGTGTGTACTCTATCCGGGGGGAGGGCGACGAAACGACCCTTGCGGTCTGGGGCAGAAACTTTCAGGAGGCACCAGTGAAGGAAGATAGGTTTCCAGAACGCAAGCATCTGTGTCATCTGTTCGCTTTCGCCAGAACGTACCGCGTTATCAACCAAACCTGAAAGATGACACGAGAGGGAAATGAGAAATGAAGGGAAAAGGATCCGTGGAGAAGAGAATCCACTCCAACATTTGCCTCGTGACCATGGATAAACCAACGTAGAGTGGTCGGTCGACGGGGATCGAACCCGGAATCTCGCGACCTTTGCTGGGGCGCCACCTCGCCCTGTGTTAGGGTGATTTATCCAGACAAGTGTTTTTCCTGAGAATGCCCTTATTCCGACAGAAACGAATGTTGGATAACTTTAAGCTCTAAGGATTCCGGGCTCATTTCAAAATTTAACTATGTAAGTTAAAATATTACCAATGATCACATCCTGTTTTTCTTATTATTATTACGCTAACGAGTCAGTGCCTAGGATCATATACCTATCGGGGAGCAGACAGACAGACAGCTTGAGAGGATATCTAGGATAGCTGATAGCACGATGCCTGGTTTAAGAGTGAAGGTGATATAAAATGGTAGTGAAATAGATGAAAAGAAAGGTCATGATGGAACAGTTCGTGGGATTAATGATGGGTCCGTCATAAATCCCACATATGGTCTCCAATGACCTAAACTGGGGTGCATTGACGAGAATTAAAAAAATTATTTTTGTTATTTAACGACGCTGTTAATTGCCAGGATCACATCAGCGTCGCTGGTGTGCCGGAATTTCGTCCCGCAGGAGTTCTTTTACATGCCAGTAAATCTACTGACATGGAGCTGTCGTTTTTAAGCACACTTAAAAACCATCAGTCTGGGCCGGATTTGAACCCGCGACCTTGAGATCAGTAGTCCAACGTCTAACCAACTAGCTACCCAGACCGACACATTGACGAGAGGCGTGCGGTCAATTTCATCCTATTCAAACTACAAAAGAGCTTTAAACAAATTGCTAATATTTTTGAAAATTAAAAAATTCTAATTCCTTATACAAACTATTAGCAAATACAGCTTGTGTTTTTGTCTGACTCCTAACAGGTATGACAAATATTTTCCTAAACAGTTTATTGTACAGTTTATTCTAGATACAGCCAAGGAAGAAATGATTGAGCGCATTCAGGAGAGCAGAATATTTCTAAGTTATACATCATGTTGCAGCACGGGACTCCACGTTAGAAATATTCTCCTAATGCGCTCAAACATTTTTTTCCATGACTGTACATACAAGCATCTCGTATGGGACCTCAAAACGTTGATTGTCATTTGCTAGTCTGGTTATTCATGCTTCTTGTGAGCCGAAGGTCGGAGAATATTTCAAAACCCTTGTTTCAAAGCCTTCTTTTTAAATAAAAATCTAAGAAGTGCTCCGTTATTGGAGTAAATCGTTTATTCTTCAGCTTATTGAAACAAAGGTAGCAGTGCCTGCATCAATTAATATTTCTCGAATTCAGAGCTTAAGAAAAAAGAACTAGCATTTTTGGGAAGGACATCATTGAAGAAAATTATTTTTTTCTAAGGATATTTTTTAGTGACACTACTTACAACTTTCCAATTGCATTAATAAGGGACGACAAGCAATACAGGTAACTTTCTATAATCAGTTATATTTTAAGGTCCAGTTGCATGAAGTTAATCTGAACTCAACCACCTTAAAATGATAATCATTCAAACATAGCTTCAATTTTTATGGCATAAATCTTGATCTAAGTTCACATCGAATCTCACTGGGGAATTTTCTCCACTACTTGATCGAACTTAGATCAGCAAAGTTGCGTAAGGAAGAAAAAAATAGTACAGCTTTAAATAGAGTAATACATCTGTTAGTAGTGCATTTTTGTAGTTATTTGGATAATATAAATATTGTTTCAAATTATATAATGTCCAGAAATTTGGAGGAGAAGCAAAAACCGATGACTTCTAACTCAGAAAAGATCTCAGAAGTGGTAAATGTGAAGTTATTGTGCTTGGGGTTCACTTCTAGAAACACGAAGAAGTGAAGTCAATTTACAATAATTGTGTTCTTCAAATTCAATGAAATGTGGTGGACTTCAACATTCTTTGATCCAATAATTGTTAAAACATACAAATAAAAACGACTAATGAGGTAAATGCTTAAGTAATCTTGAATTAAATTCCCCAGTTGTTTTCTTCCATGAAGTTTCTTTATGTGAAGCTGAAACTGAGTGATTTTTTATTCCACCATTATGTTTCTCCTCTTCGCGTGTAAAATTTGAAGAGCCCTTTGATTTCTTGTTTTAAGCATTTTTCTACCCCTGAAGCTGAAAACAAGTGATTGCTGCTGCCCGGAAGTAGCCATCTTCAGTTGTTTTACCACGTTTAGCTATGTTACCAACTAAGACCAAAGTGAACTGAGACTCAACGATCTTAGATTAGTTTTATACAAGGAGATTTTACTCTTTCACTTCATGTTCTGAACTTAGATTAAATCTGATTTCCAGTTAGTGACATGTATGCAACTGGGCCTACTGTGAAGCTTAAAAATAAAATCTATAGATGATTCCTTAGAATTGACTACTCTTTAATCTTTACTACGCTGTTATTTAAAGAGCCTAGTGGGTACTAAAAAACCCAATGGACATCTTCAGGTTCATATAATGTTCTCTCCGACAGTGTGAAGCATAAAATTATCCTCGAACTCACAGTTGCAGTTTCCACATTTACGAAACTCCTAACATATATGTGCTCCTAGGAATATTCTACAAGTTCGGTGTACAGTTCTTGAGCATATAAATTCTTCCGCTATAAAGTCGCATCGAATGGACCTTGGAAAAAGTTATTCCCGCTTGCAAACTTCTCACTGGAAATATCTCAGCTTACTGCCGCTCTAAAGTAAAGCTAGAAGGAACAAGCTCGCTTTAGATATTGCTTTATATCAGTTGTCTGAAAGTAGTTTGGGATTTGCAATCAATAGTAGGTTTGATGGGGCTGACCGGTCCATTGTTTAAAAGCATTCTCTTACGAGTTGCTTTTACGACTTTTCCTACTTGAGTACAGTATAAGTAATTTAAAGCGCAAGCCAATTACAATAAATAACTCTATAAAATTGTTTTCGACATAAATCATCACGTTTTTTTATGGAGTAAGACCTTTTGTGTCAGCTAGGTGTAGCAGTTATGCAAAAGTGATCCATATTTATGGGAATTTCAGAAGCTATTCCAAGAAAATTCAAGACATACATTTATTTTCCATGAAAATGTCTCAATCACATATTATTTTAACCAAAGTTGTTTGAGGTATTTTTCATAAAAACAAAATCTATGAAAAGAATTCCAAATATACGGTAATTTACGGTTGGTAATCAGTGGTGTCCAACCTTAGAAGCTGGTGAATTTCATATTCAATCGACTTCTTTCTTTTGAGTTATGTAGTTCATAGACAGACAGAAACAGAACACACACACACACACACACACACACACACACACACACACACACACACACACACACACACACACACAGATGCTTACGCCTACCAGCATATAATATACACATAACATCTAAACTCTCAATATTGTGCGTAAAATGATCCTAGTGTTACAAGAACCATAATGTTACATAATATAGGATAGTAAACAGCTTAACGCATCCTGGGAACCGCAATTCTACCCTAGGGGTAAGCACCTAAGCGACGTTGCATCTCAAAGGAATTGTCTAACCACAGGAGCTCCCTCGCTCGCTTGCATTAGTTGTGTTTACTGTGTGGATGTGTGTTCAATCGATTATGAACCAGTATTTGTAGTCCTGTAGCTGAAATGTGCTGCATTTATAGTAACAGAGTTTAGTATTTATTATTCAGCTCTACCTTCTAAAAGTTTAATTGTATACGTTAAACTATGATGTGTCTCAAACTAGAACAATCCAGTTGTAAACTTGTGGAAGGGGAGACAAAGGGAGATAGACACTGCAAAGGAACGCTCGCAGGCCGGTGATTTTTTAAGGGCAGTTCATGAATGTTCATTGAGCGGTTACTGTACGATAAAAAAATAAAGAACGACACCTATGAACTTAACTTCATCAATCAGCAGTCTACGACCGTTCAGTTACAGTGTCTCTCTCTGTCAGGATACGTCAGCCTAATAGTAATAAAAGCAATGATATAATAATAATAATAATAATAATAATAATAATAATAATAATAATAATAATAATAATAATAATAATAATAATAATAATAATAATAATAATAATAATAATAATAATAATAATAATAATAATAATAATAATAATAATAATAATAATAATAATAATAATAATAATAATAATAATAATAATAATAATAATAATAATAATAATAATAATAATAATAATAATAATAATAATAATAATAATAATAATAATAATAATAATAATAATAATAATAATAATAATATTAAGATGAATAACCATGTATGTCAGTAATATTCATAAAAACCATTTATCTAAAAGGCAGGGAAACACTTGCAAGGGTGTGTAACGTTCAAGGAAACATAGCTATTAACTCAAAGTAACCAAGCGATTGTTACTGAAATTCATTTGACACCGGTGGTGGACGTACACTCTTTTGACTCCGGTAGTCTGATGAATCTTGAGCAACGGTTTTGTTTTAAACTTACTTGCTTGGCGGTTGACTCTAGAACGAGCAGAGTGTGCGTGTGGTGCGTAAAAGCTGAATGGTTTCTGTGTTCATTAACATTCGGCATACCTCAATTCATGTCATAGAGTTATTTAACGTATTAAAACTCATGACAACCTAGCCAACTCATTAGCTCTACTGTAGCAGCCGTGGCAAATATGCAGAAAGAACTCCAATAGTCGACCAATGACAGTGACAAAAATATATTTCTTTTCTTATTGTTAACACAATCTACAATTCGTCATGATCTTGCAACTCGCAGCTATTCTGTCCTCTCGCAACCTTCACATACTTCACTGTCGTTCAGTTCTTCTCTCTCTCTCTCTCTCTCTCTCTGTCTCTCAACTGCTTCCGAAGGTACATCCTCACTCACCAAAACTGACTTAACTCTGCACTTAAAGCTTAACAGTGCTCTAATTATGTTCTCTCGCTTTCATAGTCCAGTTGAAGTAATGGTGATTATCTGGAAAATACACCTTTTCTCGAAACATCTCGTAAACAAGGCGGCAGTCGAAAGATTCTCGAACGTCTAGAATCGGTCTTTTTTCGGCCTCGCTGCATTGTCACCTAGTTTACTCGCCGGCAGTCAAACTCTGCTCTCTTTGACACGCGGCCGGCACGAACAAATAAATAAATACAATAAAACATTAATTCACTTATTAAATTAATTGATCAAACTGCTTCCATACCATTTACGCTGCTATTCTTGTTTCTTTGTTGTCGTTCTGTTTTAGTGAAGCTAACATTGGGTGGTTATGGAGAAAACAAATGATGAACCCAAATAAATTAAAAAATGCCATGGAAGTCATAAAAATGTGGAGAAAACAGCAATTATTTGTAGCGTCATATTGGTCAAAAGTAGTATGACGTAAAGAATGGAATAGTCACTATAAACAGATGTTAATATTATTACAAATGGAAATAGCCTTGCTGAGAATAAGGATTTCTGTTAACATGCATCATAAGTTACGAGCTGTCCTACATTTGTTCAGACATACGCGGCATGTTCTGACAGGCTGTGGTAGCAGATTTGAAGTGATAACTCATCCTCTTTACTTCCCATATCTGGCTTGAAGCGATAACAGCTGTTGTAGATGATTAAAGTGGCTTTGTGAGGAAAGAATTTTGATATCAAGAAAGCAACAATGACAGACTCAACAAGCAAAGAGATTTTCCCTTTATGTAGGATGAAACGTAGAAATTCGAAATAGTGGCATAAAAGCAAAAGAAATACGTAACAAAATTGTGTGTAATGCTTTGCACTGATGTACTGCATTGCATAACTACCCAGTCTATTTTCACAAACGCGCCTTCTGTCTACTTCTTGTCAGCTTCTTTCATTACAAATTTACACATTTTGTTATTGATTTATGATCAATATAGAAGGCCAAATAAGTAGTCAGATTTTTCAAAAGCGGATCTCTATGTAAGAGCTTTAAAATTTCATGACCATGAAAAACCAACAAATATTTTCCCAAAGTATAACTATTGAAAATTTAAACTAATAACGAGGAATACTTCGGAAATATTTAACCCCACAAAGATATATTTTGCATAAATTGTTTGTTTTAATTAGATCTAATTAACAAGATTCTCTCCCTCTCTTATTATTACTTTTTCTACTGGTAAGTAGGGGAAGTATTGTATTCCACCCAAAAATTCCATGTCGAGATTTCACCGGAAATATATGTTTTGAAGCACCCTGAATCCAAAAAAAAAGTATTTTTAGAAAAAGGTCCGTGTGTATGTCTGTGTGTCAGTCTGTGGACAGCATAACTCAAAAACAAAAAATCGGTTAAAAACCAAACTTGGTATTTAAGTTTATTGTCATTCAAGGATGCGACACGAAGATTTTGAAGAAAATAGCCCCACCCTAAACTACCCTTTATATGGAACATTTTTGAAAATTTTGATTTTATTGAAAATGGCTCTAACGATTTTGATTAAAATGTCATATGTTTGAGATATTTTTATGACAAATGAAATGTATATCTTGAATTTTCTGGCTATAGCCCCTGTAGTCGTATTTACTCTGGACGAATTTTGCATAACTGGTAAACCGTTAGAGATAGACAAAATCTTGCCCTACAAAAAATGTAGATCTTGCTAAAATACACAATTTATGTCCCAATAAATTTTCTTGTAGGGTGAACCATTTCGGAGATATTCCTTGTTACGTGTGTGAGTTTCGGAAAACTTAGAACTTTAGTGAAATGCAAAAACGTTGTTCATTTTTTTATATGTTAATCGTGCAAAGAGAACGGAATCTCTAAGGTCAAAAAGATTTGACTGTAGCACAAAGCCTTCTGTATTCTAATATCTCCCTTGCACCTACAAGTACATAAGCAATAAGATAATTTGTACGAATGTTTATCTTAACTAACATGGAGATATAGGAATAAGAGTTTGTTAGAATGGTTAGTACAAGAGTAGAGAAAGCCATGCGAGTGCAACACATAAGATTTTGTTTTAGCAGTTACAGAAATGTCATTCAGAACGGAGATATGTTTACATCTATTCCTAAAAATTAAAGATGCAAATGTTATTTGTTCCTATATATTTAAACGCATTGTAATTTAGTCTTAACTAGTTAGAGCAATTTTTGACAAAAGAAAAATAACTCAACATTTTCCATGTAAAATGGAGTTTGGGATAGTGAAACAAATTTCAAGTTTGGTATGTAACCAAGTTTTGTTTATTACGTTTTGCTAACGTCTCTCTCTTACACACACACACACACACACACACACACACACACACACACACACACACACACACACACACACACACACACACACACACACACACACACGCACACGCACACGCACGCACACACCGCGCCCGAACCTGTTTACATCGAAAGTAGACAATCTGAATAAAAAAATCGTTTGTATTCCTTTCTTACCGAAGTAATAATTAACATAGTATATGAACATATTTTACAATATAGGTTTTGTTATTAAATAAATAGCTATTGCAGAGGTTCCTTAGCGCCACGTTCGTATGGAAATACTTTGCGATCCATTGAATCAATGGAATTGCTGTACTATATCACCATCATCATTATTAAGGTGTACATATTATGGTTTGTTCCGCCTTCATATTACTTGATCTCTCCACCTATTTCTCGGCCCCTCCACGTCCCATATACCTCTTAGTTTGCGCTTTAGGCGTACGTGGATCCTCCATTCTCTCTACATGCTCTCTCCAATTTATTCTACATTTTTTAATCTCATCCAGTAAACTAAATATTCCCAGTTCTTTTCTTACGTGTTCATTTCGTTTTCTATCTCCCAAAGTGTATCCCGCTGCATATCTGAAAAATCTCATCTCAGCCGACGTCACTCTTTGAGACTGAACTTTTGTAACCGTCCAACTCTCAGTCCCGTACATAAATGCTGGGACCACTATAACATTACAAAATTTTGGTTTAGTCTGCTTACTAGCGTTCTTTTAATTGTGCCGCATAGACACTGAAATTTCTGTAAATTCTTATAAACATCTTCATCTTTCATATAGGAGACACTACAGCCAAGGTGTTCAAACATTGCAATTTGTTCTAGTATTTTATTATGTGTGGTTATTTTTGTCCTTAAGTGTTCTTTGCCTTGGAATGCCATGACCTTAGTTTTCTCAGTTGATATTTTGAGGTCATAGCTTCTTACGATATTTTTAGATAAAATATAGCTAAAACATCTGCGCTTATAGCCTTAACACCTGTACATATGAAGTTATGCTCAAATAGAGAAGAATACAAAAACAGTTCACATCGAAATTCTGCTAAATGTTTTCCATTTCCTCCTAGATATTTTGCTAGGATGCTGTTTGTTTGTCTTCTTGCAGTGACCGATGAGAAAGAAATGCTGGCTTCTGTCTTTTTTTAGAGAGACTCGCTTGGTTGTGTAGTTGTTTTTATTCTTTCTCAATTGTTGGGAGGGAGCTGAAATCTTGCATACTACATTAATCAACCGTGAGCATTACTTTCTTCTCTCTATATTACTACTATACGAAAAGAAAATATTTTATGTATGTATTTAACCAATTCTAATTAGCTTTTCACCATTGAAAACGCTGCTATTTCAGACTCTAATAGACTATAACATTTCCAAAGGTCTTCAAAATAAGCAGTTGGGGGGAGTTCTTCAATTTCAATATGGTTTTATTGGATGTGAATATCTGGCAATAGTTGTAGAGATTTATGGCGAAAATAGGATGTTGTGATCAGTTCCATCCCTAAAGGGTAAAAAAAGTTAAAAATCTGGCTATATGAGGGGAAGAAGTTGTATATTGTGCACATATTACCAAATATATATTTCATTGTCATGCACTTTGGTATAAAGTGAAATTTTACAACACCCGTTAAACTTTGGTTTTGGAATCTGACAAATTACAGGCTTACTTTAAAACAATCATACAGTAATCTTATTTTAATTTGCTATTTCTAATTCCCAGCTCACAAATCTGCTCTCCTTTGCCTATGTGTACAAAAAGATATATAATACAGGATGTAATGAAAATTATGGGCTGAGTTAACACCTTCAAAACTACCCCTGTCATAAATTCAAAACTTAAGTTGAAGTACTTATACTTTAAACATTCTGTTCTAAATACTGTACGATTATACTACAGAATCTGGCAAGGTTACTTTTCAACTGACAGCCTTTATTTTTAAATTTATATAAGAAGTATTTCTTAGATATCACAAGTGGATTGCCATCATCCCTCACTTTGCCTGGCCTTAGCACAAAACAATAGTAAGCCTATTCCTACTGTGACGTAGGCAACACTCCCTTGATGGCTCGTAAAAACTATAAGATCAGTAATTACTGCAGGCTATTGGTGGAGAAGACTCTTCCTCTTTAATGGCATGATTGATATTGAGTATTTGGAAATGTTTAATAATTATCTTAACAGTAATTTTCAACTCCAAAGCTAATATAACACGCCGTTCTAAATTTAGCCTTCAGAACCTGACTAAAAGCTACTTCTACTCGTAATTTTAGTCCCATGGATACAAATTAGTTCAGACTGGACAAAATTTCAGACACTTAGTCTTTAGCAAGTAGATGTCAGTGGGACACTTTCCATTTCTAAAGAGCCATTCTTAATCTTTATTGTCAGCTCCTTATTTACAGAATGTATTGCATAAGTTTGCTAATCTTTAATATATTTTCTATTGTTTCACATAGAAATTAAGGCGGTATATCCTCATAAATAGCTGCAGAATGAATACGAGATATGGCCAACGTCAAAATATGCATAAATCAGAAAGTAATATTCTATTTTGCAATTTCTCCAGATGGCAATTGAGACTAAATCATTTGCAATGGTATGCACTTCTTTAAGCTCAAAGTGTAACTCGTGTTAAATCCTCTCGAACAATCCACTCCTCCAGTTTGCTCTTTCATCACTCCAAGCCCCGCATACACAACTTTACAAAGATTTCAATCGAACCCACGCATACTTGGCATTACGGATCCATTACTTCATCGTCTCACTTCACTTCACTTTTACACCAGTTTGACCTGGGAAACTGCACATACAAGTTTCAGTGTGCCAGTTGAAGCTATGGCTTACCCGCAAAATGCACTTCATACCGGAATAGGAATCCTCTTGTTGCCACGCTGCTGTAACTTCTACAGCTTCTCTGCCCTAGGCCCATATTTTAGGATGAACAAAGGATTACGATTCCTAAAGACAAGTGAACTAAACAATAATTTGTGTTCTCAAAACAGCATTTAACAAATAATATACGCATGGATAAAAATAACTATTTCCCATTTGAGTTGTCGACACACGTTAAACTTTATGTGGAAGTTCCTCAGTGCAGTACTGCAGAACCGTAGTCCTTGATCGGTATTTAGTATTCACTATGTATTAGCGTTGGAAGAGGATTTGTGGACACATTTTATTTCGACTAAAATCGGTGCAGAATTAAAGTTAGCATCTCACAACTTCTTGATCTGTAGCTGACAGTCAGAGTTGCAACTTTAAGTTTAAATATTACAAGATTTCAAACAAACAATAAACGTTTTGTTTGAAATTGCTAAAAAATTACATTTTTTTCGAACACCTACCCTAACAACAAGTTAAAATATGTAAAGATAATTTACTTTTTCTACTGCCCCCAAAATGTAGACTTTTGGACGTCCCGTGGCACATAAGCCACAGATTTGACACTAACATTTTGTTATTTTCACATGACTTTCTATAACTACTATAAAAATTGAACTAACCTCGCAGCACAACAGCTCTTCCGGGCAAGGCATACCGTTCGCCACTGCATCCCCCATCTCTACCCAACAAGGGCGTCATGAGAAGGGTGCAGAACTGGAGGGTGGGTCGTGGTCAGCGCCCTGACCCCTCCCAGTTAGTATATACAGTCTTCGCAACCAGGGACTGCTACTTTTCACTCAAGTAGCTGTCTCAATTAGCCCTAAGGAACCAAGCAAGGCTGACTGGACCCCGGACCGGATTTCCCAGCCGGGCAAGATCCCCACGTCGTTACCGGGAATCGAAACCGGGTCCCCGCTTAGTAAGATACCACCGCACCTATACCCACTATATCTATTTATATTGCTACTATGAACTAGCTATTACCCATGTCACGTCGAAATAATCCCCTGCAGAGATAGATCCATTACACATTTCAGTATAGGTAGAAGGAGAACACCATATTTGGTCAGGTGTCACTTAAAATTCCATACCTTTTACATGACATTTTGAGAAACAACTGAATAGCAACAGCTATTTTAAAACTAACAAAATTATTGAAGCATCCAAAAGAATAATAACAGATATCTCGGAAATGGCTGACATCACAAAAAACATATTTGAAATAAAGTGTATTTTTTTTTTTAAGATACCCTTTTTCCAAGCAAGTTTCTGTCTATATCTTATGGCTTACCCTTATACGAAAATTGTGAAATTGTTTTGCAATGAAGAGAACTTCATAGGCTACACCCAAATAAAGCAAATTTAAAGTATGGAAATTTTCTTATAAATCTTCGTGTCGAATGTATGGAAAAGCAGAGCTTAAAATACAAAAGTTGGTACTTATGAGGCATTTGGTTTTTCAGCTGTTTTCAAATACAAACGGATATTTCTCTCAAAGGCATTTTTGTTGGATTCAGGGAGATTCAAAACATATTTCCAGTTCAGTCATGGTATCGAATCTGTAAATGGAAAGAAATCTCTTACAGGTTAACGTAATTTCTCTGCTTCTTTTGTTTCTATTTTGTTTTAGGGCTCCGCTTTTCTCCCTTTTTATATCCCGCGTTTAACATCTAACTTCACTTGACGACCTTCACTATGGAATAATTGTTCATTGGCATCGATATTCACTTTATTTCTCTTATTCTTTGTCCACGTCATATCCCTTATCATAACCAACATAAGTTCCCAAGTACCTACTTAAAATTACTGCTTAATGAGATTAAATATGTGTAATGTACGAATGTTAGACGATTATTTTAGGCCCGCTTGCATAAACCATTTAAAAATGATCTTTAGCCAGCTAAACTAAGAACTTTCGTTGTATAAACATTGATATAAGCTCATGACATCTTGATCCAAGATCTAATCCTACTAGTAAATTCTCTCCAGTTAGCCTGATTGAACTTAAATCAGCAGAACTACAGAAGCTACATAACAGCTTTTTAAAATAAGGAAGAAATAAGCAAAACAAATGCATTGAATATTCAGTTTGTAATGATACAAGATATCCATAATGCGCTTTTCGGTTAAGGTGAGTAACCTGGATAGAATTTTTACTGGGGTTTTCTCTCATCCTGAAAAGATAAATGCTGGGAAACTTCAAGCCAGAAGTGGGGGAACTGGTGCTCACTGAGCGCAGTCCGCTCACCGCCTTTCACTGATAACTGTACACTTTGCGTTTTAAAAAAAAAAGGAAGGTAGCTCAAGGCATTCTGCGAGTTGCCTAGACCTGCTATAAGCTCTATAGACCCCGGGTTCATTTGAGCATCATTTCACTTCATTTCTTTTGTCGTTTGATATAATTTATGCAATTAAAGGTTGTTGAACTATACATGACCGTTTTCTCACTCTTGTAAAAACTATTCTTACAAATGATTTCACGCTAACCGAGGTAGACACTGTAAAAATGGTTTTATTACATATTTCCTTGTAGGTAGAATGCAAAAAGGGAATTCAGTACGTAGTGATCGTCTAATTTTCTAAGAGCTAGTCACTGTATTCTGGCTTTAAAGTTTGATTCTATGTGCATTATCAAAGAGGGGGAAAGTTTATAAATAATGCCAAAACTAGGAAGCTACATTTGCTCCAACGGATTAGATCTACGGCTAGATGAAAATATGGTGTATCAGTAACTACTATCACGTGACAGTCTGTTTTGTGGTCCTTCACTCCCACATAACTGGAAGAGAGGCATCGGAATTAGCTGTACTCCAGTCAGTTGTAGACGACATACAAATTGCACTATTGTATCGTATGTCGCCAAATAATGGCAAACAAGAAGCTAAAAATAAAATCGCAGAAAAAGTTCATTTGTTAAATTAGTGATATTGGAAAAGTCTCGAATGTCAAACGTTTTGAATGAAAAAAGGGTGGAAAGGCCTACGCTACACGTATTCTCATCGTACCGGGATGAAAGTGACAGTTGCAAATGACTAAAATGCTTCAAAATACGAAAACAAAAGGAAAACAGAAAACTGATAGAAATACAACAGGGAAAATATTTAAAAGACGAGGAAAAATTGATGTCAATAGTGGATGGAACCAACGGTCTATTTTTCATTCCCAGGAGTTCTTCAGTAGGGGTGCCAAACTGAGTACAACAGCCCTGTCACTAACAATGATCAGCGTAGCGATTTCCAGTATCTTCAAATAACTCTTATACATATTTTCGAGATGCCAAACAGCGAAACACTTCTGCTACCGGATCCCGTGAATACGAAAAGGAATATACATGGGAACCATCAACTACTCAAATCTAACGACTTGTTTTGTTGAAATTATGATTTGAAACTAAGCGAATTCAGACAAAGAAATTGAAAAAGGCGAGCAGTCAACTAAAACTATTCCGACACTTCGGTCCAAAATATAGAATCAGTAGCGTATTGTAAGAATATTTCCATCCGATTTCGTGGGGTTGGTACTCTCTAACAATTTCGTCAATATCGGCCAGAAATTCTGTTACAAAATTAAATCTTTACTACTACTCAAAGCTCTTCTTTTGCCACGTGTTTTGCTTTTCCGCTTTCGTTCACGCATAAATACAGCCATTACGAAATAAATTCTTGACTGACATAAATGAGGTATGTCATCTCTCTGACTCCACAACAATGAAGATGCAGCCACATCTACATTGTAGTCCTTTCGCTTTATTCACACGAAAAGTGATATTAAAAACTACCAATACCCACAGGGCTATTATTTATATCTTTTAGTCACTCCAAAGCAAACTATTAGCAATAATAACATAAGATGTCTAACTTAACCAATAAATTGTCGAGAGGAGCGACACAATTTATTTGGGAGGGTCAGACGGACTATTTTATAAACAAAATATGAATTTAACTACCATATCGCAATGATTTGTCCAGAAAACTTTAAATTCCATGTAAAATAACCTAAAATAAGTTAATTTCAATTAGTGTGGTTCGACGTATTTCGACCTTCTCTTGTAACAACAGAAATCAATCTATAATCTGAAACAAATCTCACCTTATTTTTAACGTTAACAAATAATCTTTCTTCTAGAAAAATAATTTAATTATTAAAACAACAATTGTTAAAGACACAGTTATAAAATGTAAATGGAGTATTATTTTAATTTTTAATAAATTGTAATGTGTAGTAAGCTCTTTTTCAGCGATTTATGGGATCGGTTTGCGACTTAAAATTACACATTAAGAATTTGTACAAAAGAAAGGAATGAGCAGATGATAATTCGTATTTGATAATATTACGCTTCTCTCTATGAAATGATCGCCTCCGTAGCACAGTGGTAGCATGCCTACCTCTGACGCTGAGGACCCATGTTCAATACCCCATACCGGCGTGGGGATTTTTCCCCCTCGGCGAGGTCTGGCACGGGGTGCACTCAGCCTCGCTAGGGGCCCACTGAGGAGCTACTTATTGAAAAGTAGCGGCCCTTGGTCGAGAACACCGCATAATCGGCCGGGACGGACCAGGGAGCTGACCACGTCCCACCTACATTACTGCACTCCACTTACGACGGTAGAGGTGGGGGATGCAGCGGTCGGGTGGTAGAACTTGACCCGGATGGGCTGTTGTGCCATGGAGTTGCTTACGCAAGAACTGCCGAAATGGTAGATAGTACTGATTTATTCACTCCTAACGACTTCCCGTTTGAAAAAAGTATAACTATTGAGAAATTGAAATCAATGACCGGAATATTTCGAAAACAAGAAGAAAATATGACATATATTGTGTGGTTTGGGGAGAACTGTATTACAAAAGTCATTCAGCATGAAGAGGGATTCTGTGGATATTCTCAAAAAATTCAAGATACACATTTCATTCGCCATTAAAATATCTTAAAAATATGGTATTTTAATTAAAATTATTAGGAAAATCACATTTAGGAGAAATATTTCATCTATAGCATTGTACGCGATGGGGAAGCTTTTCTTTCGTGTTGAAAATGTCCATATCACATTTTTGAAAGGTGCTCAAAATATACAGAATGGAAAGTAGTGTTTCGGCCAGAGTAACATGACTAATAGATTTAAAAGATGCAGAATATTACAGTCGCCGTCAGGAACGAAGACGTTTGCGCAGTGGACAAATGTTCAATGACGTCACAGTGTGGGGTTATCAGCTAGTACTGTAGTGTATTTGAATTTTCTGGGAATGTTCTCAGAAGACCTTTATTCTGGACGTTTTTGCATAAATGGTAAACAGTAAGAGACAGACAAAAGGTTGCTAAACAAAAATGTGGGTCTCATTAAAACGCACTATTTATGTCAAATATTTAATTTTTCTTTTGAGTGAACCATTTCCAAGATATTCTTTAGTATTTGTTGAATTTGCCAATACTTATACCTTTCACAAATAGGAATATGTTATTTGTCTTTGTTCCTTGGCATTGCAAAGGGAATGGAGTTTCAAAGGTGTGCATAGCAACCAGCTCTATAATCATTTGACCATCGCTTAAAACCTACTGTAATCCTACATTCCCCTTACACCTACAAGAAAATTAGCAATAAGATAATTTCTGAAATTGCATATGTCCACTAAAATGTAGTAGGTACAGAAATAAGCATATGCAAGAATACTGAGAATAGCTCTGTATATATTTGCAAACAGAGTTTCTCCAAATTGACCTAGGTATATTAAAAGTCTGTATCCCAATAGGCTACGCGACGATCACTTGGTGTATCTTCTAACGCTATGCACTTCGATTTTGTCGCCAAATATTGATATACTTCTTAAACGTAAACAGTGCTAAATAAGTCTCTAAGGAGCAGATGTTTATGACTTAAGATTTGAAATAGCTTTCGAAAGTAAAGGAACGTAACGTACATTAACCAAACCGCCACTGGAACACAATTATTGATTTTTAATAATGGCTCAGTCCGCGTAAAGTGAAGGGAGGTAAATCCAACCTTCTCTGTTTCGCAGAAATCTTGGAGAAACCTTGGAACGAGTTCTTTGGTGGAATACAATATTTGCTCTGCTTACTGTGGGTCATTTCGTTGTTTAACGACGCTGTCAACTGTCAGGATCATATCAGCGTCACCGGTGTGTCGGAATTTCGTCCTACAGGAGTTATTTTACTTGCCAGTAAATCTACTGACATGGAGCTGTCGTTTTTAAGCACATTTAATAACCATCGGTCTGCGCCGGATTCGAACCTGCGACCTTGGGATCAGTAGGCCAGTGTTTAACAAACTGAGAAGTAGTAGAGAAAGTGAAGATACGTTTGACATTGGCTGTACTGAGTTTTTATTATTTACACAATCCACAACAATGAAATTCATGAAATGTTGAGTCCCAACCTATGCATTGCGGAAATAACTCGGAAAAAATAAAATAGGACACTGAAAATGAAGTGAGTATAAAAAAGCCCAATTTCTATTACGCTGACATGTTGGGCTTTGAAGGAGCAATTTCACAGAGAACTTCTTTCACATAAAACAAAACGGCAATGATCAGTCCCTCTCTTTCCCTGGGAAATACGGTCTCCCTCCATCCATTTCATAAATTGCATTCGAAAATATGCTCCAGCTTTTCCATAGGGATATCCCAGCTACAATCAACAAAATGTGCTATACTGAACTACAAGCTTGTTTCTCTTACATACAATGAAATAAAACAAAGCATGTTCTCGGCTTTAGATTGAAGACTACTGCTATATAAGGTTATTTGAAAACAGCATATGACAAAAGAAGTTATAGAATATAATGTGAACAGTCGCACTACTTTCCCTAAGCATTACATATTTATATACTCATATATACAGGTAGATTCAAGTACGGCAAATAGAAAAATCCTGTAGCAAATTCATCTACAGTACAAAGTGAAGGAGATAATTAAACATATTGCTTGCATTATCTGCAAAGTTTGACAGCCCAGTAGGAACCAATATTTTGTTTACTAATTGTCTTCCTCTGTTAGGCGCAAGCGCTCACACCTACGACGAGTGAAAGTCCGAAGTAGGCCAGGGTTCGAAAACTGGTTTCACCACGTATCTCTGTGCTTGGTATCAGTGGCTCCGGTCCAGGTTGTAAACGACGTTACGTTTATAGCTACTATACTGTATTCGTTTTTACTTGCTGTTTGTTGACACTAGAGGTGGTAGGGAAGGGAAGGTTCACACACCGCTACAGTAACCTGTTTGTAAGGCGACGTGACTATACCATCTCTAGCCAATGTGGCGTTACGTCACTACATAAAGCTCCCTGCACACCTGGAGCGAACCCCCGTCATTAGGTGCTGCAGGTGAAGAGATGGGGGAGGTTTACATTCCGAGCACTCACCACGGGACCTGAGCAGAGGGCGTTTAATGTCAACATTCCTGATCTTCCACTCTAACACACACTCCAGAGTTGTGCGAGTTGGAGTGTACGTTCACGATTTATTCCAATAGACACTCCAAAATTCAATTATTTAATATTTTAGTGGTTAAATGTCTCATTTTAGGAAAAAATGAAAAATACATAAATAATCACCCTTTGAAGCTCTATCTCACTGCGCTAAATGCACAAGTAAACGATAAAGGAAAGAAGACATTTTGGCATTCGACCAATTCTATTTTTTTTAATTGTGGAATTGTGCGCCTTAGAACAAAATGGTATAGGAACTAAACTATGTTTAAACTTAAGGTGAAAAAGTTGCCTAATAGGTTGCTTAGCACCTTGTATACTACAGTATCCATACACTTCCATCCACTTTCAGATTTCAAGCAAGTGGTTACTTTGATAATGAACCTTTACTTTTTTATCTAAAAGTTCTTTTTTATTTTGTTTTATTCAGGACACCTAGTCCATTTATCTCCTGTGAAATCTCGGCACCCAACTTAAGGGCGCAATGCAATACTTCTCCAATACTTGCTATTGATAAGTTTAGTATCGAAAATAAAAGTGGACAATTATATTCAATAAAACTTCTACGCCTGCCTCTGTGGTGTGTAGGTAGCGCCTCTATCTCACATTAAAAAGGTCCTAAGGTATTTCTCGGAATATTTTCCTTACCCCGAGAAAACAAAATATCTCAGGCAACTTTAAGCTCTGTGGACTTTGGGGGTCATTTGAGTATCATTTAACCCATTCATCGTGTGATAGACCTATAATAAGGTTAAATTACGTTAAAACAAAACTAAAGGGAGGGAAAAAAAAAGGAAAAGTTCATAGTGTGATATTGAGTCGCTCAACAATATACGGACCAGAAGGGGCCAGGTGACCTTGTATACGTGACCATAACAATCGCGGTAAATCACAAAGGAAAGGCCCGAAACCACAGCGCAACTATTGACTGTGTGTATGTAATCGAACAGCGATAACACGAGCAAGGTCTAGAAGCCTCTCGCTAATTCTGCTGAGTCGTTGCACATGTTTGCATGGAAAGAACTCGGAGGAGGTTACGTAACACTGGCTGCAATATAAATATGACAGACAGTGAGCAGTTCAGTTCACTTCAGGTGAGTGAGTGATAGGGTAGTAGTTGTTTGAGTTGAGTTGAGCTATTTAGTTGAGAGTTGAGTCGGCCAGCCTGTCAGCGAGTATGTAAATGTCGTCGAGTAATTGTATCGTAACAATCAAGAAATAAAAGACAGTGAAACTGGAGAAAGACATTGAAAGGCTGAGAAGGGTTATCAGAATAATAACTGTGAATGGTAATAGCAGAGAAGACCATAAACTGAGAATTGTGCATTTGTAGCAAACTTTAGAGAAAAATAGTGTTAGAGGAGTAAGAATTTCGAATTGTTTTTGTTTCAATATGTTCTATTTAGAGGATACATTCTAGTCAGGAAAGAAAAATATGAACTTTAATATCGAGGTTTGAACGTTCCTTATTCAACTGCCAGTTCATTTCTTCAGTATTTGTTCTTATATTCTCTAAATTATGAACGCTGAACGACGAGGTATATGCAAACAACGCGCATATTAGTAAAATATTTTACTACCTTTTGCTTTTGCTTCAGGCCAGGAGCCCTAACATTAAGTATACAAACAAACAAAGTAAAAAACAGAGCACCTCTGACTGGGTAGCCGCCTTTATAAGGTTACCACTCCAATTATCAATCCTACGTACCATTCCTTTTTCAGGTTTTGTTTCTCTGTTTCTGCTGCAGTCGTGAAATTTGACATGCAAGCACTGAAAGGCTTCCTGAATCTCCTGGAGTGTAATTAGTCGCTGTATTCAAATATGTCAGGAAAGGCTGCAAAATTTACATACAGCATGCTCTTCATCCTCCTAGATTTTCACTTAAGCCGGCAGCCTAACGAACCCAGTGAAAGAGGGTGGATTTGGCAACGAAAACATAGATTATAAACACAAACACAGTGTGTTAGCATGCATCTTCTTAGTTATGATATTGTTGCTTAATGACGCATTACCTTTGTGCTCAAGTATCATGGCTGATTTCGTATAATTTCAGTACATTGGTTGAATATTCACTACCCATGCTCGAAGTAAAAACAGAAAGCAATAAATGCAAACATAAAAGTACTTACACAACTAATATAGTAAGACGTCTAATATAACCTTCGAGCGGACGCCAGAAAATGTATCTGGTAGAGTCAGGCAGTTAAATTATTTTTTCTAAACTATTTCATAAATAAAATATGAATTTAAATATATTGTGAAGGTTTGACCAGAACTGTTATATTCTATAAAATATCATAAAACGTAATTATTTACTGCAGTTCGACAAATGAGGACGAACTCTAGGAATTGCATAGGTTTTGATTTTCTCTTGTTTCAATATACTTGAAAAAACTAAAATCTTCAGCGGAACAGTCCATGAAGGGCTAAGACTCGCCGCCCGGCCGTTGCGTCGCCCACTTCTGCCCACTACAGGCGTCATGGTTGGGGTGTAGTACCGGAGGGTGGGACGTGGTCAGCGCTCCAGACTTCCCAGACAGTTATGCGCCCTTCACGATCTGGGGTCTCTACTTCTTCATCAACTAGCTCCTCAGTTGGCCCCTCCGGGACCTAACGAGGCTGAGTGCACCCCGAGCCAGAGCTCCCAGCAGGGGAAAAATCCTCACGCCTCTATCAGCTAAAGGCAGGCGCGGTACCACTACGCTACTGAGACGGTCGTTTTAACAGACTAACAATCGAAAATCTTCAATAAACCTCATTTTATTGTTAACATTAACAAATAACATTTATACACGAAAGTTCAATTACTTTCTCTACTGTTAAGTAGAGGAAGTATTGTACTCCACCCAAAAATTCGATGTCGATATTTCACCGAAAATATGTTTAAGACCCCCTGAATTAAAAAAAAAAAAAAAAAAAAAAAAGCATTTTTAGAAAACGGTCCCAGCGCGCGTGGGCGTGTGTGGCCAGCATAACTCAAAAACGAAAAGTCGGTTAAAAACCAAACTTGGTATTTAAGTTAAATATCTTTCAAGGACGCAACACGAAGGTTTTGAAGAAAATTGCTCTACCCTAACGTAATCTTTACATGGAAAATGTTTAAAAAATGTGCACTTTCTTGAAAATGGCTCTAACGATTTTGATTAAAGAGCCATATGTTTGAGATATTTTTATGACAAATGAAATGTATATTTTTAATTTTCTGTCTATAGCCCTTGAAGTCCTATTTACTCTGGATGACTTTTGCAAGAGATAGACCAAATCTTGCTGTATAAAAATGTAGATCTTGCTAAAACACATAATTTATGTATAAATAAAATTTTTTTGCAGAGTGAACCATTTCGGAGAAATTCCTCGTTATTTGTGTAAGTTTTGGAGAAATACTTCTGTAAAATGGAACATCGTTATTCATTTGTTTAAATGTTAACCGCGCAAGGAGAATGGAATTTGAAAGCTTTAAAGTAGTTGACTATTGCTCAAAGGTACTGTATTTCCATATTCCCGATGCACGTGCAAGAAAAGGAGCATTAGATCATTTCTGCAAATTTTTATCTCAACTAACTCGAAGAATATAGGTATAGGAATAGGAAGAAGGGTTTGTAAGAATGGTTAGTACTTGAGTAAAGAATGCCATGTGAGTGCAACACATCGGATTCTTTTCCCAGAAATGTTATCACAAATATACAGTTCTCTTTTCCTGACGTTAACAGTCTACGGTATTTCGTGGTATTACAACTCAAAATAGTTTTCCGCTTATAAACGGCTCAGTCCTTTCACTGCCTTTCTTCACGTATCTTTCACAGCTGTAAGGGAAAAAAAAAAAAAAATACTGTCTGCCCTGACGCGTTCCGCAAGCTTTCATACCGGCTACGAAGTAGTTGGATCTTTCTCGAACTTCTTCTAACAAGCTGGCCGCCGGATACATAGTCATCTGGAAAAAGTCCCTTTTGGTTCTGTCCCTCTGTTGTCACATGTTTGCTCGCGTGAGCGCCTTTAATACGCACTGCGCCTGTCGACGTCACAATACATTAATTATTAAAGGAACAATTGTTAAAAACACATTTGTCGAATTGAAATGGACTACTATTTTCATTAGAAAGCATGGACATCGAATTTATTGTTTCAATTTTATCGTTTGATACATCGTCAAACCGTTTTGAATTGCCCTCCATTTGGAGTATTTATTAATAAACGACTGTAATGTGCATTAAATTATTTTTCAGCGATTCAGTGCAATTGGCGTCAATTATCAAGCAATGGTCTAGTGATAAATGATACAAAACAAAAGAATGGCTGGACTAAATTAAGATCCATACTAAAAGTAACTATAATTGTGTGTTAACTACAAGTGCAGATAAATTATACACCACAAAATTACCAAATAGATCATAAATTAATAGTTCAAACTAAACTGTATTTTGTTACGGAAGTGAAGCATGGACACTGAGAAAGAAAGATGAAGGAATAACGGCTAATGAAATGAAATTCATAATGTATACAGCAGGATATACTAAATGGGATCGTAAACACAATGAAGATGTGCCAGAAGAATTACAAATATAACCTGTAATTAACTACATAAGGAATTATCGTGTAAATCGCATGCACAGTAATAGAACCCACTATCGTCCAAATGGAAAGAGTTCTTTAGGTCGTCCTAAGAAACGCTGGGCTGAAAATTCAAATGTGAGGTCGTACGAGGCCTTATACCCTAATACTTCGAAAGAAGAGAAAGAAAATAGACTTGTGGTAGCTGATTTGTAAGTTTAGTAAGTAAGCTACCAAATGAAGTTGTGCATCTTTTGTTTATACAGCAGGCGGACAGAACCGGCTCCCCAAACTGTATCGTCACATGCACTATGAACGCGGATAACTTGATTCCTCTTTAATGTAGCTGGACCACTGAGCCTACTGATTTCACTCAGTTGAAGTTCAACGTTTGTGAGGAAGGTTATAATTGTATCATATCATATTTATTAAGTTCCTATCGCTAAATACTATGCCAGTATACAGGAAGAATATATATAAGAATATGTAGTAGAAAGGTGCGATCTGCCGGCAGTACTTTTAAGCAGTGGAAGTAGGTCACATGTTGGCTTTAAGGGAGAAAGGGTTTACCCGGGTCTTGGTCGGAGAGTTATCGATACGACGCGTCGGAGAAACGTCGATTTTGGCAGCTGGCAAATGTTTCGTCTGAAACCACCGTGGCCGGATATCCAATATTGGACAAGGTCTTTGCCCCGAAGTGAACCAAGTATTCCATGAAAAAGCTAACACCAGTTCATATTTCGCCTGTTGATAATGACTCCCTTTGTGCTTTACTTTTTCATATCGCTTCCACTATGTCAGCTCTCGATGAACCTGCTACAGTCGAGAACTATCGAATCCTTTGTGTGGAAGGGTTCGAAGATAGACAATGCCAATTAAGTTTGCTGATAAATTTAATTTAATGATGGCTAATAATTGTTTCAGGCGGGTTGTCTACTGTTTAAGGATATAGAAGTACTATTTCTGAGTCTCAGCACTACAAAGAGCAACTATCAAAGTATTACATCTACTAACTTCTAACGAATCAATACGTCAAATTTATTTTCAACGTGTTATTTCCATGTAAGAATTAAAAGTATAAGTTGTGTTGCCGAAACGCAAATAGGAGAGTCCTCTTTCGGCCCATAATCGACTACAGTGAACGCTTCAGTAAGACTGTAAAATACGAAGGAAAAGACACGAATTTTAGAAATACACCTTATTTTATCAACGTAAGTCCCGCTTCCATCATGTCTCCTCATCAAAGTTGCTATTTATAGGCCCCTAAATTTTAAGTCTTTTATTCGCATCAGAAACTTAAATTTTAGTCTCTGACTTGCTCAATTCCAAGAATATAATTTTCGGAACTGTCTTGCGTGTGTTTTTGCACGCAATTCTGACTTCTGAACGTCCTGAGATTCCAGGAATGCCTTAAGCTAATGGTTTCACTTGTCGACGTGATTTCAGTGTCTCTTTCCTTATATACATGCACTTTTTGCATACATTTTAGGCAGGAGAGTCTAACAGCTCAAAATACTTATTTCTGGTATAGTGCTTTTTAATGCAGTACTTTCTCTACCTAAAAGGCAAGGATGGAGAAAGTAAAACTAATAACTAATGATCTTTTATAATGTTGTTTATTTCCATATGGTTGAGGTATAAAATCGCTGCTTTCTCGTTTTTTAAACTATGCTCTACCCATACCAATTTACCAAGCCTAAAAGGGGCATTTGCACTTAAAATTGCATATCAAATTTTTGAATACAATGCACTGCCTCCTCTAGCTACCATAAATAACTGGTAAGAAAGCAGAAGTTACCTCTTTTACTTTTAATCTGAGTAATTATAACTACTATAGAGTAAAAATGCTGAGTACAAAAGTATTCTAATATGATCGAAAATTTGTAATAGCAAATTCCTAGCCAATGAAATTTTGGAAAAAAAAGTTTTTTGTTTACATTTCGGTTGGAAAGAAATAAAGAAATAATAAGTGATAAATGGTGGGATATTGAAGAATAAAATTAGTTTCGGAGCGTAATTTTTAAGGTGTTTTTGTTGAAGTAACTCACAAAAGCTATGAAAAGGGAAACAAAAGAAGGTACTCGAAGAAAGTCAAACCATATTTGCTATCAGAAATTACTTTCAATTCATGTTACATCCCAGAGACCTCTTGGCTTACCTTTAAGAAATTTGCCCTAAGAAGCAATTCGAAGTGCAACGGCTTATTTATGACTTGAGCTTCTAACTTATTTTATATACAACAATGTTACCGTGTAACATTCTCAAATAACATTGGCTGAACAATAATTGTGTTTAAAACGTTATTATTTTAACTCGTAATTGCTTTATTTGCATTTTATGGTATTGTTGTTCATGAGAATATCTTTCCCGACATAGATGCTTAGCTGACTGTGCATTGGTACTTGCTTCTCCGTAGATCTATGTATGTATTTGTCTGTCCAATACATCCAGAAAGACTGCGATAGCATATGCGTGGAGAGAGTCGGCATTCATAACAACAGACTGCATCACACCAACCCAATGTAGCAGAAGTCATTATACCTATTATGTTCCAAAATGCAGAGAGCCAATAACGGTTTAAATTATGTCCTAAACCCTCAGAGACTTTAAAATTAGATTGTGAATTCGCTTTCTAAGTTTTGATAAGCAGAAAAAAATTGAACAACGCTGGGACGCGAACCCATGTCCATGAGGTTAACGCGCAGTACACAGTTATAATTCAATTTAGCTATGTGGACGCTTTACTGAAAACGCATTCCAAGTTGAACCGAAGAACCTGTATGACAGACAGCCGCTATGCTATAGCCGGCGCGACTTTTCATGCCTAATTTAGCCTTTTAAGACAGCTTTAATGCTTTATGGGTGCTTCAACATTGTTACTGAAATGGTAAGAGCTATCATGCATGTTATTTGAGTTGTACGAGACGTAGTTTCCCCAAAAATTGAAATAAACCCTTACTTAACAATATGTGCGTTTTGACTGCACGGGTCCATGATGAATAAGGAGAATCTGTAATTTGTTGCAACCAATCCGGGCTGTATATACAAGAATCTGCAAGTTTCTATTTAGCTGATGTTAGTGTACTCGTATGTTAGGTCAATTTTATCAGATGCGTTTACTGAATTGCGCTTCTATGTATACTGTAATAACAATTTTGTAAAATAGGCTGAAAATTCGGAATTCTCTCTCAGTAAATGAGTCATATGTTTTTGAGGTGTGTATATATTTCCATTGGTGTCGACATCAAATGTTTGTGTCGAATACAATGCTTTCGCTATTTGCTAAAGAAAAGAAAGTAAAAATATGATGTGTTGCACTCACATGAATTTCGCTACTCTTGAATAAATTATTCTTACAAACTTATTCCTCTATTTCCTTCATGTTAGCCGAGATAAACATTTGCAAAAATTATTTTTTTGCCGACTTTCTTGTAAGTGCAAGGGAAATATGGGAATACAGTAAGCTTTGAACGCTAATCAAATCTTTTAAGGCTTTGAAATTCCGCCCTCTTTGCACGGCTAAGAGAAAAAGTGAATAACGAACTTCCATTAGAGAAAAGTTTAAGTATTGCAAAACTCACACAAATAACAGGGAATATCTCCGAAGTGGTTCGTGCTACATAAAATGTATTTATACATAGCTTGTATGTTTTAACGGGATCTACGTTTTTATAGTAAGATTTGGGCTATCTCTTACGGTTTACCAGTTATGCAAAAGTCACCAGAAATAAAATGACTAAATGGGCTATAGCCAGAAAATTCAAAACATACATTTCGTTTGCCATAAACTATCTCAAACTTATGGCAGTAAAATCAAGATCGTTTGCCATTTTTGAGAAAATAAACACTGTCGAAAAATGTTCCTGTTAAGGGTAGTTTAGAGTAGAGGAATTTTCCTCAAAATCTTTGTGTGGCATCCTTGAAGTATATTAAACTTAAATACCAACTTTGGTTTTTAACCGACTTTTCGTTTTTGAGTTATGCTGTTTACACACACACACACACACACACACACACACACACACACACACACACACACACACACACACACACACAAAGAGAGAGAGCGAGATTTTTCTAAAATTGCTATTTTTTTATTTCAGAGGACCTCAAAAATATATAGTAGAGAAAGTAGAAAGAAGATAAGGAAAGAAAATAAAGGTCGTTAAAAGATGGCATTTAAGACCATGCTAAGTGTGAAGAATTTGCATTTTGTAACATAAAATCACTAAATAAGGATTTACTGGGCACCACTGGAGGTAAGGCAATTACGCAGCACTTTGCAATAGCACCGTGTAATAGCTGCAAGCCTTTCAGGTTAAGCCGGTATGAACAGCAACTGCCTAAGAGGCAGCACGCATGGCTCGCCCGCCACTACATAAAACTGAGTTAATAGATCATAAAACCATATCTGGAGTCGCTGGGAGAGGCGCCAGGGATTTTTATTGAAGTTCTTTCCGATATTAAGGTGAAAACCGACTATGTCGCTCCTAAATCAGAACCTATAAACGCCTTTATTCCTTAATATACCTCACCAAAATTCTTATTGCTCTCAATTTACTGCTGTTTGCCACGTTGAAATGCTGCACTCTGTGACTTTACGAACCTTGATGGAATAATTGCAAAATACGGTGGCGTGAGGGTGAAGCAATTTTCAAGAGGAATTTACAGAGCAGAGTAGTTCTTGGCCTCGACCCAAAATTACCCCTACTAAAAGCCTCCTAGCTTAAGGATTATTAAGGCATTATAATGAGTTGTTTAGTCTGCGTTCTGGCTCGGAATAGTAAATAAATTAAGGCCAAAGTATAAAAAAGTGTATTTACAAAAGACAGTCATAATCGCTGTAGCAGACTTTCGTCTCGAATTTCAAATGTTGACAGAGTTCAAAAACAAGCTAGTGTAATCATAACTGTTGACGCCAGTTAATTTTGTAATGTTTTTGTTTCATTCTGTTTACTTTCTCTGCCACATATTTATGACAGGCGAAGGAATGTGTTTCACTAAAAATTCTATATTGCTATTTTATCTGAAATGTATTTTGAGGTCCACCAAATCGAATAAAAAGAGAAATTTAAAAACGAATTCGCCCAGGCACGTGCAAAGTGTGTGTGTGTGTGTGTGTGTGTGTGTGTGTGTGTGTGTGTGTGTGTGTGTGAGAGAGAGAGAGAGAGAGAGAGAGAAAGAGAAATTGAAAATTAATTATAGACGCTCTTCGATTTCTATGGTTCTCAGCGTCCCATTGCATATTGGGCATGAAAAGTCGCTAAATTTTTCTCCGAAGCGTATCTATCAGGCTTGAAGTTCCTGTAACTGGCGTAAACCTACGACAAGGGACCACCGGTTTTACTTCCCTTACGAAGTAAGCCACGCTAAGGGCTTTTACGTCCTGAAGAAACCCATCGCTCTCCACAGGATTTAAACCCGCGACCTCGGGAGCCAGAGCTTAGAGTCTTACTCCTAGACTTCGGAGGACGATATATGTGTATGTGCCTGTGTTTGTGTGTGTGTATGTGTGTAACAGAAACACGAAAAATTAGATAAATACAAAATATCTCGTATATTTATGTTATCTTCCAATGAGTCGACAGTAACGCCTTCAAATAAACCGTTTAAGTGAACTATCCATTAGATATAAAACAGTTTTACTTGTTTGAAAATGCCTGTAACAATTTTAATTAAAATATAACATGATTAAAATATTTCAAGGTTACCAAAAACATTTCTTGAATTATCTGTGAATATAACTGTTACCCACTGCATTTTGATTGCACTGTTCATAAGTTTGTATATTTGGTACACCATAAGGGATGCAGAGAAAATGCATGTTGAAAATGCAGACCTCATTAAAACTTACACACAATTTATATCCCTCAGTATTTGCAGTTGCTCGCCAATTCTTCGAACTTACACAACCCCCAGATAGGTTTCATATCATAAATCTACGGTTTAAAATAACTGTTTCCGTTTTGACCATGAGAAACACAGGTAGCTGTGAATCACTGAAGTATATTTGCAGAATTACATTAATGATACATTGCGCTGAAGTTTCAAGATTGATAGAAGAAAATGGCTATAGTCAGATGTTTAACAAGGAGGTCGCCATATGCAGGGATAGAAAGTCAATATTCCTTCCATGATATAGCAACAAACAGTGAAAAACGACAGCATCTAAAAAGGCTCAAAATATTCAAAATTCAAATCATGCAAATGGATATTTCAGAAATGTATATTGCTGCAAAAAAGTTGATTTGAAATAAAGTTTGTACTTTAAAGATATCTACGTAAAAGAATAAAACAAAATCGCTTACCGTAACAGGCCTCGTCGTGCAAGATGACGAGGACGAAAGATGTCTACTTATTTGTGGAATGGGTTTTTCTTGGTCTTGTATGATATACCAGTAATGCGAACATACATAACATTTCTTCGTAATGAGGATGAAATTCTTCAGAAATTCTTCCGAGAAAATTCAAGATATACCTATATTCTATTCGCAATATAATTGTCTTAAACACATGGTAATTTAATCAAAATCTTTTAAGCCATTTTAATAAAATCGAACACTTGGAAAAATCTTCTCTGATAAAGAATGTGTGGGAATTGTTTTGAAAATCTTCGTGTCAGACTATGTAAGTTGCTGAATTTGAATTCAAGTTTGGTATTCACTGGCTGTTTCGGCATGGTTATCCTGTTTCAAACCACACCCACACCCGCACCCACCCACCCCAATATATAATCCCACACACACGAACACACAATCGCCAATTCAAAACAAAGATATACTTAAGCACTTTAAAAGGCAGTTGTCAGAATTTGCAAACTCAGGCCAATTTCACCGAATCTAGGAAGTTCTGTAAACAAACACAGGCATAGGTCGGAAACAATATTATCTGAAATATTACTATTAAGCTTTAGTAAAGTAACCCTCTAGAAACTAAAATTAATATAACCGTGTATAATGGCTATTGTGTGTAAAAAAGGTAATGTAAACACTGTATACATTATTTGTTAACTGTCACCTCTGCATAAGTGATTTTCCTACGTTAAGGGAGTCTCAAAACACGTCTTTCTAGTGTAATCACGACATCGAAGTACTTTTGTGAGTACACAGATGAGAAAGTAAAATTAATTTAGTTTTTGAAGACAGCACTTCCCTTCCTTGGAATGAGACACTTATTTGCATCAAATCTGTTTTTTGCTAGTATTTGGAATAAGAACAGCTACTTTCATTCTCCAACTGTATTCAAGCCTACGGTTTCTAACATCACATTAAACAAGCGCGGTACGTTTATGTGATCGAAACTGAACATTACATTCTATTGGCACAGGTTTTCGTTTGCCGGTTCTACACATTTGCATGGAAGTCGGGCGTTCAGCTTAAGACATAAGTAAACTGTCTTCACTAACGTTCCTGGTCGTAAAGCATTTTCCCTAGAAGTTATTCGTACTGTCTCCCAAGGTGAACATAGTGCAAGTTTTGACACAGCAATTTGCAGTAATTTGCATCGCCTTGTTATGCGATTTATTGATGTAAAAGGAAATGAAGATATCGACACTTTCAACGTGTAGAGTTTTGAATTTATTGAAATAATTTATGTACGTAGACAGCGTATAGAATGGAATACATTGAACCCTCTAATGCATAGTGTTGCCATTTGGCAACAAAATGTTTAGTCAAAGTTTTAGAACGTTGTAACAATGTCTTTGTTTTTTCATAACATATGGGCATTTAACAATGAAATAAAGGTACTGGTAGCTCTTTATATCATTGTCATAAACGACGAACGATAAGAATGAAAGGTAAATGAGGGAGTCGTATTAGATGAAAAACCGAGCAGAGGAAACCACGAGAAAACCAATATCCAAAGGAGTGGTCAAAGTTAATCGAACCTCCGAGACCTCCCGAATGCGAGTTGCGTGTTACAGGATACGAAGAACCAAATCTTGAAGCAATTACGAAGTTGAGTACCAGAGGTCAGTACATGCTTAAAACATAAAACACGAGTGACTGGTGAAAGGTATTCGATTACAAAACTCTAAGATAGTAGATTGTAATATACGGATTTATGGTCCAAGTGAGAAACAACGGTAAAGCATAGAAACCAAGCATTTCTATAACTAGCAGCTATGAACAAACACATTTCTGTTTAAAGCACTCTCACTGCTGCATGTTCCAAGTATAAAAAACTACTGTTTAAAATAGAAAAACACTTGAAGCGCAAATAGAATTTTTATTCAAAGCAGTGATAATGGTCATGATAAAATGAGTGTCGCCTTTTGAAGCCTGCAAGTAGGCCTAGAGACCCTTTTGCCTTTAAAACTGGACTTTCAATTAAATTCACAGCACACACTGTATTTGAAAGTTAATTAGATGCCGGTATCTACTTAAAAGGAAACAAATGTTATACCATAGTATATGTAAGGAAGTTACATAATTGAAATTCTTCCCCTTTCAGTCCTTACTCTGTGGATTCTATACTCCTTTATCTTACCAACGTATTACCCTGTACCGTGAATAGGCGCGGTGGGACTGACTCAACTGTTTTTGTGAATAAAAACACTGATACTATTTTAAAGCGTTTTCAATGCACTCTAAATAATCATTGCAGATGAAATATCTCTATTGCCCGGCTACATATATATCGCTGAGTGGAAATCAGATTTAATCTAAGATCAGAACATGAACCTAGATCAGTGTAGATGGTATTCTATAAGACTACTTTGAGATCGATTCAGTACAACTTTGATGTTAGTTTGTAACATAATGTTTGGTAACGTTGTAAAACACCTGAAAAGCGCTTCGGCACAACATAATCACTTGTTTTTCAGCTTTGGGCGCATCCGACATGGCGCAGTATGATAGGAACATTGCGCAAAATAAACAACAGAGATCGACAAATTGCACAAGCAAAGGGTGGGGAAACATTCGTGAAGATTGCAAATGAAAAGTACAAACATGCAGTAAAACAAAATAGAGGCTATTTAGTATTTAATGTATTAAGCACTTTTATTTGTATATTTTACCAATTATTGGGTTAAAACACATCTAAGGCCTATATATTTTCCTTAAATTTGATGAACACAATTGTAAATTTATTTCATCTTTTCATGTTTCTAGAAGTAAAACTCAAAATAATAACATCACATTTTACCATTAGTGAACCATTTTCTAGATTAGGAATAACCGTTTTTGCTTCTCCTGTAAAAGTTTGTCGTTAGGAAATAATACAATTTGAAACAATGCTCCTAATACCAAATAACTACCAGGTATGAACTACTTACCGAACTTTATTTAAGACTACTATTTATTTCTTGTCTCTGCAGTTCTGGTGATCTAAGCTCGATCAAGTTAACTGAGTAAAATTCACGAATCAGATTTGATTTTAGTTCAAGATGTCATGAACTTAGACCAAGGTTTATGCAACCAATATTCTAAGTTCAGTTGACTGAAGATCATTTTCAGGAGGTTGAACTCAGTTTAACTTTTATGCAACCGGGCCATAGTATTTCCCAAAATGTGCTCAGCAGAGTCAGTTTTTATACAAGGGTATATAATATGTAAGCGATATCGCACATTACGCAATATTTTGGAATTCTTCATTCAGTCATAGCTATTTAGACTTACATATTTATCACATAGATTCAGACATTATTCCTACTAATAACACAGGCTAGCTTGTTCCTATGTATTTAACCATTAAAACAAGGGTATTTGCCGTGCAATTAAAACAAAAGACAAATTACTTAATTATAAAAGCGCTAACAGTATTAATTTTGAAATGACCTTACGTAATGACGAGTAATCGCATTACTACATAAATTATTTACATGTCTTTCATAATATTCCTTTCCTTTCAGTTTCCCTTCTTAAAAGTATTTTCTTTTTGGTCACTTTTGTTTTTCGTATTATTTAAATAACCTCTTTAAATGGAGAGCAGAGGAAGTTCTGAGAGGTACTGCCCTTCCTCAAGGCTGACAATAGAAAATAAAAGAGAACAGAGAAATATAAACAAAAGAATATAGTGCTTCTCGCTGCTTTTCCTCCTCATAACTTCTTTCATTAAATATTCAGTACCCTAGTAAGCTCATAGAATGTTTAATACGTCAACTAAGTTCATATTTTCAATTGATTCAATCTAAGTACTGACTTCTGTTGCCTATGGTTATTCGTAAAGGAATTCCAATTCTTGTGCAAGCTTTTCTGGGAGAACAATAAGTTATTCTGACGCATAGTTTTAATACTTCAATAATTTAATCAAACTCAGTTATACTTAAAAGGTCTGACACTGGAGTAACTCGATGGAATGAATGGGGAGGGGGGAACTCGGAGTAAACTCTCCCAGACAACCCTTCGGCCCTAAAAGTTGCATATACGGTCCCCGGAGATCGAACCCAGACCATCTTGGTGAGAGACAAGTGATCGTTTCATATTAATTGGGCACAAATCCGTCAGTATGGGGAGGTGGGGTATCCTATGGGGTACAACCACTCAGAAACTCATTTAAATTTCCCTCTGATAATTGAAGCAGTTTATATATTTTTTTCTGAACACTTGGTATATTCAGCACGGAAATAAATGAACACTGCCTTCTTGCAGACACCTTATTCCTTACCTTCCGCTTTCGTCGAAGATACGCTCATCTTGCAGGTGCGCATCATGCCTTGTGTTCTGTATCGAACCAATAGAGCATACATATGCTGGCGTTACTAATAGGTATAGCCACCTCCCTCAACTGGAAAGGAGGGAAGAGAAGATAACGTGTCCCCTTTTAAACTGGTGGAGAGTGATATCAGAAGACACGCCCTATATTCACTCTATAAGCATCAAATTTCTGATAGTGTATTACTATATGTGCCCTGTGTATAATTTACTGAGACAATTACATAAACGTGAGCGTATATCAATCAATATACCTCATTTGGTCAATTAGAATTAAACTCAAATTCATGACGGTTAAAAATTGGTGGTAGTGTATCCTCATACATTCATTTTTATTCCTATATTATTCAATTCAATGATTCGGTTGACCAGAGATTTAAGAAGTCAATTTTCCTGAATTTTCCTCTTTACCACTGGCAGATGTATAACTGCAAAATTGACAATATTCAATTCTAAAAATTAATTAACGGCAGCGTTCTCGTATTGTGATCACTTCAACTGAAACAACTACAACAAATCTGAACAGGTACATTCAGATGACTTTCACCACCCATTCTACAACAAACTAAAAGTACAAAAGCTTATTCTTTTTATTTCATGTTAATCGAGATAAACTTTTTTATAGAAACGCTTTTATTACACATTTCTTTACTGCCACAGTGGAAACGGCGAATACAGCAAACTTAAGCGGTAGTCAATGCCTTTTAGAGCTATGTGAGATCTTTGAAATTTCATTCACTTTACTAGGGGAAAAGAAAGAAAAAGAATCTGTTGTGGGCATTCACTTGACTTTCTCCACCCGCTCTTGTACAAACTGAATAGCTTGTATAGAGGCCTTTTCTTCTTCTAATTCATGTTAATCCATATAAAGGGGCTTATAAATACCTTTATTGCATATTTCCTTGTAGGTGAAAAGAGCGCCAAAAAATCCTCGGTGGATTTTGAATCGCTTTCTGTTTTTACTTCCTCTACTATGTATAGTAAAATAGAGGAAAAATATAGGAAAATAGAGGAAATATATTGCACCCAAAAGTTCGATGACGAGATTTCAGCGGAAATATAGGTTTTGAGGCCTTCTGAATCCAAAAGACGCTTTTTTAGAAAATGGTCCGTGTGTGTGTGTGTGTGTGTGTGTGTGTGTGTGTGTGTGTGTGTGTGTGTGTGTGTGTGTGTGTGTGTGTGTGTGTGTGTGTGTGTGTGTGTGTCAATCTGTGGACAGCATAACTCAAAATCGAAAAGTCGGTTAAAAACCAAAGTTGGTATTTAAGTTTAATGTCTTTCAAGGATGCGACAAAAAGATTTCGAAGAAAATTGCTTCACCCCAAACAACCCATTACATGGAAAATATTCCTTGTTATGTATTTGTGTGAGTTTTGGAGAGCTTATACTTCTGTGAAATATAGTACCATTATTCATTTTTTTATGTCAACCGTGCAAAGAGAACGGAATTTCAAAGCTTTAAAAGATTTGACTATCACTCAAAGTCTACTGTATTGCCATATTCCCCTTGTACGTGCCAGAAAACAAGCGATAAGATAATTTTTGCAAATGTTTATTTCAACTAACACAAAGAAGATAGAAGAATAAGAGTTTGTAAGAATGGTTAGTACAAGAGTAGAGAAAGTCATTTGAGTGCAACACATCAGGTGTGAGCTTGACCTGGGCTCTCATCATATTCTCTCTTTAGGTTTTAATCCCTTCAAAGGCGTATCCTGTACTAGTCAACAAGCTGTTGCTGCCAATCATGAGGCCTGTGTGACAAACGAAGTTCACTTACTGTACGTCTTTCTCTTTTAGCCAATATGACCCACAGCGTAAAACTGATTGCTTCTGTGGCTTTCTCAGGTAAAATAACTAAGGTTTCAAGCTTATGCTTGTGTAGACAATTATTATTAGCCAGTCTATCTCGAAATATTTATTCTGGTGACAAGCAGGCGTTAACCGCAGTGAAAATCCAAAAAACCATGACACTCGTGGTATTACTGAATATAGTTTTAACAGAACTCATCTACGAGAGTTATTTGAACATATAACTAAGCTGGAAGGAAAATGGCATTTGCTGGCCCGAAAGATATCGATATTACCCGAGTTATTTATGGAAGTCTCCTGCATCCCTTCTCAAGCGGTTGTTAAAGCAGCGAAATTTCAACTGTATTACAGGATTATTAAATAAGCCCCAGATTATCGCACTTTGTTGCATATCACTAGACGCTTATTTCCCTTGATATTAGAGGTATTATCCCAGCTAAGACATCAGGGACACCGCTCCATGCTCAAGAACGCATAACTAAAGTAATAAGTAGTAAATTTGAGGCTATCGCCGAGATAAATAATATTCCTCCATACGAATGAAAGTCAGTGGGTAGATATGCATTTTGTTTTTCTCGTTGACACTTGTAGCGGTCCTGGCCGACCATAAATAAGCGCTCCAAAGAGTTTTTGAAGCTTTTAGCAATGGTAAACATGAACATAAGAATTTAGAATTTTAGATACGGTAATTTCATACCTTTTTATAATCTCGCTTTAATACTAGCTTTGCCTCTTCGTTCCATACATTTATCTTTTAATAGTGTTTTTATTTTACATTGTAATTTATCTTTAGCTTTTGCCATGATTCATTTTATAACGGCACTGATGACTAAGTAGTTGATTGCCCTTAAAAATACACCATCTTCATCATCATCGTTTTCTTCCTCTTCTCGTTACAATTAGCAAATATTTCATAAACCTGCTTGCAACAGCTCAGCGTCAGTTTTTCTATTTTGCCCCTTCAGCTGAAATAGCTTTTGTTCGTCTAAACATATTTAGTAACTGTTTTATAAATAAGTTTCTCACATCCGCTTATGTTTTTCCACTATCTTATCAATTCAAAATTATTCCTGCACAGTTTCATTCAAAATGTCACTTTAAACTTTAAAACTCTTCCAGAATCACATATGTATTGTAACCTTTTAACTTCATCAATTACTCTATTTGTTCTGCAATTATACATAGTTGTGCCCTCAGGTTTACAAACTTTGACAAATTACACTGTTAACTCGCATAAATTTTCTGAATTAACCTTTTTCACTGCGCCAGTTATATGCCAAGGAGCATACTGCTTTGGATGCTTTCTCCAAAGAGATTGGCACCACCGCCCGAGCAGAGTCACCGGCATCTTCCTTTGGTGCAGCCCCTGGATCCGGTAGACTGTATCGCTGATCCTCTCATCCTCCGATCCTGCGAGTGCGGGCCTTCCTATGCCCTAGTTTTTCCAAGACCACTGACCTCTCTCAGTGCACCTTTGCTCCTGTGGGCCCTCCTAATCTCCTCCAGGGTTATCCTGCAGACCTCAACGTGTTCACTGCGCTTCGGAGAGTCACCTCCTCGCTGGACGCTCCTGCCGACGTCGATCGCCGCCTCGTGAGTTCTAAGGGTCCATACTTAGAACCATCTCTTCAGTCACTCTCGTGACTCCTAAGGGCGTCCAAACTCAGGACCACCTCATCAGCGACCCTCGCGATGTACATCCTCAGACTTGTAGCGCTCTGCCCCAAGGTCAACTCCAGCAAGGCCTCCTCCATCACAGACAAAGTGTCAATCAATGACAGCACTCTTGTAGGGCCGATCTGCTTTGCTCGATGGAAAGCCCTCCACCGTGTCAGGTAACACCAGGACACGGCTGCACCCGTGTTCGCCAATATCTGTTACCGCCTTCCGCGTACCCATCCGTCCACTAAGTTGTTGTCCATTATTCTGCACAAAACGCACAGCATCACTTTAGCGGTCGGTGATGACAGCTCCGACGTGCCCGTTTTCATGCCAGTACTTATTCGCTTGCCATTAGATTGTCGGCTGGTGTGGACGGTCCCTCACCGAGTGTCCTGCCCAACCACACTCCGAACACACGCCTTTGAGAGATTGTCCAGATCTTGGGGCTCTTCCCCATCCCACACAAACCGAATGCACCGTGTCTTCCACACTAGGACAGTTGTTCCCTTGACCGCCTCCACTGTCAACACGGTCAAGTGCGCGGCCGTCGATGATGTGATATTGATCGAGTATTAGGCGCTGATGTGTTTCGGCGTCACGCACCACGTCGAAGGAGTAGATAACTTCCTGGCTCACGTATATAGTAAGGAGGTTCACCAAAGGCTTATTCATTAGTTCTTCATTACCACGGGTGAACTCCAGAGATAACAGCAGAACAAAGGAACGCCCAATTAAATGCACCCAATCTTATTAGTTGGTTAAATGAATAAAATAAGTTTTCGTAAGGAATTTAATTGATTAGATTTCTTATAGATTATAGGATACAAAAGAACGTAAAGAAAAAATTAAATGGCTCATACTTGAGTTCTGTGTTTTTTTTTTTTTTTTTTTTTTTTTTTTTTTTTTTTTTTTTTTTTCCCTATTTCTCTTACACTGCTTTCTCTACATAGTCATGTCGCGAGACTATTAGAAGATATTCGTAGATCGGTATGTGGCGGACAGTTAGCCTTCAAGGTCTCATCACCATCCATACTATCCAGCTTCGTCACGAATCACAGAGGGAGCAGTGCAGGGCAACTGTACCTCTGCCTTTGTGACGGTATATGGCATTAGATATCCACCTTGTCGACTGAGGAAACCACGAAAAAGACCCAGAAAGATTTTTCGGCCCACCGGATTTGAACCCGGGACTTCCAGAATGCGGCTAAGTGACGTTAGCGCCTGATAATATTTGATTGATTTAAACTCGTTAGTTTTTATTCTTTTCTTATTTCGAGGTGTACTGTTTAAAATTTTAAGCTTCACACAATATTTCGAATACGGTTAAGCCATAAAATATTTCATTCAGTATAAGTTGCATTTAAACAATTTATTTCATAGTAAGTTTTGATTTGCTTTCCTGGTTTCATAAAGCATTCAAAAAATGTTTCCTTGAAATAACCACGATAATTCCATTGGTTGAGGTAAGAGAAATTAATGTTAACCTTGCATTTTAAAAATATCTTCGCTCTAAAATGTAAAACATTTATAAAATATCGTTTCTTGTTACATACCACATACGCGTAAGCTCGCGAACGTGTAGCATAGTTTTTTACCCAAAAGGTGCATGTTTTATGAAATGTCGATATTGCATTTTTGAATGGCATTCGGTACCTCCTGTGCCTTTCACAAACGATACAAAAAGCAATTATTGATGAGCTGGGAAAGAGAAGCCGGAATATCTCGGATACTCCAAACTCCAATTATAGAACCGTGAGAATCGAAGCGGGGTATACAGAGAGAGAGAGAGAGAGAGAGAGAGAGAGAGAGAGAGAGAGAGACAGAGAGAGAGTAATGGCTTCTAGCACAGGGCTGTGAAAATAATTCTTACACGTGGTCTGCATAAAGTAACGGTGAGCGCACAGCGGCCGTCTAGCAACCAAGAAAACTGCAGTAAAGTATGATAAGCATTTGGAAATTAAGTTCATATAAGTTCTAAGAATTAAACTCTATTGTATGAAGTACTTTGGTACATGTGCCGCTGCTCTTCTAATTTATGATCCCTTAAAGGACGTAATTAGAATAGGTATAGTTGTTAAAGGACTGAAGAAATGAACTGGCCGTTCATTCAAAGCAGAAAATCGCGAGTTTAATCCTAGTGACTGCAATAAAATGAGGCTATAGTTAAGGATGGGGATGGCTCAAGTAAAACAATCGGTGAGATAGTACGCGTAGATGATGACGGGATTACATTAAATGCAATTGCATGAACTTTGATTTTTGAAAAAGAAAATAAACATAAGAAGCTACAGGAATGCCGAAATAAATTGCTACATTTATGACAAACAGCTGCGAAACCTTTACTTTACTGTTATATGCTAATATATGCTAACATTTTGACTAAACATCCTTGTTTCCAAATGGCGAAAGAATGTGGTTCAAAAATAGCTGAGCAGAAGACGTATAGTTAAATTGAGTTGGCATATAACTTAATAAACACCTTTACCTTGCACAAGGCCTCTATCACACCATGGAGGTAGACAAGCATTAATTTTTGTTATAAAGTATTAGTAAAAATACATTTTTGAATGATTCATGATGTAATTGTTCATAGCTATTAGTTTCGAAACATATTTTCAATGCTACATAACAAATTAAATACCTTCATGTATTTCAAATTGCTCTTCAATGAAAATGCATGTATAAGAATCTAGTTTTGGGGAACTGCAAAGGATCACAAACTAAGGACCCTCTACAAAATTCAGTCCCTGGATTCCTTAACTTGCATACTAATTTAAGTTAAGGAATCCAGGGGCTGAATTTTGAATTTTTCTATGTTCTTATAGGTATGAAATCAATATTTTGGACACTTAAGGGTTTTTTTGTGTCATAAACTACAACACAAAGTTCGGCACAATCTGTTTTATAGTTTTAAGGAAATACATTATTTAATTTATTCACAATACCAAAATGCACTAATACTTTTTCAAAATACTCCTCGTGCATCAAAAACTAAAATATCACAACGGTTTTATTATTTTATAAACTTTAGTTTGCCCAACAAACACCATCATTCTATGGCAGAAAGAAAAATGAATACTTTTCAAATAATTAATTTGGTTACTATGAGAGTCATTGAACATATCTGCTTTAACTTTGTGTGTATTTCATTTTTTAAAACTAAGGAAACTCTCAGATTTTGAAACCAAGGCTGAAGCTGAAATCTTAAATGGAGCACATGCTGGAGAAATTCTAGGAGTATAGCACAACATTTAATGCACATGGAGCAGAATGTATTAAACATTTAAAGTTGAGAAAAACAATATTTTTACACAAATGCATAATGATCATGAGTCAGATTACCCCTTTGTCAAGATTTCCTCTTTTGCCAGTAGTCTCTCCCCTCAGATTCATAGCTTAACCCCTTCTTTCCGTTGAATTTGGTTGCTTTTGAGCCCTTTTTCACTCATGTTTTGTTTAAATACTGCGGATAATTTAAGCAGAAAAAGGACTTCAAATGTAGCCCACATGCCTACGTTAAACCTTTAAAAACGGCGCAATCTAAAAATGTCAGTACCAACCGATGACTAAAGGTTTGGAGATCACTGTTATGTGTAAACCCAATTATCGTCAATTTGACAACTTTTCAGTCATTTTTCAGCCTTAAAATGTACATTAGGTACAAAATAAAAACAAGTGTTGATAATTAATTAACTATACTGTCATATGGACTTGATACTTACAAGGGTTTGGAAACGATACGAAACGAGTATAACAGTCTTATAGGCTATAGAGTATACATGAATCAGTCCGAAGCTTGATATAGCAGTTTCCAAACTGTTTTATGTAACATTGAAAATTACAACATGGCAACATACCAGCACACTACCAAACTCTCCAACAGACTCGTATTTTTCCCGGTAAACCACAAGTACTTAATATTGGGCTTCATAGCTTAACAAACTGTAACCTCAATCAATGAAAATTAATTGTTCTTTCTCACTGTTTGCATGGTAGCTCAGTGGTTACAGCAACTCGAAGGAGACTGGAAGATCCGTAGTTCAAATCCCGGCTATCATATTGAATATTTTAGTATAGTTCTACCCTTTGTAACGTTGTCTTATACTCGGTTAGTGTGAAAGAGCAAATCAGTTTCCATTAAAAGCAATACATCGCTAGTCTGAAACCTACAAGTTCATGGTCCATTAGCAGCCTGAAATTCTTACATTACATCTTAATAAGTTTTAAATTTACTGGCCTACTTTTATCTCATAAGCTTGTTATAAAGGAAGATTATAATTATTTTTTGTTTCTACCTTATTTTGAGTAAAATTCATCATCAATTATTTTTGTTTAACAAACCCAACTATCCCATTAAGACAAAAAGTGGATTCTTAACAACACTTATATAATTTGCACATCATAATATTTAATGCAGCTATCTTCAAATGTTTGAGAACGACAGAAGATGTTATTTACAGAAAAAGTTACTCAAATCAAAAATGGAGAAAAACTCGCATAAACGCATTAACAAAGAAATAAACCATGTGGCTTGAGCATACAAAAATTGCCATATTTAAATGTATAGCACAATTTGTGTCTGAAACCTACTAAAAGATGGACTATAGTTATATAGTTATGAACTATATAGAATGAGAGCAAACGTGATACTTTCCGCTATGTGCTTCTAATGATATAGCTTGCTGTACAATTTTAGCCACCCCTGTTCTAGCCGATTAATGAGTTATGGGTTTGTCGCGGTCGCTCTTCTAATTACTGTCCACCAGCAAATGTCACACCTGTTAATTCATGGCAGTTAGTGGCATGCACCGGCAGTGCTTAGGTGCCCATTCGAAAGTGATGCCTTATTACAAGATCGACATGGATATGTGCAGCAAGGTTTATATTCCCACCAATTATACTTTCAGATTCCGCAACATTTCTCACAATAACCTATCGTTATATAGGAGTCCCAAAATTAGATCGACAAACATTGGAAGCTGATAGATAACATTATTTTAAGCACTTTTTGTTAAAGTAAATTTCGTTTAAGCGCTAGAAAACTGCCCTCAATCAATTTAAGTATTTACGGCAAAATCAATACAAATTAGTATTGCATTTATCTTAGTAAGGCACGCAATCTTAATCCAAGAAACAAACACAGAACGCAAACAGCTCATTGTTTACAGTTAATCACAGCTTTACTATTCAAAGTAAGTGTTGAAACGCACGCCCACTGCGATTAATAGAGTGCATCGGCACCTGCCGTACTCTCACAAAGACACCAGCCATTTCTCTGGTTTAAAAGTTTGTCGGTCTAATTTTGAATGTGCTCAGAAGGCGTCTTCATTCTGGATAAATACTTCGTTTTTCTTTTAAGTGAACCATTTCCGAGATATTCTTTCTTATTCGTTTAAATTTGGCAATAGTTCTAGGTTTTTAAATAGGAACGTGTTATTTTCTTATCTCTTGGTTTTGCAAAGAGAAGGGGATATCAAAGGCATCGCGTAACAACCAGATCTTAAAAATTTCACTATCGCTTAAATCCACTGTTTCTCCATATTCTCCTTGCACGTACAAGAAAATTAAAAATAAGATAATTTATTAAAAAGTTTATATTGATTAAAATGTAGCAGACAGAGAAATAAGCTTTGATAAGAATAGGGTGTATAAGAGAGAGCGAACAGAGTTTCTCCAAACTGAACCTATTAAAAATTTGCATTGCAATATGGTACACGACGACCACTTACTGTATCTTCTAAGACTATGGACTTCGACTTTGTCGCCAAATATTGATCGACTTTTTAAACGTAAGCAGTGCCAAGGAAATTGCTAATGAACAGATAAGATATGAAAGCGCTTTCGTAAATCAAACGCAACGTACATTTAACCAACCCCCACTGCAACACAATGTACCATAAGGGATTAAAGAGAGGCAAAGTGCGCATATAGTAGAAGGAGGTAAACGCAAATTCTCCATTTTTTCAAACGTTGGACTTCGCTGGATTAGAGTCACCTACCGACCAGGAAAACTGCAAGGGGAAAATGGGTGGACAGTGGGGTTCCAATCCGAGTATTAATCTTACACTTTACCATGGAGCCACGTTTCTTGATTTCGTAATATTTACATAAGAAAGCTTTAAAATGGGTTACCACACCGTGATCGTTCTTATGAGAGCAGAATGAAGCAGCTACGAGATGTGGCAGAGAGGTGGGGAAGATAAACTCACCCCTCCGGTACCACTGGGAGAGATGCTGGACTAATTGTGGAAGTTACAACCCCTAATTGTTGAAGAGGGTCCCTCGTGGATACTGGGGGTTGTACAACATTAAAGCCGGCTGTTTGAGAAGCAAAGACGGAGACAAGCTAAGTTAATGGCGCTGAGAGCAGAGGTGTTGACTTTCCGGACTCACACTGACCGCTGTGTTCACTGAGCCAGGTATTTATTATTCAACAAGCCAATCCCCCACTTCATTACCATCATGTTTTTCACTGCCCCTTTTCTTCCGGAGACAAAAGAGTCAGGACATAGTTTTTGCATCGAAAAGGAAGCATTTATAACTGCCCTATATGCTTACAGGACACCGGAGAGCGGGTGTGAGTGTGCTCATAAAGCTCTGTAACGGGTCATAATTTGCCCATCGAAAAAAGGGAGGGGAAAAAAAAAAGAAGGAAAAAACTGGCCCCGTTTATGCGGCGCCTTGAACATCTAGGTGATATCGAAAGCTTTTACTTTGGAACAATAATAACAATAATTACAATAATAACAGTAACAACAATAACAACAATAATAATAATAGTAATTAACCACGAACTTAAGTTACTTACCAGATCTCGAATGCATGGGAAAACTCGGCCCTGTGGGCCTCGTACTCTGAAAATGCATTCTCGCCCTGATAAGTATCACTTTCAGTTCTTGGTATTGAATATACCGTTATTGAATAAGGTGGTATAACATATCATTATTGTGCAAATGTAATATACAATATTGTTCCAAATACCGATACCTAACATTGGTTTGAATTAATGTAATAACTTCCCTTCCATCTGGACACACACACACACAAGCACACACAAACACACACACACACAAGCACACACAAGCACACACAAACACACACACACACTGCTGTGCAAAACTTAGGGATGAAAGTAATGTGACGAACAGAAATTCCACTTCTAAGTACACAGAGTTATCGAGAAGTCGCTCCGCAGCTCTCCTGCCCCTCTAAAGACGGGAATTTTGAGGTAGACACTGGCTGCCGCGATCGTATAGTTTTAACGGTCTACAAAATGAAAACAGTCTGATAGATTCATGTATGTAATTCATGAAAGGTAATGCAGATAAACAGCAGTACCAACGTTATATCGAGCGCTAGGCACCGGCATGGTGCGGAGGAACTTGTTGATAACCCTCTAGAAGCAATAAGTTGCGGTGAAGTCATTCCAATTCATGATTGTGCTAAGGACTTTAGAAAGGGGAGCTTATAAGCGTGTGTGATCACCTCGATGACATGCTCAAATGTTAGCCACAGTTGTTGTGGGATGTTCAATTCCTCCACTAGCGCAGTTGACAAGTGCTGGATGGTAGTTGGTGTATGTGAACGTGCTGCCATATACGTGCCTGATTGAATATCAGCCAGGGGAATGGACAGTCCAGTCTATTCGCGAACATCCTCTTGTTTCAAGATATCCTTCACCTGCGCTGTTCGATGCGGTAGTGCATTGTTATCCATAATAATCAAGTGAGCGCTGACCGCACCTCTGAAAAAACACACTTAGAAGTACAGCATCATAATGACGCTGGCGAGTGAGCGTGCCATGTTCGAAAGATATGGAGGTCAGTAATCACATCCAGCATTAGAGCTCCCCAAAGAATGAGAACTGGACCACAAAACCACCATGTTTAGGGGTGCATTACGTGTTCTCCTCCTCTCGCCAGATGAGAAAACTTCGAGAATCACTACTCAGACTGAATCTACTCTCAACCACAAACAGCGCGACCGCATTCCTCATTGGTCCTATTCTGATGTTCTTGAACCATCGCAAATGGTGTCGCCAGTGTGGGGAACACAGCGTACCGGGCAAAGGGACCAACCCTATGCAGTCGCTATGCCCTTGTGTAGCATGAGATTGCGTGCTTCTCAGTCCTGTTAAATATGGTTGCAATGGATCCGCTGTTTGACGTGGATACCCTCTTACCTGTTGGACAATGTAGTGGTCATTTGCTCCTGTAGTTGACTGTGGTTGACCACCTCCTCTCCTATGGGCAGCAGTGCCTGTGGTTTGGAATGCTCCCCATGCAATTGAAATAATGCTGTGAGCAATACCAAAGTCCTGGCAACATTTGAAACACGTCGTCCTTCTTCCAGATGATTCTTTCCCGTACGAAGACATCCAGATGTTGTATACGGGCTATGCTATAATGAAGAACAACACCTCAGTGCATCACAACAGCTCGCTCGATTGCCTCACACGGTCTAGCCCAATTTCTTCACCTGCCTCTGTTACGGGACCTCATTTGGCGCTGTAGTCTTTCTGTAGTCTCGACTTGTGAACATCTAGCTTTCTAAGAGAGGCCTCTGGCAACATGCCCCCAGAAGTGTTACACTCATTTCTACTACAGTCCGTCTGGTCTAAGTTGGAACATGACCTACTTAGCGCTACCCCTCCCTGTGATAGGGGAGGGATGACAACACATCGCCACGGCTATCCGCGACTGCATAGTCTGCGTCTGTCGGTAATACGTGTTTCGACGAGTGTACGGGCTACTTATGTATGTACATATACCTAGCCCTTAATATTGAGAGTGAAATATGGAAATGCTGGTTATGCGTTTAGTCCTGCTCATTGTGTTGACAATCGTATTGTTCCAAGCTGGTGTTGGAAGAAAGGGGAAACCTCTTCAATCTGATGCACGGGAAGTTGTATGTTTGGTACATAAGTGTTTTGCTGATGAACTAGAGGCATTAACATCGGGTAAACCAACAATATCCGTGACACAGGTCATGGAAAGAACCGCCGCAGCTACTGGTGTATCTCGCACTTCAATATACAGAATTTTGCAAGAACAGAAGAAAGCAGACGAAAATGGGACCGCTGTTAGAACACTAGGAAGGAAACGATCAAATAGACAACCAACAAGCACAACAGCCGCTTCAGTTACAAAGGCGGCTATTCGTAGTACAATTTATAGGTCGTACAGATCGCTGTCCGTGAGCATGTGAAGCGCGTAGATGAAATGTACTGGGGAAAAAGACGAATTAATGGACGGTATATTGGACAGTTTCAACATAAATTTAGAAGACAGTTACTCTGAATCGGAAGATGCGTGTGAAGATAGCTGCGCTATAGTCAGGCAGTCAATCGCACCGTTGTATGTTGCATGGAACCGATGCGAAATGGGATTAGGCAGTCATTGGGTACCCACAAAAGCGCGGGCAGTAGTGCATTCTCTCCCTAATTCCCATGTTTCAACATAAACCAAGCGAACTGTAAGTAGTTAATATATTATGTTAATTTATCCATCTCATCCTTAGACTTCCACACAGCGTATATGCACAATAACAATGGCATTACTAATATGTGGTAACGAAATACTGATAATAAAACATTCCAGACACGTAATATGTTAAACGCCCTTGAAACAAACATGTTTTTTCAGTGAGTCTAAAATTCTCTTGCATAAGTATGGAGAATCATGTAAACAAAGAAGTGTATAGTATAATGAAAATAGTTACATTTTTAGGTTTGCAGTGGACAGGCCACATTAAGGATGAACGAACAAGATGTACCCCTAAAGTATTGAGACAAAGCACAGGTCCAGTTACTTTTTCTATCGCTTTACCCCTCTTGTAAAAGTGAATCACAGAAATACATTGTTTTCTCGTTAACATAGCCTAAAATTCGTTGTTGCAACACACAGCTGTTCTGTGTTATCCTCACCTTGTCACAAAACGCTAAAATTGCTCAATAAACTACTCGAACGATTCACTCCCTAAAAGCTGTTCCAACTCTGCCTTGTCAGCATCTTATAGCCCAGTAGAAGTGTCGGCGAATTCTCTGGAAAATACACCTTTTCCTGAACAATCTAGAATCGATGTTTGTTCTCGCCCGTCTATTGTCTATTGTTTATCAGTGGTGCATTGCGATCCAACGTCGTGGTGTGAGGTATTTTGACCTTGAGCGTTTCTTTGACGGGTGGCCAGCGTCCCAGTACTTAAAGAGAAAATGTACCCAAAGTAGGGTAGACATGTTGGATGAAATCAGAAAAGGTAAGAAAAGCATGTTGGAGAATAGAGATCTGGAATGTTATAAACAGGGAAGAATGGAAGCAGGTCTGAGAGCAGGCAAGACTCGACTAGCACTACAAAAGAGAAAAGAAAGTGGAGTTATAAAATATCACTTGAGCCAGCATCTTGGACACTCAAGGCAATCGTAGCTACCGTGTGCTATCGTGACAAGATGTCACAAAGCACATTATATATTTTATGTGGTGTATATTTTTCAGAAATTGAAGTTTAACGTTTTATTATATTCACAAATTGAAATTATAGTTGATGAATAGTTATCACCAAGTTACTCCGTGACGTGTCGGTCAAGATACGCTGGTATCCTGTATATGAATTATACACATGAATCAGCTATTTGTATTTTCTATCAGCGTTCGCGTCAGCCAGTGCTGTCGCCGGAATTCCCGTCTCTAGGGAAATCTTGGTTACATGAGAGCTTGACTTCTCGATAACCCTATATTAATCTTAAGATCTTCTAAGACGTAATCTGAATTTATGACGCAGCACTTTGTATTACTGCATAGAATAACAACGAAATATTATTAATTAAAAAATATTAAAGAATAAATGTTTAAACACATAACTGTAATTTTGGAGTACGCCATAAAGGAAATATGCATTAGAAAAGGTAAAACAAACATCTGGATAAAATTGACATTATTAAAATTAGTTGAGTTAACATGACATAAAACAAAAATATAATAGTTCAAAGGTAGAGAAATCATCTTCTCTATGTTTGAGCTATCTCAATATGTTAAAAACGTTCACGCTAATTTAACAAATAGTGAAGCAATTACAAATAAGATGAGGGGCAACATTATGTAAATATATTTAAAATATATCTACTACTAGCAGTTCTATCCTGTGTAATACACCCATTGTAATTGAAGAGTACAGTTTGTGAACATTCAGTTTCAATGATTATTCGGTTTAAGTTATGAAGTTCTACTTCAAGTTTTTGTGTGCATAATTTCAAATAAACATATTGAAATTTTATACAGAAACTTCATAAAAGAGAAGCTCAGATATATAGTAAGAAGTGATTATTAACTTTTAAAGAACTCATGTTTAATGCACAATCTAACAAAGATATTAAAATGCAGCTTTTCAACCATCCTTCCCCCTTTCTCCCTCCTGAAACTGCAAGTGGAGGATGCTTGTTCTAAACACTCATTTTCTCAAAAGAACGTGGAATGGAAATGGCAGCTCTGAATCCCTTTTCAGATTCTTTGTAAATGGCTGCTTTTTTAGATGCCTGGCAGCGGTTGTGGAAGTTTTGCCTCTTTAGTCTCTATACATATTTTAATAACAAGAGGATCTGATTCTCTTTTCAGATTTCATCTTTATTTACGAGCACTATTTTGTCTGCTTTCAAGTCCTATTTTAATTGATTTGTCACTTCATTGACACTTATAAAGGACTCTTGTAGAAAAAAACCGAACAATTTTAATAGCTAAATGTTTGGAGTAATAAACCATGATGTTCTAATTCAAATTAGTATTAAGCTTACTTGAAAACAAGGTAAAGGTATTTTTGGAGATTATAACTTCTATAACACAATTGCCATAATACAAAGAGACCCAAAAGTATCCGAATCGCTGCACGCTGTCTTTCCACTGCGCACACAGAAACAGATAATGCAGCTGTTGTACACAAGGTCATGCGGTTGACTTGTTTTCCTCTGGTCTGAAAGTGCAGTATTGAGCTGACGCACTATCGTGTGGTTGGTTATTACCAGTGTTCTTTATTTATGATTCGTATACTGTGTTAACTCAGTCAGCTCGCCAAGTGAACGTGCGATTTGCAAAAAGATTTCCAGGTGATATGCGATTTCCATTTCTGAGGCAACTTAAAGCATAAAGTGTGCGACACAAATGTACACACTCTGGAAGAATTAAAACAAAATAACCGCCAGGAAATTGCTAACATTTCCCAATGTGAAGTACGACGAGTGATGGATAGTTCTAAAGAGATGCCAAAATGTATGGATAACGACAGTGGCCCGTTTCAGCATCTCCTTTAAATAACATTGGCAAGTAAAGCCTTTAAAACCAGTTTTAAAAATGTTCCATCCGCGCTGTTCTATGACAGCGACAGTCGGCGATGAGCGCTGAGGATGCGAACAGGCAAAACGCAAAGCAGGCGGTTCGGAGTCTTTTAGATTACCCAATATTAGGCAATATTGAGGACTGAAATGTATTGTGCGGCGAATAATGAAAGCTATTTAATTGCTGTTCTAGCACTAAAAATTAGTTTAACTATAGGTTAAAAAAGATATATCTTTGTAACAGTCGCTTTTTATAGAAGTAATGTGTATCAGCTCACAATGAAAATATTTATACCGAGGGTGTTTATAAACCTTAGATTATAAACATTAGTTAAAAAAAAAAAAAGAAACAGAAAAGTGTAGAAATTAGTCAATGTGAATAATAAAAATAACCTAACCATTATAAGTAATGAATTTTATTTCTTAACAAGCGTTACCTAAAGATTATGCACTGAGTAAACAACACACACATTAGCAAGACAATATAGAGATAATAGCTTCTTCTGATCCAAGGCTAAATAAATTGGTCAGTCCATCCTTTCAATTGCCGTCCAACCCAGATGGTTGATAAAACGGAGCTTTCAAGGAAAGCACGATTTACACCACAACTCTAGTTACTGCAATGTACTACGAGGGGCAACGGGAATCTTTTGCGAGTACCTCCCCCATGGGGAAGAGATGACCTGAAGGAAAATACACAGATTATAGCAGAAGAGGGAGACCGTAGCAAGCCGCAGATACGTGCGAAATCCTCTAACAGTTCCACAGATGACCACCAGAGGCACCACAAGTGGAGGTTTGGGAAGACGCGTAACAAAGCGCAAGGATATGCCAGAACCACCACGTTAACAACCACACCTGAAGGATGACAAAGGAACAAAATGAAGACGGGAAAATAAGGAGAAACACAAGTCATAATCCGAAAGCGGGTCACAGAATTGCACAGAATTCGATTCGTATCTTGCCAGTTTGAGCTGAAGTATACATCACACTGTTTGATTATATATACCGTCTCAAATTAATTTATACATGATTTGAAACAACATTTCAGGTCATCAACACTGAAAGAAGATATACTTCAATCATTAGGATAAGTCCCTAACGATATATACGTGGAATCTGTTTTCAAGGTAGAATATACCTGCAAACCATAACGAAATATTTTAAGAGTGATGCTTAGTGCCACAAAATGTTCTTTATAAATAATCCCTAGGGCATCTCCTCTATGCAGAGGTTACCCTTAACGCCCGGCCACTGCGTCTTCCAGCCGCAGCCAAGCCCACAGAGGAGTGCAAGTTGGGGGTGGCGGGGGTCAGCACGTCGACTCCCTCGAACTTTTAGGGACGTTACCTTTCTATCAGAATAGCTCCTAAATTGGCCTCTCGTAGACCTAACGAGGCTGAGTGCACCCCGTACCAGACCTCCCAGCGGGAGAAAAATCCCATGTCGGTAGCGGGGATCGAACCCAAGTCCTCCGCGCCAGGGGCCGGCGCGCTACCAACTGAGCTACGGAGGCGGCCTCTTCATAAATATAAATAACAATAAAACAAATGAATGTATTTACAAATTAAACACCCTATGAGATGAAAACTGAATTTAACAAGATCGGAAAAACATAGAATGCAATGCACTTACATTACTTTCTCTACTCACTTTTACACAAGGTATTCTTACCATAGCTTACTCTTCTATCTACTACTTATTAATTCTTTTATTAACGTCCTCCAACGTAGTGCCAAATGGGAATGAATGAAGTGGGTGAAATAATGATAATGAGCCCGAGGCCCAAAGAACTGTAAGTTACCCGATATTTGTCTCCTCAGGACAAGGAAATACCTCGGAAAAAACCTTATCCGGATAACCCACCATAAGCGAGACTCAAACTCGACACCTCTTGGACGTGAGACATACGCGCTAGCACCTCGGTACGGAGGTGGGCATTTCTTACTAATGATATACGGAGACCCATTGCGCACAAACACACACACACACACACACACACACACACACACACACACACACACACACACACACACAAATACATACACTAATGATTTTATAAAACAAGCTTTATTTTTATACAGGGGTCTCAAATCATGCATTTCGGTGAAAGCTATCGAATTGTTGGGTGAAATACAACAATGCCTCTACTTTAAGTATAACTGTTGGAGAAAGTACAGCTCGTTCCTAGGAAGCAAAAATGCTTCCGATCATCAACTCAGGCTCATCTTAATCAGTAAATAATTAATGCATATTTATGAGTTGGAGAACCATTATTTGGTTTCCCACTAGCTCATGAGGCGATATTATTTCAAGCCGAATCGGCTAAGGAAACACTGGGATTCAGCGATTTGTTTACATGAGTATGCACTTGAACTGCGATTATTTCATTTGTTTTCACAGAGGAAAGAACAGATGTGCAAATACCATTGAAATTAAAATAAAGTGATTCGACTTAATTGTTTTTTTCTAGCGGGCTATGACTGGCGTGTTAGCAATGTTAAATTTATCTTTAGCTTCTAAATAAACCGTCTATGTGTGTGCTGTATTCTTCCCATACAACGTGTGCATTACACTGATAGGAAAACTATTTATGTTTTTCCAAATAGCTATATAAATATTTTATGGGAATTTAATTTTTGAATTGACACCAACATTGTATTTTCGTTATACGTTTTCGTGTATACTGTTTCCTTCTGAACGACATAGGCTATAAAACTTTTGAAATCTTCTTCTTTATCGGATTACCCTGCCCCTATGCAGGATTGACACCCCCTAGGACTTAAAAACCTGTGCCTAAAATCAGATGCCTGTAAGAGAGGATACGAACTTATGGACCGGACAGAGTAAAGACCTGGAAGTGAATGCTGAGCCCAGCAAAAGGTCTGATGGTGAGGAACAGGATAATATGAAATACAGGCAAAATTGAGGAATGGAAAGGTAATGATGAAGCAGTTGGTGGAAATGTATTTAAAAACAAAAGCCAAGTATATGTTATCACAAGCATTTGTTAATGACCATATAGATTTAAACAAGATGCGTATAATTGAGCAACAGAATTCGTGAAGTATACGATACTCAACTAAATTTTATAAAATATTGTAGAAGTTTGCATGAGAGTCAGTATCTACGGCAACGGTAACACAGCGAAGGTCCGGGGCCCCAAGCAGTGTTATTTGACCAAGTGGAATGAATATAGACTTTCACGACTGGCATCATCAAATAAATAAAACAAAATTCTGAAATGTATGTTTACTGCACCGTCTTAGCCCCGTGTAATACTCTTTCCTCTTCTCTCCCGAGATTGGATAGAAGAGAAGAAAGTAGTTGCAGTCACTTGTAGGCACTTCAGGAAACATTTACGTAAAGTAGGTCTCAGAAGGATAACCCATCTACAGAATGTGCAAACAGGATAAGAAAACTACCTCACATTTCCTATTCGATTGCCTATATCTGTTATGAGACTTTCTATAAGCAGCTACGACCTGGGAAACCAAAATACTGCAATATTTCAGGGAATAAATTTTGGTAAAAAATGAAGGCATCCTCTACAATGGGATATAAGACATTTAGGCTGTCCTGCAAGAGGTCTATGAAATTTGTACTCTCCCTTTATCTAACTATTTTAACAAATTACACTATGAGTTACTTTTAATGTCACTTTATTACGTTTCTAAAACTGAATTACAAAACCGCAGTTCTGTTTTTTGTCGTTAACACAACCTACAATTTGCTGTGACCTTGCAACTCACAGCTGTCCTTTCCTATCGTAACCTTGACACAAATCCTGCTCACAGTTTTACTACTCTCACGATCTAACAGGTGCTTACGACGATACACTCACTAAAACTACTTCATAAAACAAAGAACTTCTAAGCGACGATTAAATATCAAACTGTTTCTGACGTTACACACACTTAAACTGTCTCAACACTGACTGTACAAAACATACACTTGAGATACTGGCTTCTCTCGTTGCCCCGACCCGCTTATTTACGCCATACGAATTCTTTTAAAGATACACCTTTTCTTAAAACTTCTCGTAAACGAGCGCGGCACGTAAACAGCTTCGATAATTATCTGGAATCGCTTTGTTCCGGTCCGTCTATTGTTTTTGTTTTGACCGCTCCATTGTTGTCGGGTCGCGCGTTGCTTAGCAACGTCGTGGTGTGAGATAGTGTACCTCTTTGACGGCCGGTGTTACACTATTGTATTTAGTGCCTATATTTATGTGCATGTGCTGAGTTATATTGCATTTTATTAAATGTTATTTACGGTTAATTTCTTTTATAGTATAACGATCGAAATTATTAACGTTAGCTATATACAAAGGACCTAGCGATGCATAGCTAAGTACTTACAAAAAACAATGCTCACTGCTACTGGTCACTACCTAAAATACAAATACTTTTCAGTGCTGTCTAAAACTTGGTACAGAAAGGCCTAAAGTATATTAATTCTAAATGGTGAGAAACGATACTCACGGTATCATGTTATTCATAGTACTGCAGATTAGGAATTAGCTCTTGAGAATTATTGATGAAATTCGAAAAGGATTTGGATCATTGCAAACTCTTCTCAAGAAGTTAAAGAATTAAGCGAAATTAATTCTTAGTCTCACAATGTACGTTTAATGTGCAGTAGAGTGCAAGGAAAGCTTCAAAGTTTCTGGATTGTTATATATTTTTTCCATCATTAGAAACACCATAGTATCAGTGTTCCACGCCAGCCCAGAGTGAGCCCGGCACATACAATTAACCTATGAACAGAGGTTAGGTCTAGGTGAGCGGCGGAAGGGGAGGAGTATAGACTGAGCCACGTATGGCTCCTATTACATATTACCCCAAGGAACTGTAGCGCCTGGTAATTGATACATCCCATTGTACACATGACGCGTGGCGTCAGCTGCTTTGGAAACAACAGTATGAGCTGTGACCATGGTAGTGGAGTGGTGGAATGTTATAGCCTGGCGTTAAGTGGAATAGCAATTGCAAAGTCTTCAGCGTTCAGCGAGAACATTTCGTCCAGCTCAGGGCTGAAAACGTTACTCCGCAGGTGTGAATATTGGAGTCTCGCACCCCTCCATAAGTACAGTAAGCAGTAGCATGCTTTAGCTAGAACCGGATTTCACTTTGTTTCTTCGCCAATCTGCTTTCGTGGTCACGAAGGAAGGCGAAGTAGGGGAATATGTTCACGCTCCGGGAAAGATAAAGCATTGCTTCCATTCTTTTCGTTTTCCCACCTCTAAATTTCCTTTATTTTCTGGCCCTAACTCGTAGCCAAATTTCAATTCGTAGATCAGTATGCTATGACCCAAAACAGGCAGGAATTTTTGCGCGCTTTAACTTTTATTTTTAGCCATACTGAAACGGCCATATATTGTGAAAACTTCTTAAAAGTTTGAAATGCCTTAACGAAAATTAAAAGAGCATTCCTGTATTATGCAAGTTACAGAGTCAAGCACTGAATATAGATGCAGTTGTTACTATGGAATATGTAAATTGTAATTTCTTTTTTATTGCAAGTTAACCTTCCATCCACTAGGAAATTTCACACCTACTGGGTAGAACTTTTAGTTGAATGAGGTTTTTGTGACATTTAACCTCTCTTTGAAGTCAAACCTTAATTTTCACTGCGCTTATAACTTCTGCTGCTGTTCTACGAGCTGATGGATTATTTCCCAGAATTTAAATTTATTCTGAACTTCAACAACCAGCACGTATTGTGTCTTTGTGTAACACTTGTTGGCACAGACACATTTCATTTGAAGAGCAGCTCCTGGTTGATCTTCTTTACGTGATTACCCTTCCCTTATGTAGGACTTACACCCTACAAGCCAGTGCCTAGTGTCAGATGTCTGTAGGGGAGCAGACAAACCTATGGATCGGGCATAGTGAAGACCTGGAAGCGGGTGGTCAACCCAGCACCAGGTATAAGAGTGAGGACAAGGATGATATGAAATGCAGGCGAAGTCGATGAATGGAAAAGTGATGGAGCAATTGGTGGAATGAATGGCGGGGACACCGGAGAATCCGGAGAAAACCTACCCAGACGCCGCCTCGTCCACCACGAGTACCACATGTGGGTCCCTGGGATAGATCTGGAAGGGTTCTGGGTACTAGGTGATAGGTGAACGGTCTGCTGGTCCATTCCATCTCATATTAGATGTTCAAAGGTCGTTCACTCGAAGATTAACCTATGAACGAAGAACCACATCAAGCTCAAAAGCAAAAGAAATGGAGAGAGTAAGGCAGACATGAAATGGAGTGCTAGAATGAGGTAAGGCACGAGGTAGAGGTGGTTTAATATTTCCTTACCAGCATAAACCATTGCACGTAATATTGGCAGCATTATCTGCACTCGACTATCACCTGAGATAATTACTTAAATTATTGATTTACCTTATAGCTGCTGAGAATCATTATCTATCACTCTTTATTACACACCACAATATTCTGACTTCAAATGTAATAGTATCAAATTAGATTACACTGTCCAGGCCGGAATGCTGTGGTCCGACATTAAACATGTGAAATTGACATTTCATCCGGAACTGCGGTGGACATCTCAAATTAGTTGCCAGCTGCGGAGCAAATATAAAATTCACTACTCTTTTACCATAGTATACCAGTCAGAAGAGACAGTTTACTTATTCTGGCTTTTCGAATATTTCTTTAAGCCATAAAAAATAATACCGAGGTCTACCACTGGTTTAAATTAATGTATTGGCGTCCCTTCCATCCTGTATATAATAGCATTTTCTATCTCTTTATCTCGATTTATTGAAATAGAACAATAAGCCGTTTTAAGAACAAGTTTTTTGAAAAGGAAATAGAGAAAGTCATGTGGATGTAAAACGAGCATTTTGGGGGTAATTTCTGCCACTTAGCCACCCCATAAAACGGTATTATAATGTTGTATTTCTCTGTTGAATATAATCATCTACAAAGTCAATCTGATCTACATTCCTTTCATAAAGTATAGTGAAGGTTTCTAGTTACACCATTTGTTTATTAATATTATAGCAAAAACGATAAAGGTCCAGTCCAGTTACATTTTCTCTCACCTTATTTTCCTCCTAAAACGTTTACAGAAATGTACAGGTATCTTCTCGACGATAGCAAAGCTTCGTGACATTACAACTCACAACAATTTTCGTTCTATAGCCTTGACTCACTCCTTTCAGTTTTTCTTCACTTTTTTTGTCTCTCAAAGAGCTAATGACGACACAATCACTCGACACTTATTAACTGCTTCGCTATCATCCTTCATAGTGCGCCGGTTCTCTTACGCCGACCATTTACATGCAACTGACACACACAGATACACACACACACACACACACACACACACACACACACACACACACAAACGCACGCACTAGTACTCGTTGCCTCGTCTCCTTATATAGCGAAGGCGACGTAATACAGACCTTTCTCGAATTTTACCTCACCTTTCTGGAACTTCTACAATGCGCCGACCGCAGGAAATTTCTCAAAAACCCAATTGAAGTGCGACGCTTATTATTATCACGTGTTCACAAACCGTTGCTCCAGACAGCCTGACCTCGAGGGTCCTTTATGCACGTATAGTTTGTGGTGTGAGATAGACCGGCTCCGAGCCTTTGCTGTGTTACCGCTGCCGTCGGCCGGCGTCACATGTATTCTGTTTCCTAAGTTTTAACATGTTTTGGTGCAATCCAGAAAATACTGCATATTTCTTAAAACTCTTATACTAAATATGCGCAATAAGTTTTCGACGCATATAATGGTAATTTTATAGTTTTTTAAATTTTTTTTTATTTCTTTTTTTTATTGCCGTCCCTCAGTATGACCACATCTTCTAACATCCTATAAACTGATTATAAGTATTACAAATAGTAGCATCTTTATGGCTTGGAGAACTTTTATTTGGTTTCATGCTAGCTCGCGATGTTATTTCAAATGGAATTGGTTAAGAAAACACAGGTCATTGATTTGTTTACATGGGTACGCACTTGAACTGCAATTATTTGTTTTCATAGGGAAAGAAAAAAGAACAACCAAATACCATTGCAATGAAAATAAAGTAATTCGTATTGAAATTTGTTTTTTAGTGGGCCAGGACTGGAGTGTTAACAATGTTCAATTTATCTCAGCTTGTAAACAACGTGTCTCTGAATCTGTTGTACCCATCGTGTCTCACACGTACGTGGGTATTACAGTGGTAGCAGAAATTAGGTATTTATGTTTTTCAAGATATTTAAACAATTTACTGTATATGGTTGAATTAAAACCACAAGTTTATTTTCGTTATAAGCTTTCACTAATGTTAAAAGTATAGGCGCGCGCGCGCGCGCGCGCGTGTGTGTGTGTGTGTGTGTGTGTTTGTGTGTGTGTGTGTGTGTGTGTGCGTGTGTGCTTCAGCTAGTTCTTGTACCATTGTATACTTCGTTCCTTCTGACTGACATAGGTTATAACATTATTCCTAATCTCAACCCCTAAATTAATGAAATACAAAAAGGCCTTAACAAATACAGGATGTTAAAATATAAACACATTGACGTCATAATAAAATATCCTTAACTAAAATACGTTTGATTTTTTTCTATTTGTTGTAGATGTAACTACAAATCCTAGAGAATGTGCTTAAAAACGAAAGTGAAATATATTTTATCCCAAGCATTCGTAAATGGACACGATAAATCAAAATAAAATAGTGCAATGAATCAACAGAATTCTTAAGGCAGGCTAGTTCAGTCAGTAAAGTACTTGTCTGCTGTGCGGGGAGCCCCGGCTTCGATATCCGGCTGATGGAGGGTGGGTGATTTTTCTTTTCTGAATTTAATGTAATAAGTGAATTCAAAATAATAGAAACTCAAAGTCACGTTTAAGGAAGTGAACACCATTGATGTTGAGCAATTAAAGGGCTTGGTGAAAGAAGCAGGTGGCTCCATTTGACCTCATTTAGAGATAAAGAAAACTAAATAAAAAGTTGCGTTACAATAAGAACAAAAATCACATGCTTCAAGATTGTTTTTACCTTTCTGAGGTGTCCAGCCTCCACTTAAAACATTATATTGCTTTATTTTCCTGTTTAATGGAATCAACAACAAAGCCAGTGTGATTTATCACGAGGTATAGTGCTGATTGCATAATCTAATTATGGTGCTTAATACTCGTATATTACCATCACATATACTTCGGGTCTAGGATGTTCCGCCTTGGAATTACTTCTGTAATATAGATAAGGTAACAGTGAACATGGCAGGTTTGAGGTTCAAGATGGATGGGAAATGGGCCAGTACTAGATTTAGACGACAGATGGCGGTAATGGATTGCCAGTCGCCCAACATGTTGACAATGGCTAAACGTACTGCAAACAAAAGTCTGCTTTTTCTCTATTGCTTGTTGCCCTTAATGCCCTTTATCTTTTTTGTGTACCTAGTGGTCCTACCTTAAAACCCCGTTTTTTCGCGTCATCCATCACTGGACAGTGAGGTTTTTTCCAGGATGTCGCCTGCTGAAGTGATGTCAACACTGGGCGCTATTATTTCATACTCGTAACGAACAAGAGTAGGAAAAAGCGACAGTTCATATATACAACAACTTCATAATTCACCACACACAGACATTACAGTTCTTCTGTTCGCAGGTTCGAAGTCATTATTTTCTTTTAAAATTTAAATATCCATCTTTTAGACTTTTTTTTGGCAGAATTATATGCCAAAAATTCACTTATTATGGGTTGCAATTACAATAATTATAAAAATAGAAGGCTCGCAGATACATATAGGGTAAGGTAATCTCAAAGACTACAAGATCTACTTTAATAATTCTTGCCCCATTGAAAAACTAAATGGTTAAAACCGAGCAAGGTGGAGTAGACGCTGGTGCGTGTGACACATTCGGGAGCTTGTGGGTTCGATTCCTGTGACTGACCTTCATTTTTAGGGGTTCACGGAGCACTAGGTGAATGTAAGAAGAACAATTATTATTGCTTCCTCCGAATTTCTTGTCCTTCAATTGCTTGGCTGTGTCAGGGTGTCAGGGCGGGGGTCTCAGCGTTACATGGCAGGGGAAAAGGATGCTCTTCGTAAACACCGTCTCATAACACCAACTGGGTGTGGTGAGAACGTCACTTGTTTCCCCTGAGCAAAGGCCCTGCTCCCGGCTACCCGGCGGTCCCTAATAATCTTGACTCATAACACTGCGTTTCAAGAACTATATGATTAACCATTAGCTTCTTAAGGAATTCCTTCGGAACAAGTTATCTTTTCTAAGTATACTTTTTTTG